>ML663560.1:2060247-2163440 GCA_007570785.1 Antilocapra americana | reverse complement strand
CACACATACACATTTACACGCACACACACACACATACGTACTCACACACTCATGCACATGTACACATACACACCCTAACATACACACACACACATACATACCTACCCTCACACACACATACACACTTACACTCACACACACCTTAACCCTAACACAAACACACATTCACACACTCACACACACACAGCATAACCCTGACATGCTCACACTCACACACATACACACACAGTATCACACAGGTGTGTACACTTACACGCATACATGCTCACACTCACACACACACACGGTCATTCTAGTTTTGTTGGCACCTGAAGCTGACAATGGAGCTGAATGTCGTTCTCCATCTCGTCACTTCCCACCACTGCCTTTCTGAGGGCAGGGAGCGGCATGCCCCGTCTGCTCAGAGGGAGCCCCCTACCCCCGTGCCTGGACCTGCAGCTCTCCTCTGCCTCACTCCTTGCTGTGTCCACTTGGTGCGTGATTGTGGTCTGTCCACCTCACGCTCAGCCCAGGACAGAGGGCCAGGGAGTCAGTGCAGAGCCTGTCGAGCTGGGCGCGGATCCCCAGGGAGCACACCTCTCCTGCCCCCACTCCCAGTGCCCCGGGCTCTCCACCCCAGCTCTTACTGGGGTTTGCTGGAGTCCCAGTCCACGGTCCTCTCTCCCTCGGCGCCACCAGTCTCGGGCCGGCAGCCTCTGCGTCACTCAGACCTCTGCCCCCTCCACTGTCCCTGACAGGGAACTGCCATAGAGAAAGGGTTCAAAAATGTCCAGTCTCTGGACCAAAATTTCTGCTGGACATCTTGCATCTTGATTAATGGACATTTTGCTTTGAAACATAATCCTGAAGAGCTGCTGCTCATCAAAATGATTGGCAGTTATGGGCACCTGATGGATATTTGCTACATTTAATGGAATTGAATTTCCGAAGGTCCGCACACTTCCTCTCTGAAGTACCCAATACATCCTGACCGTGTCCAGGGATAACACTGCATCCATCGCTTGGAGCTGGTGGCCCAAGGACAGACTCAGTTTGTTAACAAAGAAAGCCAAACGGGGAGAAAGTCTTCCCTGAGATGGAGAAGGGAATAGCTACCCACTCCAGTGTTCATGCCTGGGAAATCCCATGGCTAGAGGAGCCTGGCAGGCTATGGTCCATGCAGATGCAGAGAGTCAGACACGACTGAGCAATCGAGCACTTTCCTGAGTAGCAACGAGGATGTTTTCATCAGAACAGCTCCTTGGAAAAGGATCCTGCTTAATATGGGAATGAAATCAGCTGTGTCTTCAATTACTCCCAAAATGTACTCCCCAAGAGGCCTCCAGTTGGTGGCGAGATCACAGTGGTCCTTCTGTTCTTGGCGAAGCCAGGTGGCACCAAGATTAAGGACAGGATGCCCCTCGCCAGCACAGGCTCCAAGCTTAAATGAGGGTCAGTGTCAAGCCCTTGGCTTCCGCTTCTCTGCAAGTGCCTCCCACCTGGGAGAGAGCTCTTTCTGGATGGGGCACCTCCCACAGTGACACCAGGAGCGAAGAAATCGTGTCTGTTAAGCTCACCCCTCCCCAGCCTTGGTATGAACATCTTACAGGTGATGGTCTCAAGAAGTAAATAGTACAGTGAGATGGCTGGATACCATCACCGACTCAATGGACACATCTGTGAAAACTCAGGGAGACAGTGAAGGAAAAGGAAGCCTTGTGTGCTGCAGTCCATGGGGCCGCAGAGAGTCAGACACGACTTAGGGACTGGAATACACAACGGCAACAACAGTGAGCGACTTGTGGGTCCACACAGATTCCCACTGACTGGACATCTCCTGTGTGTCTGTAAGAGTAGGGTTTCCAGATGAAATGCAGAAAATCTGGTTAAATTTGATGTTTGGGAAAGCAAGAGATACTTGTCTGCCATAAGTATACCCAAATATTGTCTTGGTGTTTTGCTAATTCTGGAAACCTTAGTAGTCCTAATGTACTCTATTGATCACAGCACTGACTTCGGCCAATTTGCTTTGGCCAATGATGAGACAGTTATTGAACCCTGTTCTACGCACTGGGTGGGCCTGTCTCCACCAGTCACTTAAGGCCACATGGCCCTTTACGGTTGAACTTGCAAAGGGACCGAATATCTCTAAGCTACCAACAACTCTATCGTGAGAGTTGGTGGTGGTGGGAGGAGGTTTAAAAATACCTATGTAGCCTCTTGATGAAGATGAAAGAGGAGAGTGAAAAAGTTGGCTTAAAGCTCAACATTCAGAAAACTAAGATCATCACATCTTGTCCCATCACTTCATGCAAATAGATGGGGAAACAGTGTCAGACTTCATTTTTTTGGGCTCCAAAATCACTGCAGATGGTGATTGCAGCCATGAAATTAAAAGATGCTTACTCCTTGGAAGGCAATTTATGACCAACCTAGACAGCATATTAAAAAGCAGAGACATTACTTTGTCAACAAAGGTTCATCTAGTCAAGGCTATGGTTTTCCCAGTAGTCATGTATGGATGTGAGAGTTGGACAGTGAAGAAAGCTGAGCACCAAAGAATTGATGCTTTTGAACTGGGGTGTTGGAGAAGGCTCTTGAGAGTCCCTTGGACTGCAAGGAGATCCAACTAGTCCATCCTAAAGGAGATCAGTCCTGGGTGTACATTGGTAGGACTGATGCTGAAGCTGAAGCTCCAATACTTTGGCCACCTCATTTGAAGAAAAGGCCCTGATGCTGGGAAGGATTAGGGGCAGGAGGAGAAGGGGACGACAGAGGAGGAGATGGCTGGATGGCCTCACCAACTTGATGAACATGAGTTTGGGTGGACTCCGGGAGTTGGTGATGGACAGGGAGGCCTGGCGTGCTGCAGTTCATGGGGTCGCAAAAAGTCAGACACGACTGAGCGACTGAACTGAACTGAAGATGCTGGTTCTGAATGTTCCCTGTGTCCACACATCCTTCATTCCCTCCCCTCCCCCCTCCCTCCCCCCCTTCATTTCTTTCTCTCGTCTCCCTCCTTTCCGTCCAGCTTTCCATCTGTTATTCACCCTTGCCGACCGACTGAGTGACAGGCTCTGTTGCACACTCTGGGTAGGTTCACGACCTTGTGGGACGGGGCTGTGCTAACTCTGTGATGATACAGCACAAATAACGAGACGCAGCTATTGAAACAGGAAGGAGGGGATAGGGCACAGTCTTTACAAGAAACACATGGGCAGAGGCCATGACAGAAACTGCCTAGAACCAACTGGGTCCAAGATGGCAGAAGCTTCAGCTTCCAGGGGCTCTTGAGCCTCGTTATTCACTCGTTGTAATACAATAGCATAGGCTAAGTGTCACAGCCCTGGCAGCTCAGATGGGAAGGAAACAGCCCGCAATACAGGAGACCTGGGTTCTATCCTTGGGTCAGGAAGATCCCCTGGAGAAAGGAATGGCACCCCACTCCAGTATTCTTGCCTGAAGGATCCCGTGGACAGAGTAGCCTGGCCGGTTATAATCCCTGGGCTCACAAAGAGTCGGCACGACTGAGTGACTTACACACACACAAATGTGACATCTGCCAGTTCAAGGCAGTTCTGAGGCCAGCCATAAAAGATCAAAAAGTGATCAGTGGTCCAGTCCTGGAAATCCCTGCCCCTTCTCCCATATAATTGGAATAATTCACCTACTCATTAGCCTATGGAATTACTCAGCCCATAAAAACTAGCCATGCCATATTTTCAAGGCTCTCACCTTCTGAGATGGCCCACATTTGGGGGATTCTCTCTAAATAAATCCACTTCTTACCTATCACTTCGTCTCTCACCAAATACCTTTAAGAAAGTCCAGCTCACCAGGAACTCTGTCACACTGCGGGTGGTGGCCCGCCCTTTCTCTTTACCAGATAATGACACTCCCCGTGTCCTTTCTCTGGGAGATGCCCTTCCCAACAGGAGAGCAGGGCTTTCCATCCATCACCCCTTCATGCAGGCCTCGTCCAAAGCCTGGTGGGCACAGGGTACGCTGACCTCCAGGGAGGGGACCCTGAGGTTGAGCTGTTCTCTAGAGCTGACCTTGGAGGATGTGTTCTTGGTCAGCTCTCTGCCTAACTTAGTCTGCGCCCTCCCCCCAGCCCTGTCCCATCCCCCCAGTACCATCTCTGCTTTCTCTAAGCTCCATCTTGCTCCCCAACAACCCAAACCCCTCAACACTCTTGGGGAGGAGCCCCAGGGTCTGCTTCTGGGGAGCAGCATCAAGTCCACTGTTCACGTTCCAGATTTTCAAAGTATCCTGATTTTGTTTATTCTGTTTACATTCAAGCACTAAGTTAGAGAGATCCATTGTGCTCCAATTATACAAATAAGAAAGCTGAACTCGAAGTTAAGAGTTTGTCCAAGAGCCACCACAGGTCAGCTGAAATCAGACCCAGAGTCTGAGCCTCTGGCTCCAGGACGATTTCTCCACAGCGGCCCCACCCAGTGAAAAATTCTCAACTGTGGGCAGTGTGACAGCAGAAGACTCTCGGGCCTCCCTCAGCCCTGCCAGGAACTTAATCCAGGAATCCATTTAATTTGCAGACAATGCTGCCTCCTCCAGCAAAGAATGTTTTACCACCTGCCACCCACCCTGGGGGCTTCAGAGCTAGACAATGGGCCCTCCTGATAGGAGCCAGGGAAATACACGGCTTTATTTGGCTCCTGTGTTTGAGACGTAAATTGTTCTTATCTCAAACCATTCTCTGAAAGGTTAAGAAAAAAATCTACATTGGTCTGTGGGACTGAAGGAGAGAGCTGGGAGTGAAGGGAGGCAGACAGTCATCCTGCCCCCCAGCACTGGAGGAGATGAGACCGCAGCAGGCTGATTGCGGGTTGCTGAAAGCCTCCCTTGGGGCAGGCGTGGGGTGGGGTGCTGTGCGTGCAGTCCCAGCTCAGCTGGGGGCCCAGGTCAGTGCTCTGCTGGGGGTCTGGGTCAATGCTCAACAAAGGGTTTGTAAGTGGAGGTGTCACACCTCAGCCAGGGGCCAGGGTTGGGTGGGGGGTCCAGCGCTCGGCAGGGGTCTGGTCAGTGCTCGGCTGGGGCCAGCTTCAGGAACACTACCACTTCACGCCCACCCCCGCCCATTTTCTCCTCTAGGTTTGCTTTCTACACGTGGCTACTTAAATTTCTATTAATTGTGTTAGAATAAAACCACATTTCGAGAGTTCAATGGCCACATGTGGCCACCGCCGAGTGAGAAGTGGATCCGGGTTTAGTAAGGAGGCGCTTTACTCCCAAGGATTGCTGGCATGGGGTGGGGACCATCACAGAGGCTGGGTCGGGAGGGACACTATCACAGAAGGGGTAGTGCCCTGACACTTTGCGGGAGGGTCAGTCTTTTATTAAAGGGCATGAACTAGTCTAGAAAGAGCTGGTGCGGGAAGTGGGGTAGAAGTGGGGCATGAGAGATTGTGTCAGGAGGCCAGCAGGGTCTGAAGGAGGCTGGCCTGGGGTAGGCCAGAGGACAGAGCCCTGAAGGGGGAGTCTCAGAGCAAAGGTTGGTTAAAAGCCTCTTGCTCTGATGGATCAGTGGGGACCAGGCCATCAGCTGGCCGTTTACCAGCGCAGAATGGGCCTTGGAGGGCTGTGTCTGGCTGTGTCCCGGGAGAACCGCGGGACATCTGTGAGTCTTATCTGAGTCGGATGAGGAAAGGGGGTTCTTGCAGGAAATGGGGGGCATTTCTTAACCGTCTCTATTGCCCAGGAGCACACGGTTCTGGAGAAGCTCAGGTCTGTGATGACGTCCTCCAGGCTGGATGGTGGGGACTGGAGACCGTGCCCGCTGCTACATAAGGTTCTCTGGGAGAGGCTGGGCTCCCAAAGCCTGCAGGCGTCCCACAGGGATCCTGTGGCTCCTGGCCGGTCAGTCTAAGACCACCGTCGCCGGCCCCCCCCCCCCGCCCCCCAGTCTCTGCAGGTCTGTGCTCCGTGAAAACCTTAATCACCGTTCAGGACTGAGTCCCACCCCAGGCCACAGGAAGGACTTCCCGGCCCCGTGCTAAGCCCATGGACGAGCCTGCAGCCCGGCCCCCGCCTGCACTAGGCAGTACCCCAGAGGTGCCCCAATCCCTGTGCTGAGTTTTTGCTCAAGAAAACACAATGCTGCCTGACCACAGACAGGCTGCCCCGCTCCACTGCCAGGCCAGCCTCTGTAAGTCTCCACTCGCCCCTCTCTGTGACTTCCCGTTCTCTCCACACAGCTCCCCACCTTTTTTGTTCCCACTTTTCACATTCTCATGACCCCTTTTTCTTCTCTTTTCTCCCTTTACAAACCTCAGTCATCTCTGAGTTAGCTGGAATCCAGTGCAGCTGAAACTAGAGTCTCTCTCCTACTGCAATTGTTCAGTCGCTGAGTCGTGTCTCACTCTATGCGACCCCATGGACTGCAGCACACCAGGCCTCCCTGTCCATCACCAACTCCCGGAGCTTGCTCAAACTCATGTCCATTGAGTTGGCGATGCCATCCAACCATCTCATCCTCTGTCATCCCTTTCTCCTTTCACCTTCAATCTTTCCCAGCATCAGGGTCTTTTCCAATGAGTCAGCTCTTCCCATCAGGGGGCCAAAGGATTGGAGCTTCAGCTTCAGCATCAGTCCTTCCAATGAACACCCAGGACTGATCTCCTTTAGGATGGACTGCTTGGATCTCCTTGCAGTCCAAGGGACTCTCAAGAGTCTCCTCCAACACCCCAGTTCAAAACCATCAATTCTTTGGTGCTCAGCCTTCTTTATGGTCCAGCTCGCACATCCGTACATGACTACTGGAAAAACCATAGCTTTGACTAGACGGACCTTTGTCTGCAAAGCGATGTCTCTGGTTTTTAAGATGCTGTCTAGGTTTGTCTTAGCTTTTCTTCCGAGGAGCAAGCGTCAGTAGTCTCAATAAAATCTGCCCTTCGTCCTTTCACAGAAGTTTGACAGCTCAAAAGTCAGTCCCTGCACAAGCCTCCCCAGACCTACCTGACCTCCCACAGGACCCCCACTCCAGGTTGCCAGGGCACTGTGATACTGGAGCACTCCTGGCAGGAAGGTGGCTGCTGCTCTGCGGTTCAGCCCTGCATCCCAGGCTCCAACCCAGGGACGCCATGCACTGTGGCCCCAGAAACAGCACTGAAAGCTCTTAGCCGAGGGACGGTGAGGACACCGCCACACAGTGGACGCTGCATATACATACTCTTTCTGCCCTGGCTCCTGCTGCTTGCAGGGTGAGGGGCTACCTGTGGGGCACCGGGCGGGGTCTGCCCTGGTGGGGTGCAGAGTTTGCAAAGCAACAGCCTTCTTGTGCTGTAGAGTTTGTTAGTTAGTTGGAGAGTTAGCTTAGAAGTGGGTGGTACTGTCTTCTGAATCAAGTGCAAAGGTGGTGCTCCCAGAGGGACACAGCTGTCTTGGATGCTGCCTTCCCTGCCCCGACTAGGGAAAACTCACACTGGCGCTCCTACCACGGAGTGGCCCCAGGGACCTAGCTGCCAACCAACAAGGCTCCTTACGGGATAGCATCATGCCCCTGGGGAAGCTGGAGCCCGAGTGTTCTTACATAAGCCTCTTCTGCTTGTATGCTGGTGTCCCGGTGTACCTGCCTCCGCTCTTGAGTGCTTCCTAACGCAGTGTTGGAGGCAGATGTCAGGGAGTTGTGGTCTTTTGCTGGTTTCTCTAGCTTCATCTCAGAAAATGACTGATGGGGAGGAAGACGCAGAGCAGAGACTCATTTATAGCTAATTCTTCAAACAGTCATGATTGCTAAGAAAAATGTGGTGGATGTTTTTTATTTAATTTCCAAATTTGCAATTAATCTAAGAACTGTAGTCCGGAGGCTCTTGCTTCAGATCTCTGATTTTCAGGGTGAGTTGACAGAGCAGAGGGCAATGGAGTCGGAAAACCCAATAGCCTGGAGAAGGAGCAGTGTGGTCAGGTGGAGGGAAGGGCTTGGATAAGCTGTCCCACCTTTAGCTGCCCTGCGGTACTACCAGAGACTGCACCCAGGACAGTTGGGGCCTCGTGTGGTTCTCGTGGTGGGAAATGGAGGGCGCTGGGCAGAAGGAAGCATCTGCTAGGGTGGTCTCACACGCTAGCAGGCTTGCACGTGTAGGGAACCTACTGTGGGTCATGCATGCCCCTGTCCTCCTGGATGAGAGCCCAGCAGGCCAGGTAGATAATAGAACAGAAAAATAAATGCAATGTTACTGCTCTATAATTAATATAAAGCAAATAAATCGGGTTCTGATGGAGTTATAGGCAGGGGTTAAGGAGAGATGGCCATCATTCAGAGAAGTCCCCTCTGGGAAGATGGCCTTAGTACCGATCACCAGGGGTCTCCACTGGTTACTTCTCTGTGTCCACTTGGCTGGGCTATGGTGCACGGTTTTCCAAATAACCTTAATCTCATTGTTTCTGTAGATGTAGTCAACAGATGTGGTCATCAGTTGTAAATCTGGTCAACGACTGCCGTCTCAGCTCATTCTAAGTAAAGCAGGTGACCCTTGATGCTGTGTGTGGGAGGGGTCATCCAGTCTGTTGGAGGCTTTCAGCCCAGAAACTGGGGTTTCCTGGGGAAGAAGACATTCTGCCTCAAGAATGCAGCCTCAGCGTCATTGGGAGCTCTCTGTGGGTGAGGAACTTGCCGGCTCCACCACCTTGTGAGCCATTATCTTGCAATACATCTCTTTCATTTCTACTCGTATCAAATCTGTTTATTTTTATTTTATTATATAATAAACCCACACAACCCTACTTGCTCTATTTCTCTGTTGAACCATGCTTGATACTAGCACAAGGTCCGAAACTGGGAATCTCTGCGTCAGTTTACCCTGGGCAGTGTCGGTGGGGCTCATTTACCTGTAGCTTCAGCTACTTAGATGTGCTGAAAACATCTAGATTTCTGCCCATACCCTGACCCTCTCTTCTGACCACATAGTGAAAAGACCCAACAGCCAGCTGGCCATGGCAGCTTGGAGGGTCCCAGGGACCTCAGCCTCATTGTGTTCATCATGAAACAAGCTCACATGTCCACCAAGTTTCTCCCACATTCCTTTGCTAAATTACTTGACTCATCTTTAATTATAACGGCAAATAGACAAACAGGAAACTGCCTAAGTCATAAGCTCACTCCGTGTAGAGCTTAACAAGCTCATGAAACCAACACCCAGGTCAAGACTTCCACATCCCAGTCTCCCAGACACCCCCGTGCCCTTTCCTAGCCAAGACCACTTCTATCTTTGCAAAGTTAACCTCATCCTGACTACGAACACGTGAGTTTTACCTGTTTTGAATTTACAGAGACGGAATCATAGAGTATATATGCCTTTCTGTCTATTTCTTTTACTCAGTATTATGTTTGTGGGATTCTTCCCTGCTGATTAACAATGAATTCCTCTTTTTTGGTGTAGAGTCCACCAGTGTAATTGTACCACAATTTATTTAAACGTTCTGCTGCTGAGGGACATGGGATTCTTTCCCAGTGAGGGACAGGCTATCTTGGGTGAATACATGCTGTTATTCTACACATGAAATGGGACCTGTATATATGTGGCTCTGTAGGTTGTGTATCTAACAGTGAAATTGCTGGAGTCCACGTTTTTAAGAAGTAATTTATTTTTAATTGGAGGGTGATTGCTTTTATACTGTTAGGCTGGTTTCTGCCGTATATCGACAAGAATGGGCCACAAGTACACGTATGTCCCCTCTCTTGAACCTCCTTCCCTCCTCCCTTTTTGTGTGTGTTTACCTTCCATAGATTCTGTCCAACGTTTCCCCAAAGCCATCTGTAGCATGTGCAGCTCTCGCCAGCAGAGATGGAGTGTTTCCGTTGCTTCACACCTCTGACAACTGGGGCATTGTCTGATGGCTTCAATTTTATTCTTTCAGAATGTGAGCCGTGATATCTCATTGTGACTTTTTATTTGCATTTTTTGACTAGTAATGAAAGTAGAAACACTGTTTCCCATATTTTTGGCCTTTGAGATGTCTTCTTTTGAGAGCTGACTGTTCAGATCTCTTGCCAATATTTGATTGAGTATTCCTGCTTGCTTTTTCCTTGCTGATTTTGGAGACCTTTGTCATAGGTATCGTGAATATCTTCTCTCATTCAGTGATTTGTAAATTTCCTCTTTTTGGTGTCTTCAGATGAACACCGTTTCCTAATTTTAGTGTAGAAATCTATCACTCTTTATCACAGTACACACATTTTGTGTCCTGCTTAAGAAATCTGTGGGTATTCTCCAAAGGTGTCCTTTATTCACATTCAGATTTACAACATCTCTGGAAACAAATTTTGAGTGTGATGCGAATAGGACAAGATTTATTTTTTCCATCTGCATTGCCATTGACTCAGCATCATTTACTGAAAAGACATTTTCCCACTGCTCTGAAGCACTGTTGTAATAAATCATTTGTCTGTAAAGTGTATGTCTGCCTCCGGATTCTATTCTCTTCCACTGGTCTCTTTGTCTGCCCTTGCACTACAATATTGTCTTAATCACTGCAGCTTTAAAATAAATCTTTATTTCTGCTACGGTGATTCCTCCAACTGCCTTCTCCTTAAAGATTGTCTTAACTATTATTGGTCTTTTGCACTGTCATATAAATTTTAGAATCAGCTTAGAATGGTTTTTAGAATCACCATTTTGAAAAAAAAAATACTAGCCAAGATTTCATCTAGGGTTACATTAAGCCTATGTGTGCATGTTCAGTTAATCAGTCATGCCCGACTTTGAGACCCCATGGACTGTAGCCTACCAGGCTCCTCATCCATGGGATTTCCCAGGCAAGAATACTGGAGTGAGTTGCCATTTCCTCCTCCAGGAGATCTTCCCCAACCAAGGATCGAATCCGAGTCTCCTGTGCCTCCTGTGTTGGCAGGCAGTTTCTTACCACTGGCACTGCCTGGATGATTGATATTTAATGATCGTATATTTCAATCCATTATTTTTGCTAATTTCTCCAAAGAATTTTTTTATAGTTTCCTGTGTAGAGCTCTTTGCACATATTTCTTCTTAGGAATTTAGATTTGTCAAGTCATGGTTAATGGTATCCTTTTAAGCTCTATTTTGTTTTTTATTTGTTTTCATAAATAGAAATAAAATTGAGCTGTGTATAATGACCCTGTCCCAGAGGCCTTGTTAAATTTACTGATTAATTATCCTGGTTTATCTGTAAATGTCTTAGAAATCTCAACTTAAAAGTCTTATCATCTTATAACAATAACAGTTTTATGATTTTTACTAGTGTTAAAACTGTGATTTCTTTTTTCTGCCTTATTTCACTGGCTAGATCCTCCAGTACATTTCTGAATAGAAGTGAGGGTAGCTTGCCTTTTCTCAATATGTACCAGGTAGCATGCCACTAATGCCTTGTCATTATCTATTAATCTTATACGTGTATCTATATCTTAGCTGACTTCCATTAGACTCTCTTCTATGACGACTTTGCCAAGCAAGATTTTTGTTGATTTTTTTAACCATGAATCAGTGCTGAACTTCACCAGTTTTGCGTGTGTGTATCCATGTAGATGATAATACAATTTCTCTACTTAATTGGTTATAATGGTGGTTATAAATGAATGGTGATAATGGCTGTAAATGCCTGGTGTTCAAAAGCTCCCTTTGTATTCCTGCACACTGGCACTCTTGCAATAAACTTGACTATAACCTACTGTCTATTTCTAGACATCATGGATTTGATTTTCTAACATTATTTTGGAAACTTTGTGTCCACATTTATTAGAGGTATTAGTCTTCTTACTGGCTTCCTATTGCTACTGTAACAAATTTCCAGAAACTCGCTGCTTTAAAAAACACAAATTTATTGTCTTTCAGTTCTGAAGATCAGAAGTTTACAGTCAAGACATCAGCAGGGCTGGATCTTTTCTGATTCTTTAGAAGAGAACCTACTTCTTTCTTTTTTAGCTTCTAGCGGCCACCTTCTCTCTCTGGCTCACAGTCCCCTTCCTCTCACCATCCCAGTTTCTTGTTCCAGTCGTCACAACTCCTTCTAGGAACTCTGACCTTCTTCTCCCTCATAGGGGCACTTGTACTTGCATTAGACTCCCCAGGACAGTCCAAGATAATTTCGCTCAGTTGCATAACCTAACCACCTCTGCTGCATCCCTTTTACCGTAGGATATTCACAGGTCCAGGGATTACTATGTGGACATTCTTGGTTGTGGAGTGGGATACGATTCAGTCTATCACAATCCCTAAACAGTATTTATTGTAAAGTACATGGAAGGTCTTGTTATCAAGATGGTTCTGACCACATCAAGACAACTGGGAAATGCTTGCTCTCTTTCTGTTCTCTGGAAGAATATTTTGTACATAAGAGTTTTGTATATTTTGTTGTCTGTAAACGTTTAGGAGAATGTAAAGGCATATGGACTCAACAGATATGCGGGGGTGGGGACGGGAATGGAGAAATTTTAATTACAGATGTCATTATTACTTTAATAAATAGGCAGCTCCTTAGAATGTTCTATGTCCTCTTGAATGCATTTTAGTCAATTGCAGTTTTGACATATTTAAGTTTTGCTTCTCTCTTTCCTTCTCTAGTTCTCTCTCTCTCCTTCTCTCTCTATTTCTCTCTCTTAAGGGTACTTATTCAGTACTCCTAGCTGTTTGTCTGATGTATTATTTTTTTCTGATGAAACACACATTAGCTGTTGTTAATTTATTTCATTGTAATTATTTGCTGTCCTCTTTAATTTCTAATTTTAGCTAGATTTTATATTTAGCTATCATTTTAAATTTAATTTACTATTCTTTTACCCAACTATCTGGAAAGTATATTTAGATTGATTTTGAACCTTTAACCTCTTTGATTAATAAGTCCATACATTTCCCTATAAACACAGCTGTATCTCACACATTTTCATTGTAGTTTTATAACCATATGTGGCAAAGTAGTTCCCAATTCCATTTATGATTTATTTTCTTTGATCCATGATGTGTTTAGAAATATGTTGCTTGTTTTCCAATTATTTGAAAATTTCAGAATACATGCCATGAATGACTTCAACCATTTCTTGAGACTTGCTTTATGATTCAGTATAAGGGTAATTTGGGTAAATGATCCATATACACATAAAAAATGAGTAGCCTATGTTTGATGGATGCAGTGGTCCACATTTTTAATTATGTTAAATTGTTAATCATGTTGTAAAGATTTTCTGTATGATAAATGATCTTTTTGCTTGCTTTTGACTTTAGTTACAAAATATGATATGTTGGACTCTCCCATTATGATTGCTTCTTTGTCAATTTATATTCTACATTCTATCAGCTTTAGTTATGTGTACTTGCAGACTATGTTCATAAGTATTTGTAGGAGTGTTTTATTTCCCCAGATGAGTAAGCCTTTAATTGCTATGAAGTGTTTCTTTTCTCACTACAGACCATTTCTGCTTTAACATCTACCTTGTCTGATATTTCACAGTGGTAAGTAACACTTTGTCATTAGCATAACAAGTGATGTAACTGATGTGATTAGCTAAGTTTTGCTTGTTATTTATTTGTCCATCTTTCAGTACCAACTCTTGTGTATCTTTGGTTATATGACTTTTGTAAACAGTATATAGTGAATTTTTTTCTTTACTATGAAATTAGTAATTTGTAAATTGATCACTGTACTTTGTCTGTTTATATGATATCACTGATATTTTTGCATTGAAATTCCCTGCCTTAATATTTTGACATATCGTATCTGATCTATTTCTATTCATTTTTTCTTGCCTTTTTGGTTGATTCCAACATTTTTATTGTTCTTTTTCCTGCTTTCTTATCTCATTATTTCTGCCTCCTTTTACTATATATTTAACTTCTGTGGAGTTCGTCCTTCCTTAACTTGTCAAAGTCTAGAATATTTTATCATCACTTGAACATAAAATCTGTGCATTACTTTAATCACCTTCCTTACTTTTCCACCGTTATCGCCTTACACTTTGTATATATATAAAACTCCCGTAATTATTATAATATGCAACTATAATTATTACTATACATGTGATCATACATATTTATATATGATAACAATTATATATAAAATGTACATATTTATTTCCTTCCTGCATTTATAGGCTTCCACTGGGAATCACTTTTTGTTACTGAATAACTTCTGTAGTTTCAGTAGTGAAAGTTAGACTAGTGTATAATTGTTTCAGTAATTGTGTAATTATGTCCTACTTTCAGTTTTGAAGAATATCTTTTCAGCATTTAGAATTCCAAGTTGGCAGCTACTTTCACTCAGCCCTGTGCCCATGAGGTACCACTGTCTTTTGGATTCTGATATTTTTGTTGAACCTTCTTTCTTATCATTGGTCTTTTTGAAGTAGTGTATTTTGTTTTCTCTGATTACTTTTAAGATTTTTCTCCTTGCCTCTTTCACTTGAACAGTGAAAGCAGACCCTCAACTAAGTGTCTGCATGAGTCAATTTGGGAAAAATATTAGACGGATATTACTCTGTTTCGTTATTTCTTTTTTCTTTGCCTGGTTCTCTGATCACTTACCTGCTGGGTTTCCATCGTGACTTGGATGTCTCCTACGCCCTTCTAAAATTCTTTTCATCCTTTTCTGTCTGTTGCTTAAGTGTAGACATTTTCTGCTAAACTATCCTTGCATTGAGTCATCCTCTTTAATTATAATATTAATGAATTTGGTTACCTTGACACATTTGTGATCACATGTAAAATGTCTAGTAACTTGCAAATACTGCTTTTGAGCATTCTCCACCTCACAAAATGATTTTATTTAAACTCATCACTGAGTTCCCCCAGCATCACTGTCTGTCACAACCCAAGAAACATTTGAATCATGGAAGACTGTCTTCCAAGGGACTTTGCCTTTATTTCCAAGTAAATTGCTTTCAGATTTTTTTTGACTTGTTTAATACACTATTAGTGATGATGTACTCTAAAACTCCTAGAGACACTTGCATAGCGTTCAGTTCAGTTCAGTTCAGTAGCTCAGTCATGTCCGACTCTCCGCGACCCCATGCACAGCATCACGCCAGGCTTCCCTATCACCAACTCCCGGAGCTTGCTCAAACTCATGTCTGTTGAGTCGGCCATGCCATCCAACCGTCTCGTCCTCTGTCGCCCCCCTCTCCTCCACCTTCTAATATGTATTTAATATTACATTTATTAAATTTAGTAGTGTTTAGTAGATTGCTTATTAAACATCTAGATGTATATTTGTGATTGCTACAAAGTCACCCCACGGCCATTTCCTTTTGTTAGTGTTTTTTCTTTTTATAACTAAGATACAATCTACATACTAAAATTCACTATTTTAAAACACATACACACCGAGGAAACCAGAATTGAAAGAGACATGTGTACCCCAGTGTTCATCGCCACATTGTTTACAATAGCCAGGACATGGAAGCAACCTAGATGCCCATCAACTGACGAATGGATAAGAAAGCTGTGGTACATATACACAATGGAATGTTACTCAGCATTAAAAAAAATTCATTTGAAGCGTTCTACTCAGGTGGACGGAACTGGAGCCTATTATCCAGAGTGAAGTAAGCCGGAAGGAAAAACAACAATACAATATACTAACGCATATATATGGAATTTAGAAAGATGGTAACGAGAACCCTGCATGCGAGACAGCAAAAGGAACGCAGATGTATAGAACAGACTTGTGGACTCTGTGGAAGAGGGGATGGGATGGGATGATATGGGAGAATGGCATTGAAACATATTAATTATCATATGTGAAATCAATTGCCAGCCCAGGGCTGATGCTTGGGGCTGGAGCACCGGGATGACCCAGGGGGAAGGAATCGGGAGGGAGGAGGGAGGGGGGTGCTGGAGGGAGAGCATATGTATACCCATGACGGTTTCATGTCATTGTATGGCAAAACCAACACAATAAAGTAAAGAAAATTTAAAAAAATAAATAAATAAAATAAAAATAAAAATAAACATTAATTTTTAAACTAAAAAAAATGTACTGGCTCATGTGGGAAAAATAAAGTTCTGGGAAGATGTACAAAAATAAAAAATAAAAAAAAATAAAACACATACCTCAGTGGCTTTAGTATATCCTCAGAGTTGTGTGACCATTGTGTGTGTGTGCCTGGTCGCTCAGTCGTGTTCAACCCTTTGTGACCCCATGGACTGCAGCCTGCCAGGCTCCTCTGCCCCATTTTCTAATTCCAAAATGCTTCTCGTCACCCCCAAAGAAGCTTCATGCACATTTTCAGTCACTCATCACAACCCACCCTTCACCTCCAGCCTCCAACAAGCACTGTTCTGCTTTATTGCCTCTATTCTGGGCGTTTCATATAAAAATATATGATGATGGTCTTTTATGACTGGGTTCTTTCATAAAATGTTTTCAAGGTCCATCCGTGTTGTACTACATACGTGTCAGTATTTCATTACTTTCAATGGCTGAATATTACATCTATTCCATATTTTATGGATATGTGACATTTTGATTATCCACTCATCTGTTGATGGGCATTTGGGTTGTTTTCACCTTTTGATAATTGGAAACGGTGCCACTAGGAACATTAGTATAAAAATTCTTGTTTAAACATCTGCTGTAAACCCTCTTGGGTGTATAGTCAGAACGGGATTGCTGGGTCATATTACAGCTCTGTATTTAATGCTTTGAGAATGTGCAGCTACAGCTGACCCATTTTCCTACCCCCCAGTTTACACTGGAGCACGGGACCCGTGTTCCGGTTTCTCCACGTTCTTGGCAGGACTTATTTCCCATTATTTGATCGCAGCTGTCCTGGGGCGTGTGACAAAGTGATCACTGTGGTCTTGGTGTGTTTCCCTAAAGTCTAGTGATGTGCGTCTTCTCACGCGCTGCCTGACCACTTATGTACTTTCTTGGGAGAAAGGTCTATGCAAATCCTTGTCCACTTTTGAACTGAGTTATTTATCTTTTTGTCATTGAGTTCTTGTAGCTCTTTATATATTCTCGATGCTAAAACCGCATGAGATCTGTGATTTGCAAATATTTCTTCCCATTCTAGGGCTGCTGTCTTGACTCCCTTGGCAATGTCGTTTGATGCACAAAAATTCTTAAAGTTCAGTGAAGCCCATTTGTCTAATCATGTTTTTTAAATGACATATCTAGGAAATGCCTAATCCAACATCATCAAGGTTTACACCTATGTTTTCTTTTAAGAAATTTACTTTTAGCTTTTGCATTTTTATCTTTGGTTCATTTTGAGTTAATTGTGATAAATTGTTTGTGGAGGGGCTCAAATTCATTTTTTGCATGTGGATATTCAACTGTCTTGGGGCCACTCCCTGAAAAGCCTGTTCTTTCCTTACTAAATGGTTTTAGAGAATCCCTCACAGAAAATCAATTGACTCTCAAGTTCACCCCGCGTAGTCACATGTCTGTCCTCATGCCAGCATTACACTGCCTTTAAACTGTAACTTTTAGCAGGTTCTGAAATTGGGAAGTGCAAGTCTTCCAATTTTGTTTTTCAAGATTGTTTCGGCTGTTCTAGTTCCCTTGCAATTTCATGTGAATTTTAGAATCAGTGTATCTGTTTATTCTTTGTTTTTAAATAAGCTCAATTTTTTTTTCTTTTTCTCTTTTATTTATCTATTTATTTTTCTTACATTATCGTGTTGGTTTTGCCATACATTGATATGAATCCACCAAATTTTTATAGGAATTATGTTGAATCTGTTAATCAGTTTGGAGAATGTTATCTTCTTAACAATATTACATCTTCTAATTCATTAACATAAGATATTTTTCCATTTATTTAGTTCTTCTTTAATGTTTTTCAACAATTGTTTGTAGTTTTCAGTGTACAAGTCTTGAACTTATTTTATTAAATATATTCTTAAGTATTTTGTTCTTTTTAATAGTATTATAAATACAATTGTTCTTTTAATTGTATTTTTGGATGCCTCTTTGCAGTTTGTAGGAGAAAAACTGATTTTTGTATATTGATTTTGTATCCTGAAACTTTATGAATTCATTTATTCTCATTGCTTTTTTGGAGGGTAGATTCTTAGGATGTTTTTCGTAAATCAGATTATGCAATCTGCATCTAGAGACAGTTTTCTTCCTTTTACAATCTCTAAAACTTTTTTTCCTTATTTTAGTCATTTGAGTCTTCTCTTTCTTTTAATTGGTCAGACTTGGCAAAGCTTTCAAAATTTTATGATTAATTTTTTTTTATTAGTTTTGCCATACAATGACATGATATCGCCATGGGTTTACATATGCTCCCCCTCCAGAACCCCCTTCCCTCCTCCCTCCTTCCTCCCTCCCCCTGGGAAATCTCGATGCACCAGCCCCGAGCATCAATCCTGGGCTGGCGATTGGTTACACATATGATAATTAGCATGTTTCAATGTCATTCTCCCATATCATCCCACCCTTGCCCTCTTCCACAGAGTCCACGAGTCTGTTCTATACATCTGCATTCCTTTTGCTCTCTCGCATGCTGGGTTCTCATTACCATCTTTCTAAATTCCATATATATGCGTTAGTATACTATATTGTTGTTTTTCTTTCTGGCTTACTTCACTCTGGATAATGGGCTCCAGTTCCGTCCACCTGAGTAGAACTGATTTGAATGAATTTTTTTTAATGCTGAGTAATATTCCATTGTGTATATGTACCACAGCTTTCTTATCCATTCGTCAGTTGATGGGCATCTAGGTTGCTTCCATGTCCTGGCTATTGTAAACAATGCAGCAATGAACATTGGGGTACACGTGGCTCTTTCAATTCTGGTTTCCTTGGTGTATATGCCCAGCAGTGGGATTGCTGGGTCATATGGCAGGTCTATTTGCAATTTTTTAAGGAACCTCCACACTGTTTTCCATAGTGGCTGTACTAGCTTGCATTCCCACCAACAGTGTAAGAGGGTTCCCTTTTCTCCACATCCTCTCCAGCGTTTATTGCTTGTAGATTTTTGGATTACAGCCATTCTGAGTGGTGTAAAGTGATACCTCATTGTGGTTTTGATTTGCATTTCTCTGATAATGAGTGATGTTGAGCATCTTTTCATGGGTTTGTTAGCCATTTTTATGTCTTCTTTGGAGAAATGTCTGTTAAGTTCTTTGGCCCACTTTTTGATTGGGTAGTTTATTTTCCTAGAATGGAGCTGCAAGAGTTGCTTGTATATTTTTGAGATTAATTGTTTGTCCGTTGCTTCATTGGCTATTATTTTCTCCCATTCTGAAGGCTGTCTTTTCACCTTGCTTATAGTTTCCTTTGGTGTGCAGAAGCTTTTAATTTTAATTAGGTCCCATTTGTTTATTCATGCTTTTATTTCCAGTATTCTGGGAGGTGGATCATGGAGTATCCCACTTTGGTTTATGTCAGAGAGTGTTTTGCCTATGTTATCCTCTAGGAGTTTTATAGTTTCTGGTCTTATGCTTAGATCTTTGATCCATTTTGAGTTTATCTTTGTGTATGGTGTTAGAAAGTGTTCTAGTTTCATTCTTTTACAAGTGGCTGTCCAGTTTTCCCAGCACCACTTGTTAAAGAGGTTGTCTTTTCTCCATTGTATATTCTTGCCTCCTTTGTCAAAGATAAGGTGTCCATAGATGTCTGGATTTATCTCTGGGCTTTCTATTCTGTTCCATTGATCTATATTTCTGTCTTTGTGCCATTTTCTCTACTGATTTTCTATTCTTTATTTTGTTTATTTATAATTTCATCTTTGTCATTTCCTCATTTCATCTGTTTTGAGTTTATTTGCTCTTTTGTTTCTGGTTTTTCAAGGTGGAAGTTTAGGTAAATGATTTGGGATCTTCTCATTGTGAGCATCACAGCTAGAAACTGGCTTCTGAACACTGCTTTCGCTGCGTCCCGACATTTTGACAGTTGTGTTCCTGTCCATGTCAAAGCTTTTCTTCTAACTTTTCTTGTTATTTCTTCTTTGACCCATTGGTTAATTAGGAGTATATTGTTTGATTTCCACATATATATCAATTTTTCAAATTTCTTCATTTTACTGACTTCTAATTTCATGGCGGTCAGAGAACATGCTTTGTCTGATTTGAATCCTTTTAAATTTATTGAGACTTGTTTCATGGCTTAGCATATGGTCTGTCTTGGAGAATGTTTTGTGACACATTTGACGCTACTGCAATGAAATTGTGTGTCTGCCGCTGCTGGGTGGAGCGGTCTCCGGACACATGTAAGTGTAGCCGGCTTGTTAATCTTGCTAATCTTCTCTCTAGTTCTTCTGTTCAATATTGACAAGGGGGTATTGGCATTGCCAGCTGTTGCTACTGACTTTTCTATTTCTTCTTTCAATTTTTCAAGTTTTTCTTTTCCTTTGTTTAACTCTAGGGGTGTTTGTCATTGCTGTGTCAACTTGATCATTCCTCCCTCAAACTTCCTTTTCCTTAAAACTCTAACTACTGAGATCTTGATTTCTACTATTACTATAGTTAAATTGTTTCATTTAAAAAATCTATTTAAGTTCTCTTCTGAAATTTTTTATATTATCATCTATATTTTAAAATTTTAAAGTTTATGTGAAATAGCTTCTATGTAGAAATCTTGTGGATCTTTTTCTAATATTTGTTTCTTTTTCTTTTCTCTATTACCTCTGCTTTGTTTCCCAGGTTGTTATGCCTGATAATTTTTTTTAATTTAGTGTCAGCAGTTGTATATGAAAATTGCATAGATGGTTTGACTCCACTATCTTCCCTTAAAAAGGCATTCAGCATTGCTTCTGGCAGGCTTTGATGCTGGTCTAGTTCCAAGCTATGGATCCATTTATCTGGAGCTGAGTTCCAATGTTTGCAAATTCTGGTCTAGTTTTGGCTCGCTCTCACTCCTACATAGCCCCTCCAGAAATCCTGAATTAAAATTTGGATTATTTTCTAAGGCTTTTCTCTTGAAGGGTTTTAAAAAAATATTTACATCTCCTGGCCACAGATAAGTTCCAAAAGCTCCATTCAAATTCTTAGTCCCAGTTTCCACTTAAAAATCCAACACCCAGACAAAGCCAAGAGCAGCCGAGGCCAGCCCCGATCAGCCAAACTGCTCTCCACCAACACACCCTTAACCTGCCAACCTTTGAGTAAAAATCAAACAACTTCTTGGTGGTGTGCTATGCAGGATGTGGGATTAACTGCCTGGGACAGCGCTTTCCTCCATAAAGAGCTCCTGTTATCCTTGCATCCTTGGATTTGCAAACACGTCTCAGATGAGGCTGTTGCCATGAGATCATTGGCTGGTACAGCTGGAAGCAGGTTTCAGCCGTCACAACCATTTTCTGACTGGTGAACTCCTAAACACGTTTCAAGATTCAGTTCCAAAAAAGCTCACGTGGATTGCTAACCCACCCTCCACTCCCTCACCCCTCATAGCCTTGATGCTCAAATCTGTCAGGGCGGCCTTCACACTGTATCCACCAGTAGCTTGTCTGTGCTGCCCTCGTGGTCCGCGCACTTGGGATGGGCGAGTTGGCAACTTGTTACCTTCGGATCCTCAGTGTGATGCCTCGCGCTTGTCACTGGCTTCACCTGCCTTCATACGGTGATGAGCAGCCGTGACAGCATCTGAAGGCTGTGTGGTATTCAAAATACTTTCACAAACATCGCTTTATTTTGAATCTCACGCAACTGGCTGACCTTGTCACCTAAGAGAGATGCTCTCTTTGGAACGAGATTTTTTGACCACTTTGTATATGGAGCAATTAGACCTCAATGAGGTTAACGACTGGCCTGAGATTACAAGGCATTTAGTAGGACGGTGGGGAATAGAATCCGTGCTCTTTTCATTTCGCCATATGGCATCTCGATACGAGCTGGCTTTCGGGCGTCCACTGATGGGAATTCAAACAAGGCCTCTGTGCCCGAGCTTGGCTCCACAGTATTGGCAGTTCCTGCCGTTTTCACACTCGGCACATGGAGCCACAAACTCCCCAGAATTCAGAGCCTGTCTGCTGGATACCTGGGCTCCCACACTCCGATCCTCGTACACACTTTACCAATGAACTCTCACAGAGGAAAGCAGAGTGGCGAGCTGCTCTGTGCTTTCATCTGAGGGGAAGGCTTTGTTTGTAAAGAATTATGCCAGGAGGCCGCTGGCAGCTCTTGTCAGATGACAGGGGAACATCTGTTCCAGTCAGCTCCGGGGCGGCTGGTTCGCGGGGAGGAGCCTCCACTCCCGCAGTGAGCACAGGCCTGTGCGGTGGCCGGGGAGGAATTCGATTGCTTTCCGGGTACCCCTGGGTTAAGTGCTGACGGACTTGGGGCTTGAGGTGAGCCCTGATTCAGCAGCCCTCTAGCATGGCTGGGAGGGCAGGTGCCTCACCGAGGCCGAAGAGTAAGGTCCCCAAGTCCCGAGACCTGACGGGGGCAGGGTCTGGGGGTGCCCCCCCTGCCCCCACCAAGTCTTGAGATGTGGCTTACGGAAGGAAGGGGCAGGACACAGAGAGGAAGAGGGTTCCAGGGACTGCGTGGGTCTTAGTGAAAACGTCCCTCTTTGGAGCAGGTACAGGGAGCGGGTGCTTCTGAACTGCAGTGCTAGAGAAGACTCCTGAGAGTCCCTTGGACTGCAAAAAAAGATCCAACCAGTTCATCCTAGAGGAGATCAGTCCTGGGTGTTCATTGGAAGGACTGATGCTGAAGCTGAGACTCTAATACTTTGGCCACCTGGTGGGAAGAGCTGACTCATTGGACAACACCCTGATGCTGGGAGAGATTGGGGGCAGGAGGAGAAGGGATGACAGAGGATGAGACGGTTGGATGGCATCACTGGACATGAGTCTGAGCAAGCTCTGGGAGATGGTGAAGGACAAGGAAGCCTGACGTGCAGCCGTCCATGGGGTCACAGAGAGTCAGACAGGGCTGAGGGACTGAGCAACAGCCGCCAGGCCAAGGGCTGGCTGGTCCTCCCCGTGCATTAGGCTCTCGTGAGGATCTAAGCTGCTGCTGGCTGTGTGGGCTCCATCCACACCGAAGCAACACTTGAGGACTCTGCTACCGGGAAGCACCATAAGACCTCTGCCCCGACCCCGGGGACCTGTCTCCATGTTGCCCTCACTGACAGCACAAACTTCCCGTTTTGCTTCCGTTGCTTCGCTGAACTACCCTCGACCTGGGATGCAGCAGAGAGAGCAGGGCTTGAAGGGGAGAAGCGCTTAAGTGTCAAGGATGCAGTCTACTTGTGTGGTCCCACCAAACAGAGGACAGCTGTCTGCAAAGGAGCACCGGATTCTTGAGATGAGTCTGATACTGCCCCTCGGTCACAGCTATGGCGTGACGGCGGTCCATGCCCACTGGTCAGACACACCATCCACCAGCCAGTGTGTCCTGGGACTTCCTGGGTCAAGCCAAGAGTGTCGAGTCCAGAGATGTATGAATCGGGTTCTTCGGAGAAACAAACAAGACGTATTAGAGAGACTCGGCTCCCATGGTTCTAGAAGCGGAGAGCCCCATATCTGCTGTCTGCCAGCTGGACACCCAGCGCAGCCAAGGGGGCAAGTTCCAGTAAAGGCAGGAGAGGACCAGCATCCTAGCTCAAAGCCAGCCAGGCAGGGAGACTGAGTTCCCTCTTGCTATATCTTTTTGTTCCTCTCTCTTTTTTTTATGAGCCCCTGCTTTTCTACATGTTTATCAGTTCAGATGTATCATTAGATAGATTAGATTATTAGATATATATCATTATATATATATGTATATTGATCTTTGCCAATCTATATGTGAAAGTGGTATTGCATTATCATATAAAATTAATTTCTCTTATTATGATGAGGCTGGGTATTTTTTAATTTTTAATTTTTTTTCTTGAAGTAAGTTAATTTACAGTTTGTGCTAGCTTCAAGTGTACAGCAAATTGGTTCATATATATATATATATATATATATATATATACATACCAGATATTATTGATTCATATATATATTTATCTTCAGATTATTTCCACTATAAGTCATTATATATATTGAATATCAGTCCTTGTGCTACACAGTAGGTGCTTGCTGTTTACCTATTTTATATATAGTATTAATTGTGCATATATGTTAAAGCCAAACTCTTAACCCATCTCCCTTCCATCCCCTTTGGTAGCTGTAAGGTGTTTTTTGGTTTTTTCTTCTATGTCTGCAGATCTATTTCTGTTTTGTAAATAAGTCCAGGCATCTTTTAATTTGTATAAGATCTATTTAGATTAACTTTTCTGGGAAATATGTATACCTTTTTGGCCATTTTTTTCTATTATGGGTTGGTCCTCATTTATTTGTAGGGAACTCTTGATATATTAAAAAATTTAACCCTGGCCTGGTATATTAATTGCAAAATGTTGGTAAACTTGATGTTCATAGAAAGACCACGTAAGAACGGCACCCTGTCCAGAACAAACACACAAATTTTTCCCAACCGTGGGGAGAACGCTGCACACAGAAGCTTCTACTTGAGGAAAACTGAACTCCTAAAGGGAGATTTTGGCTTGGAAGGTTGCCATGCTTTTTCAAAGAATCAGATGCATATTATTGTGAAAAGCATAAAGTTCATAAGTTTGTACAAATGACTGTAGAGTCTCTGAATAGCCTACAAGGATTAAAAGTTACTCTCTTTCATCTGTCTACTGATATTAAACATTTCGTATAGACTGGATGAGCACCCTCTTCTGTTACATGTAACACAGCCAACCTGCATCTCTCTGGTGGGCGTGAGCACCCCTGCATCTCACGACAGGCGAGGATGACAGGCTCCTCTGGGCCCTTCTGCCCGCGTCTCACCGTCATCGCATCGTCCTAGAATGAGGGCGAGCTCACAGGTCAGCTGCCGTGTCGCCAACCCCACTGAGACACCTTATCTCAGGGTGGAACGGAGAGCAGCTGGGACATAACAAATTAGCTTATTTTCACATGACATGGAGAAAGAAAATGTGCTGTTGACCCCCAATACAGCAGAAGACAGCTTGTGAGCTAAAAATGAGACGCCGGACACGTTCGTTCCTTGGCTTCTTGGGATGAATGAGCGCAGGGACTGCGTAAGGGGGAAGCTCAGCGGGAGCTCCGCAAGAAGGGAGAAGCATGGCTTACTCCTTACAGGGGGGCTAGCAGATGTGGGGGTAGCTCAGTCAGCCCTCTGGGCGTGAACCAGGCGGGCGGTGCTCTCTGGGTTGGATTTCCGTCTGTCTGTTGACACTAAGCACTTCCTCTGCTTCTCGCTTTATTCAGGCCTTCAGTGGACTGGATTAGCGCCCTCCCTTCCCCACTGGGGAGGGTAAGCTGCTACTCAGTCTAGGGTTCAAATACTAATCTCGTCTGTAATTAGTGCAGCATCTGGGCACCCCATGGCCAGGTCGGCAGGTAGAATGAGCCGTCACCCCAACAACCTGCCCACCGCTAATCCAGAGCCCGCCCTGCCCCAGCTACGTGCCTCCCCCTGGAGCGCTCTGAACATCTCTGGGCCTTGGTTTCCTCATTTTCAAAATGGACATAAAAGATGGAAACGATCCAGAGCGCCTTGATGAGGCTTATGTGAGAAGATGCCCCTGAAGGCCTTAGACAGTGCTGGTCCTGGTGAACATGAGGAAGAGGTGCTGTCAGCTTCCAGGACCCTCCCTGGGACCCCACTCTGAGCCCCCGCCTCCCAGACCCCACCGCCCTTCCTGCCACAGGAGACCCTTCCTCGGTCCCTTCCTCACCCTCCCCAGGCTGAACACAGACTGAACTCTGCAAACGCTCTCGAGATTAACACCAGTGGAGAAGTAAAAGTGGAAGCCGCTCAGTCGTGTCCAATCCCTTGCAACCCACGGACTGCAGCCCACCAGGCTTCTCTGGTCATGGGATTCTCCAGGCAAGAGTACTGGAGTGGGTAGCCGTTCTCTTCTCCAGGGGGTATTTACAACCTGGAGACTGAACCCGGGTGTCCTGCTTTGCAGGCAGATTCTTTACCATCTGAGCCACCAGGGGAGCCCTGGATTAATGAATGATGTCTCTAAAAAGAAGATTTCATAATCCCTGAAGCAAAGTCAATTACAGAAAATAAAACATATTTCTCTGATCTGGGATGCCCTACAAACAAGCTTAATTAAAAAAAAAAAAATAAAGTTTTGGAGTGGCCAAACGGAAATACACACGAATGCCTTACAGAAAGTACTAAAAAGTGACTATTCCACATATAAGTGAGCATGGGAATTTATTGCTTCTTCCCACAAAGCAGGGGGAAGCTATGGCCGGCTCAGAGGCCTGGAGAGCAGAGGACAGTGACCGACACGATTTAGAGAAGTGTCGAAGACACTGGTCTACATCCCATGGCTAATTTGGGTGATTAAGATCACTGGTGAAATAACTGCTAATTGGCTCTATAAACTTTGTATATCAAAAGAAACATTTTCTTCTTGAGTGCAAGTTTGTAATTCAGCTATATTTTAATAATGGCTCAGAAAATTAAAAAAAAAAAAGATTGTTTCAAAGCTGGATGGCATGAAGCTGGTGAAGGGTGGCTGGGCAGCCCTGTAGAAGCAGCTGTCAGCCCAGAGCCATCCTCAGCAGGCAGGCGCGGCCAGGCCCGGCCACACCCACCCACAGGCTTCCTCTGGTATCTCCCCTTGCTTCTAGCTTTTTCTCTTACACAGAGCCATTAGTTTTCTGCCATTTTTATTCTTTGTTCATTCACACACGTCAAATGAGCTCTTCTCGAATGCTTCGGCTCGCCCAGCATGCACCTAATAAACGTTAACGAACCCTTGTGTCCTGCGGGCTGCGCTGGGTGCTCCGGTGGTAGACAGGGTACCCGTGGTCTGGGCCTCCTAGGTGTTGCTCGGCAGTGGGGGAGGGGTGAACAAGGGGTGACGGTGAGGGCTGTTCGTCGGGACAGGCCGTTAGAGGGAGCGGGCCCGGGGGCAGGGGCTCGCCCCTAGGTGTCCCCGGGCAGCACAGGCCTCCACCTCCCTCTGCCCCAGAGCAGCCCAGCAAGGATGGCTCTTCCCTCCGCGCCAGCCTCACTCTCGGGGACTCCGGGCACCCTCTGCTTCTTGGTGGGGACCAAGTAGTCTGCTTCCCTGTTCCAGGTGGAGGTGGGGACATTGCCTCCTGGGGCTCCTGCAGCGTGACCTGCTCCCGTCTCCCTGGGGCCCCTGGGCCCTGTGACCCCATTGCCATGGGCCACCCTGGCCCACAGGTACCTTCCGGTTACTTGCCAACCAAACTTCTCACACGATGGACGCAGCGGTCCACGGAATGAATGAGGGATCAGAAAACTCCATCAGCTCTTTTCCAAACCAAAGTGGTTAAAGACCCCCTCCGTGTCCTTCCCCTGCCCCTCAACTCTGCTCCTAAAATGAAAAACTCAATTCCAGAAGCTTGCCTGCCTGAGAAAACAAGGCACCCAGGAAGCTGTGTTTTCTCCATAGAGCCCGGGAACCAGGCTGGACTGAGGGCCCTGCTGGGCAGGAAGTGACCCTCTCGGCTGGCCCAGCCCCCTTCTCCCGCCTGGCGATCCACGGATCCAGCCCCATCTTTCTGGAGAGCAGTGAGTTCTCCTGGCCTAAAATGCGCTCTTGAAACCTGCGAGGAGATTAGCAAGACACCCATCCGCTTCTGAGTCTCTCCTAGATGTCAAAATGTTGACTTGGTCCCTACTAAAATGCGGCTTTCGAAAAAAAATCACATCTTTTCAAATTTCCTGCAATCCTTGTCATGGGCAACATATGTTCCTGCATAATGATGCTCCTAAGTGAAGTGACATTTCAGAGTAATGAGGCTTCGGTGACAACGTGTGAGAGATGTGACAAGTTTTCTCTAATATAAAAAGGCAGCAGAGACAAAACCCAAATTCGCAGCCACAGCAGGCTCTCTGCACGGCTGTGAACCCGGGGAGGGTGGTGGGATGAGCGAGCCCTCGCCACCCAGAGCACCAGCCCTCGCGGGGAGCATGCTGGGGACACGGCTCCCTATCCAGGCCCTCACAGCCCCCGCTGAAGGACTGACAAGGTCACCTGCCAAGGGGATCAGAGAGAAGAAGGCGGGGCATGGAAGCCGGGTGCTGGAAGGGGAGAGCTAGCTCCAGAGGGGCAGCAGGATCGGGCAGACCCTGGACTAGCCACTGACTTTCGCTTCTCTGAACTCTGGTCTGCTCCCATCTCAAATGAAGGACAATGATGATCACCTTCCATGAACGAACCAGACAAAATGCAAAAGAAAATGCTCAGGACTCGGTACGTGGGGGGTGGCTTCTCTCCTGTGTTAGAATCCGTCCCACTTTCAGCCCAGGCTGGAAAGGATGGAAGCTGGAAGTGGATGGTTTGGGCAACAGAGACCTCACTGGCCTCACCTCCTCGGAGGCAGGGTGGCCGGATGCCCCGATGTGCTTCAGGCTTCCCTGGCTGTCCAGGGCCCAAGGCGCCTGTGAGCGCAGGAGTGTCACTTGTTCAGAGCTCCTGCCAACCCTCCTGGTCATGGAGGGCTACTGGCTCCGCCCACGAGAGCCAGGAGGACACAGCTTCCTGTTAACATCAAGTTCGTGGGTCCGTGGCACAGTGAGGCCAAACAAACGAAAAAGTCGGAGTTTGGAGTAGAGAAAGGTTTAGTTTATTGCAGAGCCCTGCAAGGAGACGGGTGGCCCCCTGTGAATGCCTCCTGCCCCAGGGCCTCTCAGGACCTGAAGGGACCCCCTGGGCAGTGTAGGGGCTGTCCTGGGGACATCAGTGTGGTAGTCACCCTCTTTGCTGAGAGTTCAGGAAGCCGGGGCCTGCCCTAGGGTTGGCGCCCTTCCCTCTTGGACCACAGGAGGGGACATTCAAGACCCTGAATGGCCATCACCCTGCCCAGCCCTCCACACACATCCCTGGAAAATTCAAGTTTGTCTTATGAAAGGTGGTTCAATGGTGCCAAGACAAGGGCCCCAGAATGGTGCCCTTCACCCTGCAGATATTTGCTGAGTATCTGCTGTGCCAGGACCGTTGCAGGGAGACAGACAGCCCCACATCCAGGATGGGAATCAACAGGAAGAAATCCCAAAAAACAAGCTCTGTGGGCTGAGGAGGCAGAGATGGGACACCTGAACCACCCCCTGAGCCAGGGGAGGAGAAGGGTCCCAGGGAGAGAGGGTGATGGAAGGGTCCCGGGGAGAGAGGGTGAGGTGAAGTGTCCCGGGGAAAGAGGGTGAGGTGAAGTGTCCCAGGGAGATAGGGTGAGGTGACGAGCAAGGCCATGCGAGGAGCAGAGCTTGTGGCCAGGGTTGGGGTGCAGGGCAGGGGCATCCGTGGCCTCCACTGTTCTCAAGGACAGCCCGTCCTCCCCCACCTCCTCCAGGCCTGGGACCCACAGCCTCCATGGTGTGATCTGCTCTGAGCTCGTTCCTTTTGAGCTGCGTTTCCATCCCTTCAAAGCCTTTCTGTGTCACCTGCTTCTGCATTACAGGAGATGGCTTCGTTCAGCCCCCTCGACCTCCCCTGAGCTCCAGAAGCAGGCTCAAACAGGAGCTGACCAGGGAAGCGGGGGGCTCAGGAAACGATGGTACAGCCTGGGGACATGTCCCGGTTCCTCCTCAAGGGACACACAGAACAATAGCCTTGAGCTCTTCTGCAGATACTGACACCCCTACCAGGCGGAGAAGTGGACGATCTACTGCCCGCCAGCCCTGGGGAACCCAGAGGCTGATGATGCAGACACCCGCTGACCTCACCAACAACCAATCAGAAGAAAGTCCCTGAGCTGACCACGCCCTCTTTGACCCTTGACCTCCTCACTCCCCTCTCCAGGTCAGGACTCACAGGTTTGAGGGCACCAGCCAGCTTCGGCCTCCTCTGCCTGGCAAAGAAGTAGAGCTGTCCTTTTCTAACTCAGTCAAACTCTGTCTCCAAGATTTCATTCAGTGCTGGGTGTAAGGTATAGTTTGGGCCGAGGCAGAAAAGGAAAGACGACCTCCACAGAAGTAGCTTACCTTTATTAGGGCAAGGAGCGGTGATGGTCGGCCTAATGACCAGGCTGAGCGCCTAGAGGGATCAGGGAGGCTCCAGGTCTACAGGGAGGTTTGTGGAAGCGATAAGGGAAACCTTAGTCAGGCGGGATGTTTTGGGTATTCTTAGTTGCGATGACATTGGTAGTTGGGCAGGGGGTGATAAGTCTCCTGGCAGGTGAAGAGGGTGGAAGGTTTTCTGGACAGGGGGTGATAAGTCCCAGATAGATGCAACCGGCCTGGAGCATCAGGGCGGGGCCTAAAGTTCTGTTTTGTTTTCTCCAAAGTTAGATGATTCAGCAAGGGCCTTTGAGACTGCTGTTTTCTTTTCTAGGCCCAAAAGACTCCTTCAGTGGGTACAGAGGCTTCCCTGGTGACCCAGTCGTAAAGAACCCACTGACCAATGCAGGAGACACAGGAGATGTGGGTTCAGTCCCTGGGTCGAGAAGATCCCCTAGAGGAGGGAATGGCAACCCACGCCAGTATTCTTGCCTGGAGAGTCCCGTGGACAGAGGAGCCTGGCGGTCCACAGGGTCGCAGAGTCGGACATGACTGGACGTCTCACATGCTAATGGGGCCCAAAGCAGACTCAGCTTCACTCCCAATGACCAGAGTTTCTCCACGCGTCCTTCCATGGCCCCAGGTGACCGTCCTGTGCAGAGGCCTGGACAGCACGCCTCCACCCTGTCACTGCTGTTTAGTCGCTTGTCTGCTTCTGACCCTTTTTGACCCCATGGACTGCAGCACACCAGGCTTCCCTGTCCCTCACTATCCCCGGGAGTTTGCTCAGACTTGTGTCCACTGGACCACTGATGTTATCTAATTATCTCATTCTTTGCCCGCCTCCCCCACCCCTGCTGCCCTCATTCCACCCCAGCCTCAGGGTCTTTTCCAGTGAGTTGGCTCTTCACATCATGTCACCAAAGTATTGGAGCTTCAGCATCAGTCCTTCCAATTCAGGGTTGATTTCCTTTAGGATTGATTGATTTGATCTCCTTGCAGTTCAAGGGACTCTCAAGAGTCTTCTCCAGCTCCACAGTACAAAAGAATCAATTCTTTGCTGCCTAGCCTTCTTGATGGTCCAACTCTCACATCTATACATGACTACTGGAAAAGCCATAGCATTGACTGTATAGATCTTTGTTGGCAAAGTGATGTCTCTGCTTTTTAATATGCTGTCTAGCTGTGTCATAGTTTTTCTTCCAAGGAGCAATTCAGTTCAGTCGCTCAGTCACGTCTGACCTTTTGTGACCCCATGGACTGCAGAACGTTGGGCTTCCCTGTCCATCACCAACTCCCGGAGTTTGCTCAGACTCATGTCCATCGAGTCGGTGACACCGTCCAACCATCTCATCCTCTCATCTTGCTCTAGCCAAGGAGCAAGCATCTTTTAATTTCCTGGCTGCAGTCATTATCTACAGTGATTTTGGAGACCAAGAAAATAAAATCTGTCACTGCTTCCACTTTTTCCCCTGTATTTACCATGAAGTGATAGATGTCATGATCTTAGTTTTTCTGAATGTTGAATTTTAAGCCAGCTTTTTCACTCTCCTCTTTCACCGTCATCAAGAAGCTCTTTAGTTCCTCTTTACTTTCTGCCGTTAGAGCAGTGTTATCTGCATATATAAGGTTATTGATATTTCTCCCAGAAATCTTGATTCTAGCTTTTTGTTCACCCAGCATGGCATTCCACATGACGTACTCTGCGTAGAAGTTAAATACACAGAGGGACAATATACACCTTGTCATACTCCTTTCCCAATTTTGAAACAGTCATTCCATGTCCGGGTCTAATTGCTGCCTCTTGATCCGTAATGAGGTTTCTCAGGAGACAGGTAAGGTGGTCTGATATTCCCACCTCTTTCAGAATCTTCCGCAGTTTACTGTGATTCACACAATCTAAAGCTTTAGTGTAGTCAATGAAGCAGACGTAGGTGTTCTTCTTGAATTCCTTTCCTTTCTCTATGATCCAGCGAATGTTGGCACTTGGATCTCTGGTTCCTCTGCCTTCTCTAAACCCAGCTTGCATGTCTGGAAGTTTTCAGTTCACGTACTGCTGAAGCCTAGCTTTAAGGATTTTGAGCATAACCTTATTACCATGTGAAATGAGTACAATTTGCAGTAGTTTGAACTTTCTTTGGCCTTGCCTTTCTTTGGGATTGTAATGAAAACGGACCTTTTCCGGTCCTGTGGCCATTGCTGAGTTTTCCAAATTTGCTGGCATACTGAGTGCAGAACTTTCAGAGCATTGTCTTTTAAGATTTGAAATAGCTCAACTGGAATTCCATCACCTCCACTAACTTTGTTTGTAGTGAGCTTCCTAAGGTCCACGGGACTTCACATTCTAGGATGTCTGGCTCTAGGTGAGTGATCACACCATCATGGCTATCTGGGTCTTTAAGACTTTTTGTATAGTTCTGTGTATTCTTGCCAGTTCAATTCAGTTCAGTCACTCAGTCATGTCCTACTCTTTGTGACCCCAAGGACTGCAGCATGCCAGGCCTCCCTGTCCATCACCAACTCCCAGAGTTTACCCAAACTCATGTCCATTGAGTGGGTGACGCCATCCAACCATCTCATTCTCTGTTGTCCCCCTTTTCTCCTGCCTTCAATCTTTCCCAGGATCAGGGTCCATGAGTCAGCTCTTCACATCAGGTGGCCAAAGTATTGGACTTTCAGCTTCATCATCAGTCCTTCCAATGAATATTCAGGACTGATCTCCTTTAGGATGGACTGGTTGGATCTCCTTGCTGTCCAAGGGACTCTCAAGAGTCTTCTCCAACATCACACTTCAAAAGCATTGATTCTTCTGTGCTCAGCTTTCTTTAGAGTCCAACTCTCACATCCATATTCTTGCCACCACTCCTTAACATCTTCTGCTTCTCTTAGGTCCTTACAATTTCCATCCTTTATTGTGCCCATTCTTGTATGATACATTCCCTTGGTATCTCTAATTTTCTTGTAGAGATCTCCAGGCTTCCCCCATTCTATTTCTTTCCCCCCTCTATTTCTGCACAACGTTCACTTAAGAAGGCTTTCTTACCTCTCCTTCCTATTCTCTGGAACTCTGCACCCCATTGGGAACTCTCCCTCGCCTTTCACTTCTCTGTTCTCTGCTACTTGCAAAGCCTCCTCAGACAACCACTTTGCCTCCTTGCATTTCTTTCTCTTGGGGATGGTTTTGGTCACTGCCTCCTGTACAATGTTATGAACCTCTGTCTGTAGTTCTTCAGGTGCTCTGTCTACCAGATCTAATCCCTTGAGTCTATTTGTCACCTCCACTGTAAGAATCTCAAAAAGATTAGGCCCCCTGAAGCTTCCAGCAGCTCTGCTTGATCATAGATCAGGAGCTGAGGCCCACTGCCTCTCACCCTATTTACATTCCTCTCAAGCCCACCCTGGGGACCCATCACAATGTAAGGTCCTGCTGGGCTGGTAGGACTTTGTTTCTCTTCTAAGCCAATAGCTCCATAAAATGGAGAATTTACTCTCCAGCAGTGTGGGGCTGTGTTTAAGGGACACAGCCTCATCCTGGGAGATACAAGGACCAGAGTAGATCCCTGGACAGTCCAGCTCCAAACCCGGGCCACACTGGATGCTGGCCCGGAAGTGAAGGTGGCAGGGTGTTGATCTCAGCTGGGCTAGAGTCCACCCCTGGCTCCTCCTTGCCCCCGGACACAGGAGGCTGCCCCTCTCCCATTTACTCTGTGTTCAGCACACACCCTCATGATCTCACACCTGTAGTGGGTTCGGTTATGGCCCTAAAAGGTCTGCCACACTCTCTGGAGTGCTATCTTATTTGGAACCATGGTCTTTGCAGATGCCATTCAGGGAGGGGTCTTGTACCAAGATCATCCTGGATTTGACTTAGATCTTAAATCCAAGCACCTGTGTCTTTACAGGCCACAGGAGAGGAGACAGAGGGACACAGCAGAATACGGCTGAGGCACTCACACTCCAAGGGCTGTCCAGGTCCTGGAGCACCGAGAGGTGGGGACAGGCCTGGGCAGAGTCTCCCTGGGAGTCTCAGAAGGAACCAGTCCTGCTGACCCCTGGATCAGATGTCTGTCCTCCAGACCACGAGCGAACAGACGTCCAAGTCTGTGGTCCTTTGGGGCAGCAGCCCCTGGAAACACACACGTGAATCTTCTGTGTCTTTCTTCCAGGGGTATCTGCCTCCCCAGGAGACTGACCGGGCCCCTGAGGAGCATCCGTCCACTCTGTCTGGATCTGTGGGCCCTGGCCCTGAGGTAGTCAAACAGTAGGCGCTCATTAAGAGTTTGTCAAACTACACTGAGGTCTGGGCGCTTGGTCACAGGGAGCATCCTTGGATGTTGCTCAGCAGGACCAGAGAGGACTTCTCTTGGTTTCTTACGGAGGGGAGGAAGGGCTAAGGAAGCGGGAGTCGATGGCAGATGGAGGGAGGGAGGTGTGATGGGGCTGTCAGTTGGCTTTTGAGAAGCAGGCGTGAGATCCAGGGTGGGTGGCTCGGCGAGGAGAGCCGTGCGAATCAGCGAGATGCCGGTCACTACAGCATGGTCTTCTGACACGAAGGCACCGACGAGGCCTGTGGTGCAGCCTGCGTCGGCAGTGGGCACTCACCGAGGGCAGGGGGGCGGCAGCGCGTTGTCTCCAAGTCCATCCTGCCTGGAAATGAAGCCACCTCAGAGCATCATTTATAAACTCCTTCCTGCTGTCTCAGTGTTCTGGGCAGCCAGTTAACAGCCATCGGGGGCTGCTCTGCAGTTAGGGGTGCTGGCAAGGTGTGGACCACCCTCTCCTCTTTCTGTGCTGCAGATGAGGGGCTGCCCTGGACCCTTGGATGGGGCCAGCCAGCACATCTGTGCAAATTCCTGGGGACAATGGTGTCCTTCCACAGGCTTGGCACCGCAAGTCAAGGTGGGCCTCCTGCCCAGCCTCCAGGAACACTGGCTGAGTGCCTATTGTGTGCAGGCACTGAGGGGTGCTTTACACATGTGCCCTGGGGTCCCCAGGGCCCCACCTGTGAGGCCATGGCACTGAGACACAAGGAAGCCAAAGCGGGCGCCCGCCCGCTGTGGGATACCCCCCACCCAGGGGTGCCGAGACCCCACGTCTCCCCTTGGGCTCGGCCTTGTCCCAGGCTCTTGCAGCCCCAGCCTGGCCTCACTCCCACCCCCCTTACCCCCCAAAGCTTATCGGTCACTTCCTGCGAGGGGAGACCCTTTGCTGCTGTCTGGGGTAGACGTCCAGGCACAGTCCTGCCGAGGCTGCTCCCTTCTGGGGCCCCTGCAGCGGCCTGGGCCGACCTTCCCAGTCGGGGGTGCCCCCAGCAGCCTCGCTCTTCCCATCCAGGCCTCCGCAGTAGCCCAGCCCAGGGGTCCCTGCCCTTCTGCTGATGGCAAATGCTGACTCTGCTGCTCGGACCCCCAGGACTCGGGGCCGACAGCCCCTTTCCGCTTCTCCTGATGGCGATGTCTGTGGCCCTGACCCGAGGCCATGGGAGGGGGCTTCCCACCCACCTGGGGACCTGCTCTCTGTGGTCTGAGTCCCAGTGGGACACCTCTACTTGGCGTCTGCTCGCCAGGGACCCCGTCCTGCAGCCACTTCTCTTCCAAGCTCATTCATAAATCCTTGCTGAGCGGCCACTGCCCTCGGGGCTCCGCTGGGCTCCAGGGAGCACAGCTGGGGAGCCAGAGACCCTGTTCCAAGTGGGGAGCACAGCCCACCACAGATGTATGCATCACGGAAGAGGGAGGCCTCAGCCCGAGGGCCCCCCTTGGCTCTGCCCCACTCTGCCTCCGCCAATGTGTGGCCATGTGTTTCTTTCCTTATTTATTCAGTGCGTGTCTCCTCCCTGAACCCAGCAAGAACCACATTAGTATTAGTTAATATTTATTTAGCGCTCCGTGCCAGACTCCGGCGAAGGGGCTGATGGGGATTAGCTCATTTCTTTCTCGCAGCAGATCTGCAGGACGTCCTATTTTTTTCTCCGTAATGAAGACGAGACACACGGTGCTTGCCGAGGCCAGGGCTGGCCACCTGCCGGCGTGTGGACGCTGCAGGACTTGACTGGAGGGGTGGGGCTGGCTGTCTTGGGGGGGGGGTCCTCTGTCCCAGGGGCCGGGGCTCTGGGTGACTCACCATGGTGTGCCCAGCTGTCAGCAGCATCACTGAGTGACTGAGTGACAGCTGATGTCACTGCAATGGGGACACGGTGCTGTGTGACCTTCCCCTCCCCTGCTTCCAGAACACTCCAACAGGGCCACGTGCAACACTGCCTCCTGTGTGTCCACAGAAAGACTCAGAGACGGAGACTCAGAGTACCTTCCATCTCCTTGGAAAACCGGAGGGCACCCTTGCAGTCCGAGGCAATCTGATCTTCCACATGCTCCCATCTCTGGAGGGCTTCCTGGAGGAGTTGGCTCCTTTGGTGGACCTCGCAAAGGACTCACTGCTGAGTGCCAGCTCCCAGATGCCCCAGCAGTGGCACAGGGACCCAGGACAGTGTCTGGGGCTGGGCTCCAGCTCTGTCACTCCTCCTGGCACCTGGAACAGGTTGTCTATCTGCTCCTGAATGTGCCAGAGACCCCCCAGGTCCTCTCCCTCTGATGGGCCACCCGGAGTCACACGGGAACCCAGCTCATCTAGAGATGGGCATAGCCTCTGGGAAGACCAAGATGCAGGCAGCACACTCGAGACATTTCCAGCCACAAACGCTGGTGAGAAGAGCATTTCCGAGGATTAAAGGCTACTGAAGCCTAGTTTATCCAGTGCATTTACCCTTTGGAGAATCCAGGATTTGATGGAGCCAAGAGCCAGCTTTAGCCCCACGCTCTCAGCAAGCTGAAACCTGCATGGGTCCAAGGGGCTCCGCCTGCGGGCGCTGCTGGTTCTCTGGTCTGTTCCTGTCAGGTCCTGAGATTCTCCTCCGGCTCCTGCATGTCTTCACAGCACATCTAGCCTTGGAGCCCCTTCTTCTGGCTTGTCTGGGATTCAAATACCTTGGAACCAAATTGCATGCAAAACTGGATTAACCACCCAGAAGGAGGGACCGAGACCTCTTTTCTGTAGTGGTGAGAACTCGGACCCCTACTCAGCTGCTCACAAGAAACCCCTTCCTCTCCCAAGGTGTGCTGTTACCTGCCCTAAACCATGGGAAGAAGCAAACCTCTGTCAGCTGACAGAGCTCCTGCTGCCGATGGGATTTTCCCAGCATGCACTGGTGGAGGGACGCTGTCCCCAGGATTTATACAGCCCCTTCCCCCACGGAGCTCCAAGGTGCACACATTCCATCATTTTAGCCTTTTATATACTCACTACAGTGGTTTGGGAAACATTTCAAAATTAGACAGGCATTAGCTTAGCTTATAAAATTAAAAATAAACTGTAACAGCTTTAATGATGTTGTATTAAATGCCAGACCTCATAATGCCTCAGGTTTCTTTAATACTTTACAGCTTTCAGTGCACTTTTAAGTAACTTCTCATCTGTGAAGGTTTTCACAACAGGCTGGCCTCCCTGTCTGGGGCTAGCAGCTCGAGGCCCGGATGGCCTGGTGTAGGCTGACCTCCTCACCCTGGCAAAGGGCCTCCGGGGGCTCCTTGCGGCAGACGCCCAAGGCTGACTGGGATTCCAGAGCTGCAGCGGGTCCATCAGGGAAGACAACCGAGACAGGCACATCAGAACTCCAGGGGTACCACCTCACACCTGTCAGAACGGCCACTATCCAAAAGTCTGCAAACAGCTAACGCCAGAGAGGGTGTGGAGAAGAGGGGTTCCTCCTCCACCCTTGGTGGGATTGTACGTTGGTACAGCCACTCTGGGGAGCAGGGTAGGGGTTCCTCAAAAAACTGAAAATAGGGCTGCCATGTGATCTAGCTATCCCACACCTGGGCACGTATCCAGATAAGGCTGTAGCTCGAAAAGATACGTGGATCTTTTTTATTTCAGAGCAGAAATATTCACAACAGCCAAGACATGGAAGCAATCTAAGTGTCCGTCAGGAGAGGAATGTATAAGGAAGATATGATGTATTATACGTGATAGATTATATATACATGTGCACCTATGATATATATACACACAACAGAATATACTACTCAGCCATAAAAAAGATCGAAATAATGCCATTTGCAGCAACATGGATGGACCTAGAGATTATCCTACTAGGGGTAAAGTAAGTCAGACAAAGGGAAGCAGATACTGTATGATGTCAGTTATACGTGGAATCTAAAAAAAATGGTACAAATGAACTGACTTGCAGAACAGGAAACAAACATGGTTACCAAAGGGGAAAGAGGAGGAGGGGTAAAGAAGGAGTTTGTGATGAGCAGGTACACACTGCTGTATACAGAATGGACAGACAACAAGGGCCCGCTGTAAAGCACAAGGAACTCTATTCAGTGTCTTGTGACAATTTATCGTGGAAAACGGCAGGTACTTTATATGCATACGAGTGACTGGGTGACTGCCGGCACCAGGGAGTGAGACCAGCCTGTTGTGTTGACAGCTATGTAACTGTACCTGAATCACTCTGTTGGATGTCTGAAACTAACAAACGGCTTTAAATCAACTGCTCTTCAATAAGGGCTTCCCAGGTGGCACAGGGTAAAGAATCTACCTGCAATGCAGGAGATACAAGAGATGCAGAGTCAATCCCTGGGTTGGAAAGATCCCCTGGAGAAGGGAATGTAACCCATTCCAGTCTTCTTGCCCAGAGAATTCCATGGACAGAGGAGCCTGGAGGGTTTGTGGAGTCAGGAGTGACTGAGCATGCATGAGCATACTCCAGTAAAAGTTACACAAGGTCTACCAAGCAGACACTGCACCCTCAGCTCCAGCACAGAAAAGGTGGGTCGTCAACCTGCCCGCAGGTGACTTCCACCCACACGAGCTTCCATAGTGAGGGCAAGAGCATTCCCTGATCCAGTGAGTCCCCTTGGTCCCAAGCCCTGTGCGGAGTCCCCGTCTGGCCTCGGGGGCCCTGCGCTCACCCAGGACTCCTGCTGCACCTGGGCGCTGGCAGGAACCTTGCTTCTGCTGACTCCCAGCAGGCGGTGGAAGGGAGGTGCTGACGCCCTGCTGTTTGTGAGGACGCCGAGGGCCTGGGAAGGGTGACGGGGCCCGGCCAGGGAGCACAGGTGGGCACACCTGATCAGCTGTACCCACCCCAGAGCTGCGCAGGGTGACTTGAACACTGTCCTGCAGAAGGTCAGGCATAGCCATGCTCCCTTCTGAGCCGACTGTCCGTCGAGCCTTGCCCCCGGTGGCCTGTGCCTCTCTGTTCCCATCCACTTCCTTCCCCTGGGGACCGTCGGCCTTGCTCCTCTCCTTGTCTCCCTGACTCACCACCTTGATCCTGCCCAGGGAAGAAGCCCTGGCACTTGAGCCGTCTGAGCTGAGCAGCTGCTGGGCTTGGGCACACTCTGTGCCATCTGTGCGGTGGGCACAGCGGTCTATTTCATCAGGAGTTGTGTGTCATCTCCCACCAGCTTATTTCTTTGCTTTACTGACATACCTTCTTGCTCTAGACCTTTCAATCTTCAAATCAAATTTCAAGTTAATTTCCAAGTACCTAGTCCTGTAATGTTTGGACTGTGCAAGTTATAAAAACAATCTTCGTAATTGTGATGAGGAATATTTTACCAATTATACTCCTGGAGCTAGAGATTACAATTTTATAAATATCTTTAGTCACTTTCGTATAACAGCATACTATAATGTAATAGATTTTTTAGTATTACAATAAAATAGACCCATATAACTTGTTTATTGGGGGAATAGATGATTCTGAACAAGGTTTCAAAATATCTGTGTAATTATCAAGTTAAGTCTTACGCCAAATCTTGTTATGTCATCTTAACAGATGCTGGCTATTTCAGAATCTTTTCCTTCCCTCTTTGTTGTGGTTGTTCAGTCACCAATTCTTCGAGACCCCGAGGACTGCAGCACGCCAGGCTTCCTGGTCCCTCACCATCTCCCAGAGTTTGCCCAAGTTCATGTCCATTGGACCAGTGATGCCATCCAACCAGCTCATCCTCTGTCACCTTCTTCTACTTCTGCTCTCAGTCTTTCCCAGCATCAGGCTCATTTCCAAGGAGTCGGTACTTCCCATCAAGTGGCCAAAGTATTGGAGCTTCAGCTTCAGCATCAGTCCTTCCAATGAGTATTCAGGACTGGTTTGATCTCCTTTCAGCCCAAAGGACTCTCAAACATCTTTCCCAGCACCACCATTAGACAGCATCAATTCTTTGGTGCTCTGAAGAATCATGGTCCTCACATCTCTACATGACTACTGGGAAAACCATAGTTTCCACGGACCCTAGCTTCTGGAAACCACAATCCACTCTCAGCTACTGTGGATCCAATGTTTTTGGGTTCCACTTGTGGGTGGAATCATGCGACATTTGTCTCTCTGTCTCTGGCTCTTTCACTTGCTGTTACATCTTGCAGGTTCAAGGTTTGTCCATGTTCAGCAATTACATACTCTCTGGCATTTCAAGAAACTTCATGAACATTGTCTATATTTCCTGCCTCAGTACTCACATAAGCCATTTCTCCAAGAAGCCCTGGTTCCTTTCATGGAGAACAGCATTTAGAAAACAAGATCTGGATGCTAGGTACCCTGGTTTCTACTGTGGTGCTATTGATTCTGATAGCTCAAGGAAATAGATGTGTGTATACTAATCCACTGGAGAAGGAAATGGCAACCCACTCCAGTACTCTTGCCGGGAGAATCCCAGGGATGGAGGAGCCTGGTGGGCTGCCATCTATGGGGTCACACAGGGTCGGACACAACTGAAGCGACCTAGCAGTAGTGGTAGTAGTATACTAATCCATGTATATACACACACTTATACATAATTCTATATGTAACAATTTGTATCTGTTAAGCTAAACAAAATTTCATCCCGGTCGTTCCAACCCTACATAGTACATTTCCACATGGATAATTCTAGCCTCCATGAAAAATGCATGTCTCTACCATCACCACATAATACAAAAGAGTTTCATTGTCCCAAAAGAATACCCAGGACTTCACCTGTTCAATCCTCACCTTTGCTCCCTGACACACGGCAAACATTGATACATTGCCTGTCTCTATAGTTTTACGTTGACCAAAATATCATATAATTGGAATCATACCATACGGAGCCTTTACAGACTGACTTTCTACACTTAGAAATGTATGTTTACTATTCACATCTATTTGTAACTTGATATATAATTTACCTTCATTTCTGAATAATAGTTTTAATTAAATAGCTCAATCACATTTTGTTTGCCTAATCATCGATTGAAGTCTATCTTGTTTGCTTCCAGTTTTGGGTAATAAAGCTTCTATAAACTTTTGCATGAATGCTTTCTTTTTTCACAGACACAAATTTTCATTTCAGATGAGAAAACACCTACAAATACATTTCCATTTCCTAGATCATCTGATAAGACAATGTTGTTTAACTTTGTCTTAACATTTAAACTGTCTTCCAAAGTGGCGATACCACTTTATTTTCTGACCAATAATTAATTTCAGTCCATCCTGAAAGAAATTCAGTCCTGAATACACATTGGAAGGACCAATGCTGAAGTTGAAGCTCCAGTACTTTGGCCACCTGATGTGAAGAACTTACTCATTGGAAAAGACCCTGATGCCAGGAAAGATTGAAGGTGGGAGAAGGGGACGACAGAGGATGAGATGGTTGTATGGCATCACTGACTCAATGGACATGAGTTTGAGCAAGCTCCAGGAGTTGGTGTTGGACAGGCAAGCCTCGAGTGCCCCAGTGTAAGGGGTTGCAAAAAGTCGGACATGACTGAGTGACTGAACTGAACTGATTCATAATTTTGTTATCTCTTCCTTGGTTACATAGAGATGTATCAATTTTATTGATCTTTTTTTCCAAAGAACTAACTTTTAATTTTGTTGTTTTTTCTATTGTTTTCCTGATCTTAACTTCATTGATTGCTGCTCTATTTCTCTATGATTTTTTTTTTTGGTTTCTGTTTTAAGATTAAATTGCCTTTTCTCTCTCAATTTCTTAATGTGAGATAATATCAGATTGATTTTAAACCTTTCACACTGTCTAAGATATGCATTTAATACTATTTTTGAGATTTTGATGAGTTGTATCTTATTTTTATTTAGTTTAGTTTCTAAAAAATGTTTCAAGATTTCCTCCTTTACCCTTAGATGTGTATTATTTAGTATCTGGAAATTTCAGTGTCTTCCATCTTTCTATCAGTAATTTCTAGTTTAATTCCAAATCTGAGAATAGATTTTGTATGATTCCAAATATTTCAAATCTTTAAGATGTTCTTATGCTTCTGAATATGGTCTGTGGTGGTGAGTGTCTAATGGGAACTTGGAAAGAATGTGCGTTTCACTGTTGTTTCATGAACAGTAGCCTATAAGTGTCAATTAGATCCGGCTGACTGATGGTCCCTTTCAGGTCAGCCATGCCTTTAATGATTTTCTGCCTTCTTGATCTATCCAGTCCTGACAGAGGGGTGTTGACGTCTTCCCATGTAATCGAGGATTTGTCCATTTCTTCCTTTAACTTTCTACATGATGAATTCTGACACTCGGGTACATACACTTAGGATTGTTCTGTCTTCCTGAAGATTTGACCGCTTTATCATTATATCCCTGATAATTTCCCTCATATTTCCAGAAGTCAGCTGCCTGAAATAAATTCAGCTATACTATATTTCTTCTGAATACTTTTAACCTAGCAGACTCATTATACGTGAAAGGGATGTCTTGTTGATAACATATACTTGGGTCTTTCTTTAAAAAAAAATCTACTCTAACAATCTATATATTTTAATTTCTATATTTAGACCATTCACATGTAAACCATGTATTTTAATTTCTATATCTAGACCATTCACATGCAAATATTTTAATGGTTTAAAGACGATTCACATCATCACATTGAAAACATAATAATATCTATTCTGTTTGCAAACATTTTCTGTTGATGCACCTATTCTTTATTACCTTTTAGTCTTCTCTTCTAGGACTTTAATAGAGCAACTTATAAGATTATATTCTCTTACTGTGTCTACTACACTTATTTTAAAAAATTAGTGGATCACTTGGAGTCTTCAATAGACATTTTAAACTATTTTCTCTTTGAAACAATACTATGTGGTCACACGTGTCAGGCAGTTACCTTACACTTGCATTTTCTCGGTTCTTCCTGTTCCTTTCTGTCATTCACTTTCTACACACTGGAGCCACTCAAATAGTTATCATATATATATATACATATATAGTGTCATCAGTTCAGTTCAGTCGCTCAGTCGTGTCCAACTCTTTGCGACCCCATGAATTGCAGCACGCCAGGCCTCCCTGTCCATCACCAACTCCCAAAGTCCACACAAACCCATGTCCATTGAGTCGGTGATGCCATCCAGCCATCTCATCCTCTGTCGTCCCCTTCTCCTCCTGACCTCAATCTTTCCCAGCATCAGGGTCTTTTCCAATGAGTCAGCTCTTCGCATGAGGTGGCCAAAGTATTGGAGTTTCAGCTTCAGCATCAGTCCTTCCAATGAACACCTAGGACTGATCTCCTTTAGGATGGACTGGTTGGATCTCCTTGCAGTCCAAGGGACTCTCAAGAGTCTTCTCCAACACCACAGTTCAAAAGCATCAGTTCTTCAAAGGCGCTCAGCTTTCTTTATAGTCCAACTCTCACATCCATACATGACCACTGGAAAACCCATAGCCTTGACTAGACGGACCTTTGCTGGCAAAGTAATGTCTCTGCTTTTTAATATGCTATCTAGGTTGGGCATAACTCTCCTTCTCAGGAGTAAGCATCTTTTAATTCCATGGCTGCAGTCACCATCTGCAGTGATTTTGGAGCCCCCAAAACAAAGTCAGCCACTGTTTCCCTATCTATTTGCCATGAAGTGAAGGAACCAGATGCCATGATCTTAGTTTTCTGAATGTTGAGTGTTAAGCCAACTTTTTCACTCTCCTCTTTCACTTTCATCAAGAGGCTCTTTAGTTCTTCTTCACTTTCTGCCATAAGGGTGGTGTCGTCTGCATACCTGAGGTTACTGATATTTCTCCCGGCAATCTTGATTCCAGCTTGTGCTTCTTCCAGCCTAGCGTTTCTCCTGATGTACTCTGCATATAAGTTAAATAAGCAGTAAGTATATATAGCCTATACCTATAAGCTCTCTATAGACATATATTACATAAATTATGCACATGTTGTATAAGTTGTATATGCATATCATATAACATGTACATATGTAAGCTGTATGTGCATATATCACGTGTATGCACCTTCCTCTTCCATGCCTCTTTCTTCTCCTTTTGGTCTTCCAGTTGCACATGCATGTTATACTTTTAAACTGCCCCAAGGCCTTGGATGTTCTGGAAATGGCTGCGGCACCCACCTCTGGTTTTCCCCAGCCCGCCTGCCTGGGAGCCCTTTTCTCTTCGGCCGCTGCCCTGACCCTCAGTGGCACTGGGCCTGGCACCCTGCAGGAGCTGCCGTGTCCTTCCTGCAGACACAGGGCACATGCAGTCCTTGCCTTCTTCCGAGGACCTGGCCTTGTCTTGCTCCCCGTCCCCTTCCTTCTTGGCCACAGTCTGGATGCGGCATGAGGAGCCAGGCAGCTCTCGCCTTCCCGTGTGAGCTGGGGATGCTGCTAGCGCTGTCTGAGCCCTGAACTCCTGGTCTTGAAGTTTAAGGGAACATCTGGACTTTGCAGGCCTGTCATGCACGCAGGCATGAAGTCTTGTGTGGCCAGTGCAGGCTTCAGTAAGCGTGGCTCACACAGGCTGCCTCTCCCGCCTCTGGCTCAGGGCACAGCTCATCGCCAAGGTGTCTCTCCTGCCCTCCCTCCTCCTGGGGACTGGAGCTGTCCCAGCGAGTGACCTGCACTTAAGTCCTCTGCCTGCTGATCCTTCCCCTCTCCTCAAGCCCCCTCACTTGGACATAAGACCTAGTCCACGGTCAAACGTCTCCCTGAATTCAACCACGGGTGCACTGTTTGCAGCTGATGAAATAGTGACAAACCTCTTCTATCTCAATTACGCATGTCCTCCTCAAATTTCCCTTTTTACTTTATGTCCATGATTGCTTTCTCCCTTTGGTTTTTATGTAAGTAAATTTCAGGGCTTTCTTACAAGCACATCAGGTGGGAATCACAAGAGAGAGGGTCAAGAAGGATCCATGGGGAGAAAATCTACAGTCAAATAAGTTGGGAAAATGATAAGTAAAGCTAAACAATTTTTTCCAATTGCTGCCAGTCTCAGAGCCTTTATTTTTGTGACTGAGCCCTGTGGATCCAATTGCCCAAACACAAAGCTTTCTCCTCCCCTCTGCGCTCCCTCAGACACTTTTCTTTTCCCCATAAGGTCATCTTGTGGGAATAACGTCCCCTGTGGGATCCTCTTTGATGGATTCAGCTGTAATTCCAGCGGGGAGACCTTGGCAAGAGCTACATTTCCCTTGCGGTATCATAGCTACGGGCTTCCCAGGCTGCTCGGTGGTAAAGAATCTGACTGCAATGCAATCTCTGGGTCAGGAAGGTCTCCTGGAGAAGGAAACGGCAACTTACTCCAGTATCCTTGCCTGGAGAATTCCATGGACAGAGGGCCCTGCGGGCTGCAGTCCATGGGGTTCAGAGAGTCAGACACGACTTTCTTTATACCTGTAGCATTTCCCAACCAGGGCTTCTGTGGCTTTGCAGGCCACAGACTCAGGACGGGTGTCTGATGCCTGCTCATTCCAACCAGTCCCCGGGTTGTCTGTCTCGTAAGCCCCCGTCCACCTCCAGCCGGATGGGAACAGCAGGACTGAGGGCCGGTCAGGGAGCAGCTGATGGCGGCTGTCCCCGTGGCGGGCTCCCTCTGCTGGAGGTGCTGGGAGGGGATGGGGAAGGCAGCATCCTCTGAGGATATTTTTAAATTCATTGTGACTTCATTAAGACTCGGTTTGCTTTTTTTTAGAGGAAAATTCATGGGCACAAAGTCTACTAACTGTACACACTTGTCAGCATGTCTCCGACTCATCTTTGTTTTGCCAAGTACTTTGGAAAGTATGTGTTACAATATCAGCATTTAGCAAACGTTGTCAAATGATAGAATAGGAATCATATCCTGGAATCTTGAGAAATGCCATCTAGGGGATGCTGGTGAACAGACAGCACGATTGAAACCAGATGCCAAGGAGATTTTTTAACTGTTTCTGGGGATGACATTCCCGTCATTTATTTGGTAAAAATTGCTCTCTGCTCCATCTTGCAGCCAGCACTTTTCTGGCACTGGAAGCAATCTAAATAGTATTTAATTCCAGTGAAGCTTTTCTCACTTCCTGCTCATGATCCTCCTTGACATTGGGCCAGTCGAGATTGGCCCAATTTGCTGCAAGTCTGCCTCATCTTGGATCAACATTGCTGGGCGATCAGGCTTCCTCGTGCTCTCGTGAGTCACACTGTGTATCTGATAAGTCGCTTCAGTCGTGTGCAGCTCTTTGCAACCCTATGGACTGTAGCCTGACAGGCTTTTCTGTCCTTGGGATTTCCCAGGCAAGAACACTGGAGCAGGTAGCCACGCCCTCCCCCAGGGGATCTTCCCGACTAGGGATCGAACCCACATCTCTGTCTCCTGCCTCGGCAAGCGGACTCTTCACCACAAGGGCCTCCTGGGAAGCCCTAAGCCACACTAAGGACATGAACTGGTGACTCCAATGCCTCGTTTCAAGAAGCCCTGCAAGGCAGCAGGCTTCGCTTCCTCCATTGTTTTTCCAAGAGTGGAAGGGGTTATGCTATTTGCAAAGCTGTAGCGTTTGTCCAGCTGGGAGAGGACTATAGCAGCTTAGACCAGACGGTGGCTATTGACACGCAAAACAGGGAGCTGACTCCAGACACTTCTGGAGGAAAGGGCACCGCGTCTGCTGACATTGGCTGTGGTGGTGTGGGGTGGGGTTGGAGAAGGCAGAGAACGTGAGGAACCAGGATTTATATGTTTGGACAGGAGCGACTGGAAGGCCCCGCCACTTACAGAGGTGGGGTGACTATGGGGACACTGGGGCCCCGTGGGGGGAGGGGAAGAGCTCAGTTGCGGGCACAACAGATCTGAGATCACATTGGACATAAAAAAAGGCAGTTAGATTCACTAATCCTGAGCCTGCTGGCCAAGGATAGAATTTAGGAAGTCGTAGTGGGTAGATGGAAGATGGTGGAGGGGTTCACAGTCAAGGGACTGAATGGGGTCCTCTAGGAAGATGCCCAGGGTTGAGGGCTAAAGCTCTCCAGGGCTCGGATCCCCAGCTGAGAGGGAGCCATCACTAGAAGAGACGCTCCGGGGAGCAGCTGGTGTTCAGAAGCCAAGACAGTGGAGGAGTCAGCCTGATAAATCCCCGTGTAAAACTGGGAGGACACTAGGGACCGTGAGGCAGGATGGGCCCGGGTGTAGGGGGCAGGAGCCAGAGGGAGGAGAGGAGAGAGGATCACGTGAGGGATTTCCCGGTGCACCAGCGGCTGAGACTTGGCTCTCTAAATGCAGGGGCCCTCTGAGCATGGTCAAGGAGCTAACTAGATCTCACATGCTTAGACGAAGATCAAAGGTCCAGAGGGCCTCAGCTAAGATTCAGCATAGCCAAATATGTGTGTATTTATGTATGCATGCATGCTAAGCCACTTCAGCTGTGTCCAGCTCTGTGCGACCCCATGGACTGTAGCCCACCACCCGGCTCTGTCCAGGGACTCTCCAGGCAAGAATGTGGGAGCAGGTTTCCATTTCCTTCTCAAGGGATCTACATGTACCTCTACATACATATAAGTGTGTGTGTGCGTGACTTTCTTTACATACATAAAAGAAGAGGACACGAAGTGGAGAAGTGAAGCTGATGATACCGATGACACCTGGCTGTGTCCTGCTGTGAAGAAAAGATGGACAATGAGACAGTAGCTAGACAGAGATATGAAGCCAGGAGAGCCTGCAGTCATTTTTTATTTTTGTAAGATGGTGGCTCAGATGGTAAAGCATTCGCCTGCAATGCAGGAAACCTGGGTTCAATCGCTGAGTCAGGAACATCACCTGGAGATGGGAATGACGAGCCACTCCAGCACTCTTGCCTGGAAAATCCTGTGGACAGAGGAGCCTGGTCTCTGGGGTTGCAAAGAGGGGCACAGGGAGGGACTACTGTGTTTAACACACCTCCCAGAGCCCACAGGCAGGGGAGCACTTCACAGGTGCACCAGTGTGTCCCGAGACGGTGGGGAGGCAGCGGAGGCAGTGCGTCTGACAAGTGCGGGGAGGCTCCTCGGGATGCCAGGGAGGGCGGACGTGTGGGCCGGTGGGTCTGGCAGATTTGGGGGTAACAGGAGGAGACAGCGCCTGTCTTCTGAGTGAGCCATGAGACGGTGCTGGACTGGAGAGGTGGGGGAAGGCGCAGGACAGTTCCCCTGCCCAGAGGAGAGATGAACGCTTTATAAAACGTGTCAGGAGCGCTGGGCAGTTCTGTCAGTCAGTGTGACGGAGAATTTAAGAATTGAAGTCCTGCAACCACATTGAGGGCTTCGCTACCATGACCTTCAGCGTCCTGGGAGAGGTGCAGAGTGCGTGGAGAAGCGGGTCAGGGTGTCAGAGGAGGTGAGCAACACGGCAGCTGAAATTAAGAAGAGGACTTAGAATGACGGACCAAATCTGCGCCGGGGTGAAGCCGAGACTCAAGGGGCGGGACGGGGCTTCAAACGGTGCTTGGTGATTGGCAGTTAACTCAACTTCAGGATGACAGGAGCTTCAGCTGGCCAGCGAGGACCGGTAGAGGGGCAGCAGAAAAAGGATGCTGGGGAGGGTGGTGGTGACCGCCTCCTGCAGGTCTTGAGTTAAGGCTGCCTGGGCTCTGAGACAGGGGAGGACGGGTGACGGAAGAGAGCCCCAGGAATCAGGAGACCGAGCCCCTGAGAGAGCAGAGGTGCTCCTTGGGCGTGCTGATGGCATGGTGGACGCGGGGCATGGGGCCACGGTGGAGAGGCAGGGCCCAGCATCAGTAACAAACACTGAGAAGAGTGTGGACCGCAGGCGATGTCCACTCAGGCTGGACAGCTAACAGAGCGACACGCACTTCAGAGAAGCTGGGCTTTCACTTGAGAAAGAAGATGAAAACAAGTCTGAGCACAAGCGTAAAGCAGACGCACCCAAGTCCAGGGCTGAGGCCCAGTATGGTGAGGGTGGAGCAGTCTCGAAGTGACAGAGAGACAAGGACGGTGGTTCTTCCAAGGAACAGCTGCGTCTCAGGCCAGAAGAGTGAGGATACCCGAGGAACAGGGTTACCTTGTGTCTGTCTCTATTAAAGTGCAAACATTCGGACAGGAATTCTGCCAGTTTTTCTCACCATTTTTGGGCTTCCTTGGTGGCTCAGACAGTAAAGAATCTGCTTGCAAAGCAGGGGACCTGGGTTTGATCCCTGGGTTGGGAAGATCCCCTGGAGCTTGGCATGGCAACCCACTCCAATCCTCTTGCCTGGAAGGCTATAGCCCATGGGGTCACAAAGAGTCGGACACGTCTGAGCGACTAGGCACACATCCCCATTTTATTCTAGTATTTTGAACAAGGCCTTGAACACTGAAGGCTCTATGTAAATATTTGTTTAATAAATTAGATTATGAATGTTGCTGCTTATGATTTAAAAGAAAATAGTCACTGGATGCAATTTCTGCTTCTTACAGTCAGAAAGGTTTACTGTGAGTTTTAAGTATGGGCTAATCTTACATTGTGGAAGTGTTGAAATAGCTGTCATTGTATAGTGACAATGTATTGGAGTTCATAACTATGATATACATTATGCTATTTATAATAAATAGAACATATATACCCCATTTACTTTTTGTCTACTTCATCTGTCAAAGAATAAAAGAGCTTTATTCCACTGCTATTGGGTGTCTGACACGTTCTCTTCATATTTCAATCTGATTTTCCTTTACCTGCTTTGATTCTGCTATTTGGTACATAAAGTTCATAACTGTCATCTCACTGTGTCAAAATAAACGCAGTAAAATATCACCCAGTTTGTTGTGTTTAATCTTTTACTTTTACTCTGACTCATACTCCCTCTCAGATTATTATTGTCTCCCGTTCTTTCTTTCTTTGGTACATATCTGTCCACTCCTTCACTTTTAATCTTTCCAGCTCTCTTTGCTCCAGATGAGACTTTTGCAGGATCACGTATAGACAGACTTCAGTTTTGCCCTGGTCCCAGTGTCTCCCTTTAGTAACAGATGTGACCCCTTTAAAGTTTACGTGCAGCATCTGGTCTGGTTTTTATTCCATTGTCTTGTTCGTGTGTGTCTTCTCATCTCTTGTTTTCCTACTGTTGTCTTTATTCTGTCTTTGTCGTATGTTCTTTCTCGTTGAGAATGTGATTTGAAGGGCATCTTAAATGGCGATTCTTTACCGGGTCACCCTTAGTGCTGTTTCTAATTCTTACAGATTTCTCTAATTGTCAGGGTCTGCAGAGTTTTGTTAGAGAAGAAAATGGCAACCCGCTCCAGTACTCTTGCCTGGAGAGCCCCATGGACAGGGGAGCCTGGAGGGCTGCTGTCCATGGCGTCGAGAAGAGTCGGACACGACTGAGCCAGTAACTCACACTCACTCACTCACACAGACACAGACACACACTCACACACACATACACACTCACACACACAGACACACACACACACACACATACAGACACACTCTCTCTCACACACACACACTGAGTTTTGTAGTGGCCCCTCCACCTCTGTATGATTCAGAAATCTTCACTCTTTTTTTTTCTTTTAAAAAATTTTATTTTTAATTGGGTGAAAATTACTTTACAATGTTGTATTGGTTTCTGCTGTACAGCCATGCAGATCACCCGTAATTATACACCCATCACCTCATTCTTGAGCCTTTCTCCCCTCCTCCCATCCCACCTTTCTAGATCTTCAAAAAGCACCAGCCTGGGCTCCCTGTCTTATATAGCAGCTTCTCACCAGCTATCTATTTTACACATGGTAGTGTATATACGTAGACTTAGATATAGAGAATGGACTTGTGGACTCAGAGGGGGAACGAGAGAGTGGGATGAATGGAGAAAGTAGCATCAACTTGTCAATTTCTGTAAGAGCATCCTTCTGAGATTTTCATTGGCATATTGTAGAATCTGTAGCTCACTTTTGGAAAATTTATGTCTTATAGTTTTGAGTCTTCTTGAACTCACATAATTTTTCTCCTCCTGCTCCTTCTTAGGTTCCAGTTATTATACATTGATATTGTCCCAGAGGCTATTGTCACATCTTCATTACGAGCTTAATACTTGCAAATGTCTACCTGGAAATCTATTAGAATAACATATATAGATTAACATACACATACAGACCTAAAAATACAGAGTAATATTAAAAATACTTAACAAACAGTATGGCGTGAGCATTAGAAAATCAGGAAAACAGAACAGAAGCTGACTGTAAACAAAAGGTAAATCAGACACTACACTTAAGGGGAGAAGAAAAGTAAAAATAATGATCATTTCCTTACCCCTTACGGTCCTGTTTTTCTCATTTGATAGACATGCTTCTCAAACTTTAATGTGCATATGAATCTACTAGACATCTTGGTAAAATGCAGATTCTAATGCAAGAGGTCTAGATGGGCTATACATTCATGATATTTGAAGTGCGGTCCTCAGTGCATCAAAATGCACATCATCTGAGAGCTTGTTAAAAGTGAAAAATCTCAGGGCTGAAGAAGAATCATCTTGATGAGACCTCTGGACAAGTCATATCTCAAATATAAGAGTTGAGAAGCACTAGTCTATATATGACATATTTATGATCTGAAACCTCCAAGAGATCAAAGACAAAAGGGGGTGGGAAAGGTTTTACAGAATAAAAAAGGACTCAATAAATACAACAACTAAATACAACATGGAAGTTGGTATATGGTATCTCTAGCTAGCATGATACTAGAGAATTGCTATTAACTCTATTAAATGTGACAAGAGCATCTGAGAAATCTTCACTCTTAATTTTTTCCAGAGTTTAGTTTCCAAACTTTCAGGTTTTATTGCTCAGTTCTATAATTAAACAAAGCTCATTGATTTTTAAGCATTTTCTCTAAGTAGATTCTATTTTAAGAATTGTTAATGATACATAACTTGGAGCTGTATCTACAAAATACATGAATCATATGCTTAAATGGTTTCAGGGTTCACGGTTGTCTCTTTTACACTATAAAGCCTCTACTCTTGGTTACATTTTTTAAACTCATTTCACAATTGACCAGAATGCATTATAAGGTGATTGGTCTGGACGGGATGCTTGGTTTCTATATTCAAAGCCTTTGCATATCTGAGACCTCTTTTTTCCTTGACTCCGTCTGCAGATGCCAACTGAGCAGGCTACAGTATAAATGAATCCAAATAAGTTTCAAAATCCTTTAGATGTCCCTCTACAGCTTCCTATCTTGCAAGAGTGAAGAGAAAAGCCATGTGACTGGGCAGCCTTTCCTCCTTTGTCAGCAGCTGCATGCCCAGGGCCTGATGCCTACCTGACCAGCAGGGCACCTCTCAGCTCCCGGCTCCTAACTGCAGCATTCTAATCCCCTCCATGCCCTCTTGTATTCAAACAGCACTTCCACATGCAGGATCTCTTTGGCAACCTTACAGACAGAGGCACCAAGGCCAAGGAGGGGATGTGAACTGTCAAAGTTCAGTGGCAGGAGAACGGCTGGGTCCTTGGCCTGAATCTAGATCTTGTTGCCTGAAAATGCTGTTCTCCAGAATTAATGTTCTGGTTTGCTCCCTTCCATGTCAATCTACAAGTCTCCTTATCAGCTTACCAGCCACAGAGAAAATACACCCAACATGTGATAGACATCGGGCTAGAGAAAGACACCAGAAGGCCAATGAGAACATCCCTCGTGGTCTGAACGTTCCTCTTCCTAAAAAACGTGCAGATTAGCACCCGTGATTAGTCTTACATTTCTTTAATTTCTCATGCATCTATTTTCTGCTGGGCTGGATCCTCACAGCTGCCCGGCTCTTCTCTGCTGTGGTGAGTGGGGTCTGCTCTCCAGTTGAGGCGTGCCGGCCCCTCACTGCGGCGGCTTCTCTTGTGGCAGAGCACAGGCAGAAGGCACAGGCTCGAGAGTTGCGGTGCTTAGCTGCTCCGCAGAGTGTGGGATCTTCCCTGATCAGGGATTGAACTTGTGTTTCCTGCATGGGCAGGTGGATGCTTGAGCCACCTGGGAAGCCCTGGTGGTGGTGCTTTAGTTGCTCAGTCATGTCTGACCCTTTGCGACCCCATGGACCGTAGCCCTCCAGGCTCCTCTGTCCACGGGATTTTCCAGGCAAGAACACTGGAGTGGGTTGCCATTTCCTCCTCCAGGGAAGCCCCTAGCCCACATTATTTTAAATGACCCTCTGGTTGCTCCCACAATTGCTAAAACTCAATTAATAAGGTGTTGGGGCTGGACCTGACACAATCTCACTACTATACATGAGCATCATTCTTCTAGAACTTTCCAAATTGTGAAATTGGGGAATGAGTGCCGATTTAAACTAAAAATGAAGGCCACAAATAAGAAAAGGCTTTATTTGGTGCCTTTAGAATTGCAATTCAATTTGGATAAAATGAAAAGAATGTTTCAGGGAAGAGAAGGAGTCAAGAGCCTATAATGGCAAAAGCCGTGAGGCTGTGCTCTGACGCAAGAGAGGAAATGTTTATCCTAAGGGGGTGACGGTCACCCGTTGTTTCAGGGTCAGCCTTGGTAATATAACCACTGTTTCCAATGTGTCCTGTTAGGAGGAGAGCAGAGTCTTAGTGAGCATATGCAAATAACTATATTGCTATGAGAATAAGAAAACTCACTAAGAATTTCCAAAGGCAGGAGGGATCAGATAGGAAGAAAAACTTAAATGTTTCATTTCTGTTTATAAAGTTGCACTTCATCAAATTGTTACAAGTCAGAGATAACTTGAGAGAAGATGTTTCTTTAAGTCTGCAAGAGCAAAACATAGAAGAACCTGCAATGTTTAAAATTCAAAAGTCATCAAAATTTAATCATCACTTCATTCAGTCCCATGGAAAAAATTCTTGATCTTTGAACTTGGCTAGTTTTATGAGACCGTCAGTTTCCTTGCTGTTGTTACTCAGTTGTGCCGACCTGTGACCCCATGGATTGCAGCACCCCAGACCCCCCTATCCTCCACTGTCTCTCTGGGTTTGCTCAGATTCCTGTCCATTGAGTCAGTGATGCTATCTAACCATCTCATCCTCTGCTGCCCCCTTCTCCTTTTGCTGTCATTATTTCCCAGCATCGGGGTCTTTTCCAATGAGTTGGCTGTTCACATCAGGTGGCCAAAGTTCTGGAGCTTCAGCTTGAGCATCAGTCCTTCCCATGAATATTCAGGGTTGATTTCTTTTAGGCTTGTCTGCTTTGATCTCCTTGCTGTCCAAGGAACTCAAGTTTCTTCATTAGAGATCTGCAAATTCTTATCCTATTCAGTGGTATAATCTGACAGTTCATCAGAAACCTATTCTCTAGAGTGTCATGAATATCTCTGGAGATGAAACATTTGTAAAAGCACCAGGATAAAACAATAACCCTGTAAATGAGAAAAACTTTAACGTGGCATAATTAAAAATCTGATTACAATTCAACTGACAAGAGAGTTAGACTATCCCTGTTATGTGAAACATTCTAAGATAACTAGAATTATGACTGGTAACCTTATACTAGAACATATCAAATTTCCAGGAACTTCACGTACCTTTTGAAGCACATTATATGTAGCTATACAGTTATATCATAAAGAAGACTTAGTAGTACTTCTTTTCTGACAATATTTCCTTGTAATTTAACATATCAAATAGGCCTCATTAGTTTAACATCTACGTTTTTATAAGAGAGGACAAGCCTTTGATGTATTTTCAGGGGCCCTCTTAAATATTTCATATCTCAAATTTAGTTTTAGGTCAAAAAGCCTTCATTTAGAGTTTCATTCTGGGAAATTTATCCAAATTGTCAAAATACTTGAAAACACTTGGTCAAATAAGATCATGGGTCACTGTGAAAGAATGCTTAGCTATCCATTTAACCAATATAACAAAGACTTCCTAGGCAAATATAGAAGGTTATACAGTTCTGATCAAAATGTAGCTCTTTTAATATCAACAAGACTAGGATTACTTCAGTAATTAAAGGCCCGATAAAGACAACATAGAAATAAGTGGTTATTTTGACAAAACATAAGATTTATCTTTTATAATCTTTTATTATAAAGAGTAGAACAATAGGAAAAGTCTATGTCCCTTTAATAAAGAGAAAGACCAAATTTCAGTCTTGTACCAGCTTTCTTTTGATATTGAAACTCATTCACTTAATTAAATTTGTTCCAATTTTAGCCAGTCCTGATTGCACAGGAAAATCCATGATAAAAACTCTTTTTATTTCCCCACAAAACTTTTACAACTTTCTATGCCCATCTTATTTTTTTCTTGACGCTTTCCCATTTAGAAGTAATCAACTTTTCTTTTCCCTTAGCAAAATACAAATACATTTCAATTTCTTATACCTTAAAAAAAACACTCTTGACTCTTACAAGTCTTTATATCTAGTGAGAACTAAAAAATAATCAATTGTGAACTGTTGCTTATACTTTTTTTTTTAATGCGGCACAAAACATGTGTCTAATAGACCCAAACATCTTTAGTTTTGTTTTTTTGGTAATAAGATAAAAGTAGGCAAATTCAGACTTGTTCAGCAGTTAAATTTGTCTAATGATCTAGACAGACAATGAATTTCCATCAATTAATTTAACTTTCGTTATTGCTGCTGTTCAGCTGCTAAGTCACGTCCGACTCTGTGCGACCCATGGACTGTAACATGGCAGGAGCCTCTGTCCTCAACTGTCTCCTGCATCTTGCTCAGACCCATGCACACTGAGTTGGTGATGCTACCTAACCATCTCTCACAGCCTCGGACTTGGGCCCAGTGGTGTGAGTCGTAATCAAGTCCCGAGTCTGAAAGCTCCAGAGCCCAGAGCTGCGATGCCCACGGGCAGAAGCGCCAGCTTAAGCAGAGAGAAGTGGCGCTTCTGCACTCTTTTCCTCCCACCTGCTGCTCAGTGGGCGAGGCTGCTCCGTCAGCTGATTCAAAGACTGATCTCTCCTGGAAAGTTCCTCACAGACACGCTAGAGAGTAAAGTTTGACCAGCTATGAGGGCAGCCCTTGGCCTCATCAAGACCATCAAAATTAACCGTCACAGCGGTTACATCAGAGATCCTGCTTAGAGGACCTCGGGGCTTTTTCAGTGGGAGTATCAGAAAAAATTCAAGAGAGAAACAGTATCTGCCTGAGCTCTGGTAGAAAAGAAATAGTTCAGACCCCAGGATTCTTAGCATTAAGCCTTACTGGCAAGATTTGGGGTGAGAGATTATACTAATTATGTGAGTTGCAAAATTCCACATTAAAGATTGACTTTAAGGAACTGAGTTTGTAATAACCCAACGCCCCTGCCAGAAACCAAAACAAGTCTCACAGGAAAACAATCTTTAAAGTCAGTCCTGGGAGACTTCTCATGGACAGGATAAAAAAAAAATACAGTCTCTCACTTCCCTGGTGGCTCAGACGGTAAAGTGTCTGCCTGCAATGTGGGAGACCGGGGTTCAACCCCTGGGTCAGGAAGATCTCCTGCAGAAGGAAATGGCAACCCACTCCAGTGTTCTTGCCTGGAAAATCCCGTGGATGGAGAAGCCTGGTGGGGTACAGGGGTCACAAAGAGTCGGACACGGCTGAGCGGCTTCACAACTTCACGTTCACATACATAATCGCAAAACACTTTAAGAAGTTGGCTACCGTGACTCAAGCGAGTAGGAACAGCAGTCATTGAATGACATCTGCACAGAAGTAGAGCAAGAAGGCACGAGATGCAGAATCGTTATGTGCTCGTGGGTGTCAGTCACTCCGTCGTGTCTGACTCTTTGCTACTCCACAGACTGGAGCCTGCCAGTCTCCTCTGTCCATGGAATTCTCAAGCCAAGAATACTGGAGTGGGCTGCCATGACCTCCTCCAGGAGATCGCCCCAACCCAGGGATTGAACGTAAGTCTCCCACATTGCAGGCGGGACAGAATTTTCAGTGAGTGTTGAATAAATATTAACTACATTTAAAGAATGTCTCTGCCTCCTGAGAATGCAGGTCAAGAAGCAATGGTTAGAACAGGACATGGACAGACTGGATCCAAATTGGGAAAGGAGTACGTCAAGGCTGTATATTGTCACCCTGCTTATTTAATTTATATGCAGAGTACATCATACAAAATGTTGGGCTGGGTGAAGCACAAGCTGGAGTCAAGATTGCCAGGAGAAATATCAATAACCTCAGACACACAGATGACACCAGCTTTATGGCAAAAAGTGAAGAGGAACTAAAGAACCTTTTGATGAAAGTGAAAGAGGAGAGTGAAAAAGTTGGTTTAACATTCAGAAAACTAAGATCATGGCATTCGGTTCCATCACTCCATGGCAAATGGAAAAACAATGGAGACAGTGACAGGCATTATTTTCTTGGGCTCCAAAATCACTGCAGGTGGTGACTGCAGCCAAGAGAATAAAAGATGCTTGCTCCTTGGAAGAAAAACTGTAACACACCTAGACAGCATATTAAAAAGCAGATATGTTATTTTGGCAACAAAGGTCTGTCTAGTTAAGGCTATGGTTTTTCCAGTAGTCATGTATGGATGTGAGAACTGGACTATAAAGAAAGCTGAGCACTGAAGAATTGATGCTTTTAAACTGTGGTGTTGGAGAAGACTTCTGAGAGTCCCTTAGACTGCAAGGAGATCCCAACAGTTCATTCCAAAGGAAATCAGCCCTGAATAGGCATTAGAAGGACTGATGCTGAAGCTAAAATGCCAATACTTTGGCTACCTGGTGTGAAGAACTGACTCGTTTGAAAAGACCCTGATTCAGGGAAAGATTGAAGGCAGGAGGAGAAGGAGATGACAGAGGATGAGACGGTTGGATGGCATCACTGACTCTGTGGACCTGAGTTTGAGTAGGCTCCAGGAGTTGGTTGGTGATGGACAGGGAGTCCTTGCATGCTGCAGTTCATGGGCCACAAAGAGTCAGACATGACCAAGTGACTGAACTGAACATTTAAAGAAGTAAGACATTAACAGTATAAAGAAGGAATGGGAGACTATCAAAGCTGAGCAGGCAGGTTAAAACAAAATATAGCAAATAGGATTTTTGGAAATGAAAACATAATATTTGAATTTAAAAGTGCAGGTGTGGGATTAAGCAAGATTTTATGCTGACTTGAATTTAACATCAGTGAACTGGAACATAAATGTCAAGAAATTACAAGAGTGTGACTTAGACAGCCAAGTGTGAAAGAGAGATTAAGAGATCTGGAAAACAGAACGAGAAATTCTAATACCTCTAATTGGAGCTCCAGAAAACAACTGAAAGGAAATGGATACTCTTTTATATCCAGAAAAGAAAACAAGGAGTGATATTCTAAAGAGAGACTGGCCAAGAATTTCCCAGAACTAATGAATCATGTGTTTAACTGTGGTGTTGGAGAAGACTCTTGGGAGTCCCTTGGACAGCAAGGAGATCCAACCAGTCCATCCTAAAGGAGATCAGTCCTGGGTGTTCATTGGAAAGACTGATGCTGAGGCTGAAGCTCCAATACTTTGGTCACCTGATGCGGAGACTCTACTCATTAGAAAACACCCTGATACTGGGAAAGATTGAAGGTGGGAGGAGAAGGGGACCACAGAGGAGATGGTTGGACGGCATCACCAACTCAAAGGACATGAGGAAACAAACTCCGGGAGATGGTGAAGGACAGGGAGGCCTGGCGTGCTGCAGTCCATGGGGTTGCAAAGAGTCGGACACGACTGAGCGACTGAACCACAACGCAATGAATGATGAAGTTCCCCTCACATCTCAGTCAGTCTAAGCCTGGATCCTGCATACCGAAAGGTACATGAAGCTAACTTAAAATTGTCTGAAGAGAACTTTCAACTGGAAAAAGAAGGATGGGGTTCGTGAGAACGATTGTCTGTATTACAGTGCGAAAATTACAGTTCAGTTGATCAGATCCCCACCGTCTCAGTCAGCTCTCTCTTGAACCAGCCCACAGCTCTGAGTGTCCCCACACCCCTTTCCCTTTCCTTTCTTTCTCCTGTTGGGCCTTACACACCCCCATCCCCACCCCATCTGCCTCTGTCTCCCTCTCCACCAGCTACCCCTTCTAACCTCCCCTGTCTCCCAGGGGAGAGACCGAACCTAGCTTCTCTCACTCTAGCACATTTCTTTCTGCCCCTTTGCCCCTTTTATCACAGTCGATTTGAGCGCTGTTTGGTCTATACTTTACTTATAAAACTATGACTACAGAAAGGAAAAATGACTTTTTTGACACAGGATGTTCTTGATATTCTTTAGACTCTGGAGAAAACCAGTTAAAGTGACTTTTTTTTTTTCCTTTGAAACTGCAAAATTGGTTCTTTTTGCATATGCAATTAAAAACAGCTAGCCTCATGTGGTCCTAGTGGTAAAGAACCTGCTGGTCAATGCAGGAGGTTCAGGAGATGTAGGTTAGATCCCTGAGTGGAGCAGATCCCTGGAGAAAGAAACGGCAATCCACTCCTGTATTCTTGCCTGGAGAATTCCTTGGCCAGAGGAGCCTGGTGGGCTCCAGTCCATGGGGTCAAAAGAGTCAGACACAACTCAGGCGACTTAGCACAAACTAAATAAGAGTTTTCCAGGTGCAGGTAGTGGTAAACAATTCACTTGCCAAGGCAAGAGATGTAAGAGATGTGAGTTCAGTTCCTGGGTCAGAAAGATCCCCTGGAGGAGGGCATGGCAACCCACTCCAGTATTCTTGCCTGGGAAATTCCAGCGACAAAGGAGCCTGGGGGGCTACAGTCCAGGGGGTTGCAAAGAGCTGTACACGACTGAGTGACTGAGAACACACAAACTAAATAAAAATAAGTCTGTGATGAGATAAAGTGAAGTGATACTTCAGCAAATCAAGGACAAGGGAAAGATCTTAAAGGCAATTAGAAATAAAAGAAACATTATCTACAAAACAGTGATGGATGGCAACTGAATTATCTTAAGAAGCAATGGGTGCCAGGAGGAAGTAGGAAGTATTTCTCTTATGCTAAGCAAAAATTAGCATCCACCTAATACTGTGTTCTGAAGAACAGAGCTTCTAAGACCTGGAAGACAGTATATTTTTTCATAAACACATTCTCCACACTCGAACCAGGGAAACAATTTCTAGGGTTATTCACATCCTGACCAGCCTGGGTGGACAATCTTTACCGAACTGCTAGGATGTTCAGCTGAGTCTCTAGAAGGGACCGAGGAACCTCATCACCTTCCTTTTTCTCTCTTTTTGAATGGAAATGTCTAAAGCTCCCATCCCACTTCTGTCTCATTATTTTATTTTGGAGTAGATCACTTATTTCTTGAGTCTCACAGGTTTACAGATGGAGAAGAATGTTGCCCGAGGATGGATTACACGCATGCTTTCATCTGAAATCTTAGATGGTTTAAGTGAGAAGGTTTAGAACTACTGCACTGGTGAGACTTAGGGGACTGGGGCTCTGCATTCAGCTGTGTGAACGGTGGGACTTCCGGCAACACTGGAAAGGTATGGATGCATTTTGCATGTGGGACATACACTGGTGGAGGCCAAAAGACAGACAGAGGTAGACCTGTCCCCTACACACCAACAAGTTCTGTTCTGAGAGCGCATTTGTCAGCCTGATTTGTTCGTAGGTCCAACAGAGTTAGCCGTAGGTACCCAACTAACGCAACCAGCTCTATAGTACTGTACTGTGATGGGTTTATGATACTTTTCAGACACAAAATATGCAAAAAATTAACACAAAAAATAAAGGAAATGCTTGTAATCTTACAATACCTTACCTTAAAAAGCATGCCAGGCACTTGAGCTAACCTATGTGATTAGACATGCAAACACACGTTCTCATCTTTGAAAGCTACAGCTTGAAGGTTCTTAAGTCGGGGACTTACTCTTATACCTCTTCCCAAAGACGTTCACAACCTGATCCTTCCAGTCCTTAAGTATGTTTTGGTACATTGAACTACTATAGATTAATAAATGTGTGTTGTCTGAAGCCGTTAAATTTGTTGTATTTATTATAGCAGAAACTAGAAACTAATGAAATAGAAATTTAAAAATTAACAGCTGAACTTAAGAACTTAATAAATGAGCTGAACAGCCAATCCTTCATCGAAGAAGGGATTAGAGAACTGGAATATAACTCAATAGAGAATGTCCAGACTGAAGCACAAAGAGAAAGAAAGATGAAGCATAAGAACACTGTTGCCAGAGATTAAAAGGTTAAAAAGAAGGTATGACTAATGGCATTTTACTTAAAAATGAAAATTAGTAAGATGTATCAGAAAATATGAATTACAAATCAACCCAAGAAAAAGCCATTATAGAACTTGTAACAGTAATTTTAAATATCTATATAAAGATTCCTCAAGGTCCAGTCAGTTTTAGAGAAGTAACTTCAACCTCTGGCAGCTCAGATGGTAAGGAATCTGCCTGCAATGCAGGAGACCCGGGTTCAGTCCCTGGGTTGGGACGATCCCCTGGAGAAGGAAATGGCAACCTGATCCAGTATTCTTTCCTGGAGATTCCCATGGACAGAAGAGTCTGGCGAACTACAGTCCACAGGGTTGCAAAGGGCTGGACGTGACTGAGTGACTAACACTCAGCCATTTTAAATAGAGAAAGATTTATTTTTTCCCAACCTCTTTCATGTTATAAAATAAGAAAAACACTTGACCTTTCCCTTTATGAGACTGTAAGAATATTGCTACTAAGTTCCCAGATAGTCGGAGAAATTAAATTGCAGGCTAATTCTAATGATAAATAAAATGTAAGTGCACTAAACTTTACAAACTATTAGCAAACTCAGTCCAGTGCGAGCTCACCTCGTTTCTTTGCCTCCACTCTGCTGCACCTCACAGATGCTGTTTGTTGCAAATCTGTGGGCGACTGTGGGCTTTCCTTCCAGCAGCATTTGCTTACTCTGTGACCCCAGGTCGCAGTTTGATGAGGCCCGCAATAGGTCAAGCTTTTTCCTTATTATTCTCTTTGTTAATGCGATCCGTGACGGGTGAGCTTGGGTACTACTACTCTGACCTACTGAAAGCTCAGATTATAACATTTTTTAGTAACAAAGTATTTTCAAAGTAAGGTGTGTCCTTTGTTTAGACATAATGCTGTTGCACATTTAACGGATGACAATATGGTGTAAAAGCAACTTTTACATACTCTAGGAAGCCAAGATAAAATACTTTGCTGTAGTGGTCTGAAACCAAACATACAGTATTTCTGGAGTTGACTGAAATATATGAAAACACGCAGTCTGTTGTGACAGAATGGGGGTTCTTCCTAGAACACGAGTTTGGTGTAACACTCAAGGTAAACTGATTTACCCTGTCAACAGATACTGATTTACCCTGTCAACAGATGGACACTGGAAAACTGTCCACTTATACAATGGGTACAGTAAAGTGATTTTACAAAATCAGTACTCTTTTTGACAACAAGGAAGCTCTTTGCAAACTGAGATTAAAAGGGAACTGTCTTAACCAGGTATATAATATCCATTGGAGAAAAAAAAAACCCCAAAAGCCTCTACATACAGGATATAGGATGGTCAAATATTTAAGGTCTTATCTTTGAAGCTGGAAGGAAGAAAATGCAGAGCTGAAGGAGCCCAGCTTCAGGGAAGAACCGAGGGTGAAGGGCTCAGGTGACAGGTTGGCTCCGTTCTGGCCTTGGGGGACCTTTCTCCAGCCTGGAGCCCGAGGGCAGGCCCCAGGAAAGGGCGGGAGATGGAGGGCCAGCTCCTGCGTCCTGGGAGGGCTCCCAGGGTGCGGACTCGCACTCCCCTCTGAGTTTCCTCCCCAGCCAAGCAGGACAGTCATGTCTCACTTCTGTTTTTGTTTGCGATGATTTAGCAGAATTTATGTAAACTGTGTTGCGCATGGAAATAGACCCCTTAATCAGCAGCCACTATTCTTTTTATTCTATCAGGCTGAATCACGTGATGCTCTGGATATCCTAGTATTTTTGACATTCAAAAACGGCCTTTCAGCAGGCTGACCTTGGCAGTTCCTGCCCGGGTGTAGCTAGTATGCACCAACTGGGAAGCGAGGCACCAGCCAGTGACCACAGAGGGACCTAGGGCTGACGCCCTGAGAGGAGCACTCCCACGGGGATGCAGTTTGTGCTCCAACAGTCAGTGTCATTTGCTTTTTCCACCACAGCTTCCCTGGTGGCTCAGATGGTAAAGCGTCTGCCTTCAATGCAGGAGACTCGGGTTCGATCCCTGGTCGGGAAGATCTGGAGAAGGAAAGGGTAACCCACTCCAGTAGCCTGGCCCGAAGAATCCCATGGATGGAGGAGCCTGGTGGGCTACAGTCCCTGGGGTTGCAAAGAGTCGGACCCGACTGAGCAACTTCACTTTCTTTCTTTATCATTTCTACAAGCAAGGCTTACATGAAGCCTTTCTCCTTTGCAACCAGAAAAATCCATAATTAATTGTTGATTTGTCTTAAAATCCATGATGTCTAAGACTTAATTTTAAGCTCAACATCATGGTTTTGAAAATGATGCCAGACCAAAAAAAGAGAGGATCTGCTAATATCTCTTGAATTTGATCATTGTATCGTTGGTCCCCAAATCCTTGCAAACATACTCTCTGGGACCCTTAGGGGAAGCTCTACGGAAGGCAGACCCATCCACACTCTACATCTGCCCCCACAGCTTCTGAGCACCAGCCACCCAGCTCCTGAGGGATCCAGGGAATTATTCATAGATGAGCAGAATCCGAAATCTCTAATATTACAACATTTCAGAAACTAAATGCAAGGTAATACCTTCTTTCTATGAAGCCCATGGAGATTGCTCTGAAATAAATGAGGCTTTGTGTCTTCATTATATATGAAAGCTATTTAATTACACATACCTAGAAAATCTATCAGTCACGTACCTGAACAGAACTAGGCTCGCCTCCCTCGTCTGGGGAGGCAGGAGAGACTCTGTCTGGATGAGCCTTGTTCACACTGGCTGTGTTGGCACTCACCTGGGAGTGGTCTGTGGGCAGATGGAGCTGACCAGGTCAGCCTGCTCCGAGGGGCCGTCTGGAGCCCCTCTAACAGGACGGCCACCCGCTCCAGTCTGCTGCAGGCAGTCTCACGCTCTTGCTGGGGGAATGGTGATTAAATACGAAAACCTTCCTCCTGGCACTTCATAAGCAAGAGGAGCGTGAAATGTTTGTGAAACGGGGCTGGGGGCTGGGGGTGGGATAGTAGCCCCATGAAAGCATGTAGACAGTGGTCTGAACATTCCTGCTATAGTTTTCTTTTTGCCATGTAGTATGAGTCTATATATTTTTTTGGGGGGAAGCATTTATTTTGCAATAACTTTCACCACTGAGGCATTCAAAAATAAAGTACCGATAGCATGGAAATGAAGAAACGAGTTCCTGCCACTCCAGGAATTCACACGATGTCCATGCGTCTTGAGTGATATGTTCAGTATTGTTCACCACGTGAGAACTGCAAGACACAGGGGCGGGAGGGCACATCTGCATCTTCTTTGGAGGTCCATCATCACCTCAAGATGCGTGTCCTCAGAGAGATCCTGGGCAGCTGCAAAAGCAGAGTTCCAGTTCACTCAGGGAGACACTGCTGTTCAATCTGATCAGTTGACTTCTTTCCTAATTTAATGTCATTCATTTCCTATCCCTAGAACTGAAGAGCCTCTTGATGAAGGTGAAAGAGACTGAAAAAGTTGGCTTAAAGCTCAACATTCAGAAAACTAAAATCATGGCATCTGATCCCATCACTTCATGGCCAATAAATGGAGAAACAAATGAAATACTGACAGATTTTATTTTCTTGGGCTCTGAAATCACTGCAGATGGTGACTGCAGCCATGAAATTGAAAGGTGCTTCCTCCTTGGAAGAAAAACTATGGCCAACCTAGACAGCCTATTAAAAAGCAGAGACATTACTTATCAACAAATGTCCATATAGTCAAAGCTTTGGTTTTTCCAGGAGTCATGTATGGGTGTGAAAGTTGGACTATAAAGAAAGCTGAAGAATTGATGCCTTTGAACTGTGGTGTTGGAGAAGACTCTTGAGAGTCCCTTGGACTGCAAGGAGACCCAACCAGTCAATCTTAAAGGAAATCAGTCCTGAATATTCATTGGAAGGACTGATGTTGAAGCTGAAACTCTAATACTGTGGCCACTTGATGCGAAGAACTGACTCATTGGAAAAGACCCTGATGCTGGGAAAGACTGAAGAAGGGAGGAGAAGAGGATGACAGAGGATGAGATGGTTGAATGGCAACACCAATTCAATGGACATGAGTTTGAGTAAGCTCCAGGAGTTGGTGATGGACAGGGAGGCCTGGCGTGCTGTAGTCCATGGAGTCAGACATGGCTGAGCAACTGAACTGAATTGAAGATTTAATTCTGACATTCTGCAATTACATTTTGGAATATATCATGTGAGGAGAACTTCTGGTTGGTGAAACTCTCGTTTCCTCAGTGTTTAATCATGAAGTTTCAAACGTACAGAAAAGTTGTAAGAATTTTACAGAGAACACCCATACACCCACCACATAGGGTGTCTCATTAACAGTCGGTTTTACTTGTTTCTCACGTATCTATCCTTCTTTCTATTCATTCATCAACCCATTGTATCTTTCAGATTCATCTTAATGGGAATTGTAGACATCAGGACATTTCATTCTTAAATTTTTCTGCATGCAGAGTACTAACTCAGTTTTACACATGTTAATGATTGTTTTAGTTAAAATTTATGAGCTGTTAAGGGCTCGATTTTCAGGGCAATTGACAAATTTTGGTAAACACACTGGCTAAGAAGAAAACATACAGACTAGATTCATTTCCCCCTTTTTTCTTTTCACCCTACCTCCATCCCAAGAGGCAGACTTTCTTTTCTTCATTTCACCATAGATGAGTTCCATCTGTTCTAGAGCCTCATATAAATGGAATTGTGTGATATAGATCTTTAGAGGAAAGGTTTCTTTCACTCAGCATAGTGATTTTGGGATTCATCCAAGTAGTTAGTTTTTTTTTTTTTTTCCCATTGCTCCATATACCACCGTTTGTTCACGTTGTGAATATACCATGGTTTGTGTATCAGTTTCACTGTTGATGGACAGACACATGAGTCGTTTCCAGTTTGTGGCTATTATGAATAAAACTGCCAGGGACATTCTTGAGTAAGTCTTTCTACAGACACACGATGTCACTTCATGGGCGAATGTTTGTTTTGGAAGAAACTGCCCGATATTTTCCAGAGTGGTGGGAGCGTTCTAAATTGTCACCAGAGACGTAGGAGCGCTCTGACCGCTCTGCATCCTCCGGGCATTCGGTGTCGCCAGTGGGCTTTGCCTCAGCTGTCTCGTTAACTGTGGGTAAACAATACACCCGGTTCTGTTCAAGCTCGCATCTCCTGACAGCTGATGATGCCTGACTCTTTTGTGTGCTTACTGACCATTCGTGTGTCTTCCTTAAGATCTCTGGCTCATTTTTAGTCTTCTAATCATTGAGCTTTAGGATCTATTTAGATAATCTCAATAAAAATACTTTCTTCCAATATGTGGCTTACTCATTAAGATTGTCTTTTCATGAGAAAGATGTAAATTGATGAAGTGGAATTAGTTATTTTTTATCCTTTTATGTGTATTGTCTCCTGTATATTAAAAAAGAAACCTTGACATATCTTCAAGTCAAAGTTACTCTTTTTGTGTTCCCCTCTAGAAATGTTACAGTTATTTTTTTTTTTTTTTTAATGTTGTGAGGGTCCAAATTTGAGGTTTCCCTTTTCCTTGCAGAGATCCTGTTCCAGCACTATTTGTTGAAATGACTTTCCTTTCCACGTTGTATTGCCTGGATGCTGTTTTGCAAAAATGTGTGTACTATGTTTGGGGGTTTCCTATTATAGTTCAGCAGTCAACCTTTCTGTTATTATTCCAGTACCATATGTTTTTAATCACTGTAGCTTTATAGTAGGTTTTGAAGTCAGGCAGTGTAAGTTTACCAAGTACTTTTAAAAAATTATTTCCTTTGATATTATAGATACTGCACATTTCTTTATAAAGTATCAAACCAAGTTGGCAGATACTACAAAAATGCCTTGCAGAATCATCTCAGGGATTGTATGGGGTCTAAAAATCAGTTTGGGGAGAAGTGACATCAAACACATGGATTGGGTCCTCCCTCCATGGAAAAAGTACATTCTCCCATTTATTACAGACTTGGGGCTTTTCAGGTTTTCTATTTTATCTTGAGTCAATTCTGATACATTTTGTTTCAATAAATTCACCTAGTTTATCAAATACATTAACAGAAGTGTCTTCACATTAATCCCTTATTTCCACTAAGAATCCTCAGGATCTACAGTTATGTCTCCTCTGTTATTCACATTATCCCTAATTTATATTCTCTTTCTCTTTTTTCAGGAATCATTTAGAAGCTTATCGATTTTTTGATCCAAAATCAACTGGATTCATTCACTTCTTTGTCATTTTTCTTTTCTCAGTGTTTTCAGTTCTTATCTTTATTTTTTTCTCCTTGCTACTTTGAGTTAACTTTCTCTTTTTAGCTACTAAAGATAGACCTTCATATTATTGAATTTGCACTATTATTTCCTAATATTAGCTTTTAATGCTATAAGCACTTTCCCTTAAAGTGCTGCCATAATCCTAGAGATTTTTATTCTGTAATATTTCATTGACATTCTGGTAAAAATGATTTCCTATTTTCTTTGTTTCTCTTTTTAATTTCCTTTTTGGCCTGTGATTATTTAGGGATGTAGTATTTAATTTATATATGTATATGTATATATATATATATATATCGGAGAAGGCAACGGCACCCCACTCCAGTACTCTTGCCTAGAAAATGCCATGGAAGGAGGAGCCTGGTGGGCTGCAGTCCATGGAGTCGCTTAGAGTCGGACACGACTGAGTGACTTCACTTTCGCTTTTCACTTTAATACATTGGAGAAGGAAATGGCAACCCACTCCAGTGTTCTTGCCTGGAGAATCCCAGGGACAGGGGAGCCTGGTGGGCTGCCATCTATGGGGTCACACAGAGCCAGACACGACTGAAGCGACTTAGCAGCATATATATATATACGGGTTTTTCCAGATATTCTATTGTTGTTGGTCTCTAACTTAATCCCACTTTAGTTAGGGAACACACTCCAGAGCATTAAAAAGCTGACCTGCAGTGGTCCCTGTTACTGCTACCTGATCCAGTACACGGTCTGGGCGACCATGCCACGTGTGCTTGAAAAGAAGTCGTGAGGTCATTGTGTGTGATGCTCTGTTAGCATCAGTTCGGTGAGGGTGACTGGCGCTGTAGTCCAGGCCTTCCATGTCAATCTTCATGGTTGGTTCACCTGGTCTATTAATTGCTAAAAGAGAGGCATCACATCATCAGATATGAAGGTCTACTCTCCCTTTAAATTTGTGAGTTCTTTAATTTGTAATTTTAAGCTCTTTGTAGGCATATTCACGTCTATGACTACTATGTCTTCCTGAAGAGTTTGTGGTTTTATTATTATGAAATCCTCTCTATCTCTGCTAACCCTCTTCCTCTTGGAGTTTACTTTATTTGACAGCAAGAGCCATCCCTATCCTTTTATGCTGTTTGCAAGACATATACATTTCTATCCCTTTATATCCATTTGCCCATCTACATTATTGTATTTCAAGAGTACTTCCTATAGAAAGTGTACAGTGAGGTCTTACATTTTTATTTATTCTAAAAAAAAAATCCCTGAACTTTGTTGGAGTCAAATTTACATGGAGTCAATTTATATGACTGCAGTTACTCAAGAGTTTGACTTTGTCCATCAGTTTTCTGTTTACCCCACCTGATTTCCCCCCTCTGTTTCGCCTTTCATGTCTTATTTTGAGTTAAAAGCACACAGATACAGGTGTGATAGCGGCCATGAAGTTAAGACACCTGCTCCTTGGAAGAAGAGCTACGGCAAACCAGACAGTGCATTAAAAAGCAGAGACATCACTTTGCCGACAGAAGTCCCTGTAGTCAGCACTCTGATTTTTCCAGTGGTCATGTATGGATGTGAGAGTTGGACCATAAACAAGACTGAGCACTGAAGAATTGATACTTTCAAACTATGGTGTTGGAGAAGACTCTCGAGAGCCTCTTTGACAGCAAGATCAAACCTATCAATCCTAAAGGAAATCAACTCTGAACATTCATTGGAAGGACTGATGCCGAAGCTGAAGCTCCAACACTTTGGCCAACTGACTCATTGGAAAATACTTTGAGGCTGAGGGCAGAGGAGAAGAGGGTAACAGAGGATGAGATGGTTGGGTGGTAGCACCGAGCCCACGTCCTTGAGTTTGAGCAAACTCCAGGAGATGCTGAAGTACAAGGAAGCCTGGGGCACTGCAGCCCATGGGGTCACGGCTGAGAGACTGGATACGACCGACAGACTGAGAGACCACAGCGGCCACAGCACCGTGGCCCCTCTGGGGCTCCCCGGGTGCACGGCGGGGAAGAACGCTCCTGCCAGTGCAGGAGCCGCAGAGGTACGGGTTTGATCCCAGGTCGGGGAGATCCCCTGGGGACGGAAATGGAAACCCACTGCAGTGTTCTTGCCTGGAGAATCCCATGGACAGAGGAGCCTGGTGGGCTACAGTCCACAGGGCCGCAAAGGACAAGACACGGCTGAAACAGTTCAACGTGTACGTTTTGCGCTACGGCTATCATACGTTTTTCTACAGATGTTTTAAATTCCATAATACAATAGGGTAACATTTGCTTTAAACCATCATGTGTGTTAAAGAAATAAAGAAGAAAATAATATGCTTATCCACATATTTTCTCCTTAGTCTTTCCTAAAGATTCAAGTTTCCACTCTGTAGTATTTCTGTTTACCCTAAAGAATTCAGCATAGACGACACATGTGAACATACTAGACTGATATACTTACATATTTCAATAAAAAGTCAGACATGAGAATATCTACATTTGAAAGAAAGTGGTATGAGCTTGCCAGATAGCTCAGTCCTTACAGAGAAAGTATTCTCTCAGTTATCAAATAGTACGGTGTAGGAAAGAAGTATAGGAAAGAAGGGTCATTACGATTCATCACTTCAAGTGTATTACCCATAAAATTCATTTTTGAAAAAAAAAAACTATGGACACTGTTTCAAAAATGTTAAAATCTAAACCACATCAAAAGTACATTCTTCAGAAAAATGCTAGTAGCATCTATTTAACGCGGATACGGATAAGAAATAGATCAATGTACATGGACACATATCAGACTGAAACATGAGCTCCTGTTTGATTTTAAAATTAAGATGGCCAACATAAACAGACGCTTCAAGTTGTGCTTTAACGATCACAAATACATGCTACTATTTGAAATGCGTTTTATTTTTTAAAATGGTTTTTGAATAGCATTATTTTACAGGGATATCAAAATAATGGCAAAACCAATTAACTTGTGTTTGTATATATGTATGCATGTATATATATGTGTGGATACACACCTGAGCCCATATACATGTTTATACTGAGTACATGCATCTTTGTATACGCATGCGTATACACATACACATAAACATTTTGTTTGTAAAAGCAGTCCATGGGGCCGCAGAGAGTCAGACACGAGCGGGCAACTGAGCAGCAGTGACAAACGCCACGTACATACGATTTAAACAAACCATTTGCCTTGTTCCCGATCACATCCTCAAATGGGTCCTAGTTTTACTGACGAATGATCTGATACCCTTACCTTTAAATTACCAGGAACCACAGGAAGGAAGAGGCTCTTTTACAATTGCTCCCGTGAATAAGTGCTCTCTATTCCACCGGAAGGAGGGAATTCTACTGTTTAGGCCAAAGTTCTGGGCCAGGGCTGAGCAGAGCAGAGCAGAGCAAGGCTGTGTGGGCCGTCCTGACCCCTGGGGGCCCCAGGACCCCCAAGACCGGGGCCGCACTGCAGGGTGTGGCCCGGGCCAGCTCTCAGGCGGGCGCGGCTCTGTAGGGCAAACCCTCTATAGAGGACGCCTTTACGGGGACCACACTCTTCTTGCCCGGCCCTGAGGAAGATGTCAGGGAAGCGCTGGCATGAGTGATTCACACCTGTAATGTCCTAAGCTCCGGGGAAGGGGGAACCCGAAGCTCAGATAAAACCCTCCACAGGACTGGAAAGGGCAGCTCTGCGTAGACCCAGTAGCCTGTGCTGGTGGGCTGCTGGTAGCTTCGTCACTGGCCTCTCTGTTTTCTTTTTGTTGTGGGGCGGGGAGAGGGCAGGAAGAGGTTGAAGGCCAGGGAAGCTGGTCCTGGCTCTTTGCAGCCTGCTTGTCACCGCTTGTCAGCAGCTAATTTCTTCTGTGTGAATAGGCTGTACACTCTGCGTCTTCAGTCGTGCTGAGTCTGTTACCCCATGGACTGTAGCCCGCCAGGCTCCTCTGTCCATGGGGTTCTCCTGGAAGAATCCAGGAGCGGGCTGCCATCTTCCCCTCCAGGGGATCCTCTGGGCCCGGGGTTCGAACACGAGTGCCCTGTCTCTCCTGCATCGCAGGTGGATTCTTTACCCACTGAGCCACCTGGGAAGCCCCAAGTTCTTAGGTCTCGTTTAATTTGAAATATCAGTTGATGTTTATTTTTTTTTTAATGAAAAGACATCATTTTCAGCAGTTTCAGACTGCAGAAAAATTAGGCAGAGAGTACAGGGTCCCTATAAACCTGCTCACACAGTTTCTCTACCATTAACGTCTTGCACAAATGTGGTATGTTTGTGACCGCAGCCTAACAAGTGTTGATGTACCATCAGTAACTGAAGTCCACAGCTGACAGCAAGGCTCGGCTTTCGGGTGGTTCAGAGGGTAAAGCATCTGCCTGCAGTGCAGGAGACCTGGGTTCAACTCCTGGGTCAGGAGGATCCCCTGGAGAAGGAAACGGCGACTCCCTCCAGTGCTCTTGCACGGAGAATCCCATGGACAGAGGAGCCTGGAGGGCTGCAGTCCACGGGCTCGCGAAGTGTCGGACACGACTGAGCGGCTGACATTTTCACTTTGCTGTGCATTCGGACTTGCTCACAGAGACGTGAGGCCACCCCAAACGACCTCACTGGTTACTTTTGCTACCCTAAAAGCCCGCTGTGTTCCAACTGCTCTTCCCTCCCTCTCGCCTTTCACCTGCTGCTGTCTTCCTACTGCCCCTGTGCTTTGCCTCTCCCAGAAGGTCACAGACTTGCAGTCGTACAGTAAGTAGCATTTTCGGGTTGGCCTCTCTCAGACAGCAACCTGCTTTTAAGGTCTTTTATGCCTTTTGTGCCTCGCGAGCTCTCTTCTTTCTGTTGCTGAGGCTCTTGCATCCTTTCCTGTGTGAAGGAGCTGTAAGATTTGCCTGACACCATCACCACTCTGACCACTGCTCAGTTAGGAAGAGCTTTTCATTCTGCCATAAGGAGAGGGGCATCCCTGTCATCCCGTCATGGACGTGAGTAGAGCAGCCGTGTGCCCAGAGCCATGCCACTGTTACACCCGATTCCAGGAGTCCACACCAGGTACCACTGGTGCTAGGGGTTCCCCCAGACCAACCATGTCAGCATCACCAGGAAACTTGTTGAAGACGGAAAACCTCAGCCCCTCCTCGAGGACTACCCCCACCCACTCTGCCCCTGAACCAGACCCGGGTGTGATTCTGACCATGGCTCTTCCCCTTCTGTGGGAGGACCACCCACCCCTCCCTGGCACACGCTGGGGTGTGGTCCCTGGGTTTGAGGCAAGAAGACAAGGTGTGAACTCATCATGAGTTGGAGCGGGGAGACCTATTTCCATTTGGGGGCATGTGAAGAAAGGACTCAAGCTCTGAGTCTCAAATGATAGACCCTCCCACCCCCAACATCCAACCCCAGGCTCAGAAATTAGGAGACGGAAAGGAACTCAGACAAGGCAGTGTGGGCGATGGGAAATGGGCAGGGGTCAATGCCTGGATGTGGGAAGCAGGAATTCCCACTGTGGTTCTCAGCCTCAGAAGGTTTCCAGGAGCTCTAGGCCTGAGGGCGCAGAGAAGTGAAGGGGTGGGTCCATGCCCCCCAGGATCCCATCACGGAGGCGGAAAGGTGCAGCCACAGTGGGAAGGTGAGGAGGGGTGAGTGGAGTCATGGTGGGGGAGCCAGAAGGAAAGTGATGTCTGTGGGCAGGGGGTCTTAAGCTGAACCTTGACAAACGAGGAGGCAGATCTGAGCCTGCATCCATGGAATACCACGACGCCTTTGTCTCTGATTAGAGTTTGTCACTCGGAGTCTTTGTTACTTGCAACAGCAGCTGTTGACACCTGTCAACAGGAAGGGTCTCTGCCCTGTGATGGACGCTTGCTGAGAACATCTACCTCTGGCACCCTCGTCCCCAGCACGACCGGCTCTTGGGGGGAGAGCTGAGGTCCAGAGGGTGTTTGTGGTCATCAGAGGCACGCAGCTCCAGTGGGGATGTGTTCCAAACTGCCGAAGGGACTGGCGAATTCTACTACTGGATTTGGGTCCCACCGTCTGCCTACACCTTTCCAGGGGGGGCCAGTTATGGTCACATTTCCCAGGACGTGGGTATCCAGTAGATGAGCCGAACCAAATTAGCACGTGATTTATACAAATAATAATAATAACATTTCAATAAAGGAAACAGCTACGAGCCAATTCACACTGATGTTGACTCAGTTCCGCTCAAAGAGCATCACCTGAGTGCCTGTCAGGCACCAGCCTGTCATGGGGGTTCAGGTTGTCAGGTCAGACAAGGTACTTTTATGACAAACCATATTTATCAAATGTGCACTGAAAATCTCTGATGTGCCTGCATCAACAGATAGGAGGGGCACTCAGCATCTTGCGTTTTGGAAGTGGTCGAGCTGCTCCGTTTTGCTGTGTGTTAATTGTCACGTGTGACGTCTGTGCCTCAGGAGGACCTGTCCTCCTCCTTATTCGGTGAAAGTGCAAGTGTTAGTCGCTCTGCCTTGTCTGGCTCTTTGAGCCTCCATGGACTAGAGCCTGCCGGGCTCCTCTGTCTGTGAAATTCTCCAGGCAAGAGTACTGGAGTGGGTAACCATTCCCTTCTCCAGGAGATCTTCTGGACCCAGGGATCGAACCCAGGTCTCCTGCATTGCAGGCAGATTCTTTACCATCTGAGCCACCAGGGAAGCCCTTCCTTATTCAGGGAGGTGCCCCCAAAAGAGCAAAAGTCTTCTTGGATATGAAAGCTGTTTGAAATTTATGGAGCTCTAAACAAACGCAAGCCAGAGTTGTTCCCTGTGAGATATTTCCCGTCTGTGACTCACAGCTGAATAATACTCAGCATTCTTTCCGCTTTTACGAGTATCGCAGGCATAACTCACAAAATTGCAAATACAAGGCCTGCGGGTGTCCATCAGTCCACAGTGGAGCCCGTGAGGTTGATGGATCACTCGGGAGAAAGTTGTTTGGGTTCCCTTCCTGTTGTGAGGTGAGCTTTAGGGACATGAATGATTCAAGGGATGGTCCATCTGCTGAGGCCATAAATTGTCAGGCAAATTTCCCAGAACCTGGAGGCACATTTGTAAATAGATGAGATTGAAAAGGAAGCCCGGGTCCTGCTTGCTGACAGACCAGTGCCTCTCTGCGGGCTGTCGGACCACGCGTGGCCCTGCCTGGATTTATGGCCATCAGATGGGGCCTTGGGCCCTGCAGAGAGGGGGTGATGGCCCCTCCTCATCCCAGGTTTGCTCAGCGTCCCAGGCACGTCACCACTCAGCCTGTACCAGCTATCAGTGGCTTATATCACTCACACCTGGATCTCAGCAGCTAGAGCAGCTCAGAATGCTTGATTCCCAGCTTGGGGTAGTGATCCCCCCCGTGCGTCTCACCTGGGACCATTCCAGAGGAACCCGGAGTTGGTGAGCCACTGAGGGCTGGATTCAGTGGGGATACTGGTCTACCCTTCTATCTCCACATGGCCTCTCACCCTCTAGGAGATGGACATCAAACATGAACCAGGATGGCAGAGGGTTCAGAGAGAAAGAGGGAACCATAAAGCCAGAGGCTGGTCCTGGGATCTCCGGTCACATCCCTTCTGCCACACTGTTTTCATCCCTGCAAAATCACCCGGCCGCTTCGTCCACAGAGAAGCGCCCTCCAGGGCAGCTGCTGTGGGTGGGCCCTCTCTCTCTAGTGATCCTCAAGCTGAAAAGGCCAGCCACCTGCCTGGCCCCTGCCACAGGCAGTGCTGAGATGCGTGGGGTGGGTGGGGGCACCATCACGACAGACCCTTCCATCCACAGAGAGGAAGACAGCAGGAAGCAACCACGGCCTGGAGCAATTCCAAGCTCCTCCAGACTCATGCTGTGGGCCCTGTGTCCTTCTGAGGGTCAGTCCTGCTCCCAGGGCAGCGGTGCCCTAACCACTGCTGTCCGTGGATCTTGGCCCAGCCCCCGAGATGCCCTAAGTAAGAGGAAACGGCATGAAGAAGATATGGAGCATGTATGCAATGGAATAATACTCGGGCATAGGAAAAACGAAATAATGCCATCTTCAGTCACATGCATGGACCTGGAGATTGTCACACTTGACGAAGTAAGTCAGACAAAGGTGAATATCATGTGATATCACTTAAATGTGGAATCTAAAAAAAATGATATAGATCAACTTATTTACAATACAAAATCAGACTTACTGATACAGAAGAAAAACTTATGTTCAGAATAGGAGAAAAGTTGGGGGAAGAGATTAATTTAGGAGTTTGGGATTAACAGATGACACTATTATTTGTTATTATTGTTCAGTCACTAAGTCATCTCCAACTCTTTGCGACCCATGGACCTGTAGCATGCCAGGCCTCCCTGTCCTTCGCTATCTTCCCAAATTTGCCCAAGTTCATGTCCATGCATGTTCCTCTGTCCCTGGGATTCTCCAGGCAAAAATACTGGACTGGGCTGCCATTCCCTCCTCCAGGGGATCTTTCTAGTGCAGGGATCGAACCCAGGTCTCCAGTATTGCAGGCAGATTCTTTACCATCTAAGCCACCAGGGAAGCCCTTATATACACACTATTCACTATATTCACTGTCTCCCAGAGTCTGCTCAAAGTCATGTCCATCGAGTCGGTGATGCCGTCCAATCATCTCATCCTCTGTCATCCCTTCTCCTCCTGCCCTTGATCTTTCCCAGCATCAGGGTCTTTTCCAACTAGTCAGCTTTTAGCATCATGTGCCCGAAGTATTGGAGCTTCAGCTTCAGCATGAGTCCTTCCAATGAATATTCAGGGTTGATTTCCTTTAAGATTGTCTGATTTCACCTCCTTGCAGTCCAAGGGACTCTCAAGAGTCTTCTCCAGCACCACAGTTCGAAAGCATCAATACTTTGCTGCTCATAGATAGATAAAATGCATCCACATACCCAGTTTTTCAGTAGCACCAGTGAAGAATCTGAAGTCAGAACTCCTAAAACAGTCCCACCTCAACTTCCAGCCCCCCGCTGTCCCCATGGCCCCACCAGTAACCTTGATGTCTCAGGGTCAAGGAGCAGACATGTCACGGGCTGTCAGACCACATCTGTGTTCGGGGACCGGCTTGTTAATACGCACATGTAATAAACAAAGCACGGATAGCGGGGCGTCACTGATCCGTGAGTGTTTGCTGGAGACATTAGTAATTACAGCATCGCTGGTGTGACAGTGAAATGCTGTTTTCCCTTTATTGTAATTAACTGATAGTGGTGACAATCCCCAGTCCTGTGTTTATGTGACACGGAGCGTATAAGAACTCCCAGAACTTTACAAACAGTTTATTCATCTGTGCAGCTCGCAGAGCAGTGGGTGGGAGAAGGCACTGGCAGCACTCATTCGAGAGCCTGGCAGGAGAACGAGACAGGATGGGGGCTCGGCTCCCGCTCACCCCGGGGCCTCGGGGAGGCATCGGTCTTCTCAGACTCCCAGTGCCCTCTCCTACAAGATGGAAGGGCTGGTGCCGCGCTTCGGACGACCTCTCCTGAACGTGATACCTTGTGTAACAGACTGAGTAAGCTGGAACACACGGACGCCTATTGTCCTAACTATCTGGAAGCCTCAGGCTGCAGGATCTCTTCTGACAAACAAAAGCAGTGAGTAAATGCATCAGGCGCCATGGGCATGGCAGGCTCCTGACCTGTAAGGTGGGTCTTTTAGCGAGCTTTCTGGGGAACTTTCTTTCCAGGTAGTTAGACCATCCCAGAAGTAGGGAGGAATCAAAATTTTTGTTAATTGAAAGCAAAATGGGACAGAACTATCACAGAACACCTTTTGCTTGAAAAAGGTGTGATTCAGGAGGCCCAGACTTAGTTGGGGTCCCCATTGGTCTGGACCACCTAAACTCTTGGAGAATTCTGACATTCAATGGAATGAAGTCTTCAGAACCCTTAGTTCAGGGCCAGACGTGCTAGACGTGAACGTGGAGACAACTGAGTTCAGGATCACACCCGGCTCCTCCACCGACAACTGGCTGGCAGCTGCCTGGGAAAGAGCGTGGATTCTGCCGGGTCGCCGGGGGCCCCTTCCGGTGAGCCTGCAGACCCTGGAGGGCTCACCTTCTTGGTGGTCCAGCTCCCAGTGATGTTACAGGTCTCCACTCAGTATAAGCAGAGACCCCAAGGCAGGAGGAAATGAAACCCCTTGTCTGAGGCCACTCCCTGGGAAGGAGCAGACTGGACCATCACCCGTGTCCACTGACACCTGTGCCCTGGACAGTCACAGCCTGTCGCCTGGGAGCTCAGAGCTGTGCCCCCTGACCTGCTGGGCCCAGAGCGTGTGCCAAGGTCTGCTGGGAAGAGCAGGAACGTCCTGACCCTTCCCCCAGGAGTGAGGGTCCGTCACAGCATCAGCACCAATTACAGGGATGGTTCCCTTTATTTAATCCCAAATACCTTCCTTTGGCAACTTGTCATCACACACGTGTGTGGAAAACACACCTCCTCGGAAGTGCCTCCCTGCCGCAACTCGAGCTGTGATCAGAAGGAGATGACGGACACAAGACAAAAAAGGTCCACTTGAGAAAATGTGGTGTTTTAAAGGCAGTGTGTCCTCAGCCTGGAAATTTGACATTTGAGAGCCACCTTCGATTTTTCTGAAAGAAAATAAAGGCCTATGCTAGCCTGTGGAGAACGTGTATGACACGAGGAGAGCTTTGCCTAGAGAAGGTAACACTTTCATTTTATCTCTTTGAGAAGTTGACTTTGCAAGAGAAAAAGTAAGATTCTGTCCCATGAAACACCGGAGCATCAGGAGAGAGGGCAAGGTGGTGGGGCCCAGCTGGCCCCGCCCCTGAGCCCCCTGCCCTCCCTGGCCTCACCTGCAGACGCTGGGTCCCCAGGGTCACGGAGAGGGGGCACCTCATAGAAATGATGCTGCAGGTTTCAAAGTTTTGATCTAAGTGAGCTCTTTATGCTCAGAGGTCCAGGAGGCCCAGTCAGACCCGGTGGGCGGTGCCCTGCCCTGCCGACCAGGGAAGGAGGCGCTGGGGTCAATGGCCAGACTCTCTGTCTCTCCCTGACCTCCCTCTGCAGCTGCGGGGTAAGCAGACAGGGAGAACTGAGATGCCTGGGGATGGCTGGAGGGATGGAGGGGGGTCACTTCACGGCGAGGCCCCGGCATGAAGGGCAGGTGGACGGCTGGACCGGAGCAGCACCAGGGCTAGAGGGATTCCAAACTTTTCTGCTCGGGCTGCGGGGCACAGACCCCTCCCCTGGGACCTGTGCCCCTGGGCGGGCAGGCCGGATGGTGGTCTTTCCTATGACAGAGACAGCAGCAGGCCCAGGAAGCAGGAGGGCCTCCCAAGGAGGCCAGGCCAGGGTTCACCAGGAAGATGGCAGTCGGGGGTGGAGGTGGGGTGGTGCGTCTGAGGTTGGTCCAGAGAGTCCAGCCTCTGCACAGGCAGCCTGGGGTCAGAACCACACGGAGCTTGGAGCCGGGCCCACATCCTGTCTGCAGGCCCCGGCTCACACCCAAGGGCCTAGCATCACGGGGTCGCCAGAGAACGGATCCAACCCCACCAAGCCTGGGGGCAGTTGGTGAGGCTGGTGGTCCGAACTCTGGATCAAGCCCACGTGCCTGGCATTCCACCTGCCGAACTGCGCGGGCTGCAGTGAGTGGGGGGAAGGGAGATGGCCCCACGCAGGGGCCCACATGGGGGTCACCGTCAGAGAGCCTGGCGGGTGCAGAGCTGAGTTGGCTGTCACAGGTCCTGGACGGGCCGTTTGCCTGAAATGACGGGTGGCAGGGTCTTTGTGACTCGGAGACCCGCGGCTGGGGACGTTCACAAGCTCGCCGTGCACAGGGCGGCCTCCTGGCGTCGTGGCGTGGGTTCGGGGTCGCTCTTGCCGTTTCCTCTTGGCTCTGGGATTGCTTCTAATTTTAGCATCCCTAGTGGTCCCGTCCAGGGACCTGCTCTTCTGATGGCCTTCGTCCCCCTGCTCACAGACTCTGCAGGTTCGAACCTGAGAGGCTTTGCAAGGCTTCCCTCCCAAGTCCTGAGAAGGAGAGGGAGAACCGGGCCCCGGGGTCCCCCGGAGGGTGAGGAGCCGGCCGTGCGCCAGGGTGAGGGTGTGTCTTTGAAGAGGCTTTGGGTCTGGGAGTGGATGTGCCTGACCTTGGGCCCTCCTTAGCCTCTCCCGCTCACAACCCCCATCTCCACCCTCCCAGCCTATGAGTGACCCTCAGGATTGGATCAGCCCGTGATCGCTGAGGAGGAGCCTGTGCCATCGCCACACACAGGGGGATGGGGAGCCCACTGAGTCCTCAGCCAAAGGCACACACGCATGTTGTCAGCTGGGGAAAAAATGCCTGGGCTAACGGTGCTTTGCCCTGGGGACTCCCGTCCATAAATATTTGCTTAGTGCCAGATTCGCAGGCACAGGAGACGCACCCAGCCAGCCTGGGGACCAGGGGGAGGGGGCTGGGAGCACGGAACTGGGGGGAACCTGGGGATACCAGTGCCCGGAAACGTGGGAGGAGAAGCTGCTGGTTTCCTGTCAGCATCTTCATGGAGGGCTCGACCGGACTCAGAAAGAGGACTTTGTAAAACATCAGGCTTGTCAAGGCTGCAGAGGACGTGGGAGACGCTGAGTGTTTAGATGGGACCAGACATCAAAAAGGCAACTCTGAGAAGCTCAAATCATAACCACAATGAGGTATCAACCCACGCTGGTCAGAATGGGCATCATCAAAATGTCTACAAAAGACAAATGCTGGAGAGGGTGTGGAGTAAAGGGAACCCTCCTACACTGCTGGTGGGAATGTAAATCGGTGCAGCCACTAAGGAGATCAGTGTGGAGATGACTCAAAAACCAAACAGAGCTACCATGTGATAGAGCAATCCAACTCCTGGGCATACATCCATATAAGACTCTAATTCAAAAAGATCTGTCATTTCAGCCACTCAGTCGTGTCTGACTCTTTGCGACCCCATGGACTGCAGCACGCCAGGACTCCCTACCCATCACCAACTCCCAGAGTTGACTCAAATTCGTTGAGTCAGTGATGCCATCCAGTCATCTCATCCTCTGTCGTCCCCTTCTCCTCCTGCCTTCAATCTTTCCCAGCATCAGGGTATTTTCCAATGAGTCATTTCTTCACATCAGGTGGCCAAAGTATTGGAGTTTCAGCATCAACATTAGTCCTTCCAATGAATATTCAGGACTGATCTCCTTTAGGATGGACTGAATGGATCTCCTTGCTGTTTAAGGGACTCTCAAGAGTCTTCTCCAACACCACATTTCCAAAGCTTAATTCTTCAGCACTCAGCTTTCTTGATAGTCCAACTCTCACATCCATACGTTGCCACTGGAAAAACCATAACCTTTACTAGATGGACCTTTGTTGGCAAAGTAATGTCTCTGCTTTTTAATATGCTGTCTAGGTTGGTCATAGCTTTTCTTCCAAGAAGCAACTTTCTTCTAATTTCATGGCTGCAATCGCCATCTGCAGTGATTTTGGAGCCCAGAAAAATAAAGTCAGCCACTGTTTCTGCTGTTTCCCCATCTATTTGCCATGAAGTGATGGGACCAGATGCCATAATCTTAGTTTTCTGAATGTTGAGTTTTAAATCAACTTTTTCACTTTCCCCTTTCACTTTTATCAACAAGCTCTTTAGTTCTTCACTTTCTGCCATAAGGATGGGATCATCTGCATATCTGAGGTTGTTGATATTTCTCCCGGCACTCTTGATTCCAGCTTGTGCTTCCTCCAGCCCGGCATTGCTCATGATGTACTCTGCATATAAGTTAAATAAGCAGGGTGACAATATATAGCCTTGACGTACTCCTTTTCCTATTTGGAACCAGTCTGTTGTTCCATGTCCAGTTCTAACTATTGCATCTTGACTTGCATACAGATTTCTCAGGAGGCAGGTCAAGTGGTCTGGTATTCCCATCTATAAGAATTTTCCAGAGTTTGTTGTTATCCACACAGTCAAAGGCTTTGGCATAGTCAATAAAGCAGAAGTATATGTTTTTCTGGAACTCTCGTGCTTTCTCAATGATCCAGTGGATGTTGGCAATTTGATCTCTGGTTCCTCTGCCTTTTCTAAAACCAGCATGAACATCTGGAAGTTCACGGTTTATGTGTTGCTGAAGCCTGGCTTGGAGAATTTTGAGCATTACTTTACTAGCGGTGAGATGAGTGCAATTGTGTGATAGTTTGAACATTCTTTGGCATTGCCTTTCTTTGGGATTGGAATGAAAACTGACCTTTTCCAGTCCTGTGGCCACTGCTGAGTTTTCCAAATTTGCTGGCATATTGAGTGCAGCACTTTCACAGCATCATCTTTCAGGATTTGAAATAGCTCAACTGGAATTCAATCACCTCCACTTGCTTTGTTCATAATGATGCTTTCTAAGGCCCACTTGACTTCACATTCCAAGATGTGTGGCTCTAGGTGAGTGATGACACCATCATGATTATCTGGGTCATGAAGATCTTTTTTGTAGAGTTTTTCTGTGCATTCTTGCCACCTCTTCTTAATATCCTCAGCTTCTTTTAGGTCCACACCATTTCTGTCCTTTATGGTGCCCATCTTTGCATGAAATATTCCCTTGGTATCTCTAATTTTTTTGAAGAGATCTCTAGTCTTTCCCTTTCTACTACTTTCCTCTATTTCTTTGCATTGTTTGCTGAGGAAGGCTTTCTTATCTCTCCTTGCTATTCTTTGGAACTCTGCATTCAGATGGGAATATCTTTCCTTTTCTCCTTTGCCTTTCACTTCTTTTCTTTTCATAGCTATTTCTAAGGCCTCCTCAGACAACCATTTTGCCTTTTTACATTTCTTTTTCTTGGGGATGGTCTTGTTCACTGCCTCCTGTTCAATGTCACGAACCTCCATCCATAGTTCTTCAGGCACTGTCTATCAGATCTAATTTCTTCAATCTATTTCTCACTTTTACTGTATAATCATAAGGGATTTGATTTAGGTCATACCTGAATGGTCTAGTGGTTTTTTCCACCTTCTCCAGTTTAAGTCTGAATTTGGCCATAAGGGGTTCATGATTTGAGCTACAGTCAGCTCCCTGTCTTGTTTTTGCTGACTGTATAAAACTTCTCCATCTTTGGCTGCAAAGAACACAATTAGTCTGATTTTGATGCTGACCATCTGGTGATGTCCATGGGTATAGTCTTCTCTTGTGTTGTTGGAAGAGGGTGTTTGCTATGACCAGCGTGTTCTCTTAGAAAAACTCTATTAGCCTTTTCCCTGCTTCATTCTGTACTCCAAGGCCAAATTTGCCTGTTACTCCAGGTATTTCTTGACTCCCTGCTTTTGCATTCCAGTCTCCTATAATGAAAAGGACAAATTTTATGGGTGTTAGTTCTATAAGGTCTTGTAGGTTTTCGTAGAACTGTTCAGCTTCAAGGAGCAAGCGTCTTTTAATTTCATGGCTATAGTCACCATCTGCAGTGATTTTGGAGCCCAGGAGAATAAATTCCATTGTTTCCACTTCTATTTCCCATGACATGATGGGACTGGATGCCATGATCTTAGTTTTCTGAATGTTGACTTTTAAGCCAACTTTTTCACTCTCCTCTTTGATTTCGATCAAGAGGCTCTTTAAGTTAAAGGAGATCACCATTATCTTCATCACCTCCACCATAGTTTGGCCTCAGGTCAAATAATAGGGAGGGAACACAGCCCTGTCGATCAACAGAAAGTTGGATTAAAGATTTACTGGGCATAGCCCTTACATCAGAACAGGACCCAGTTTCCCCCTCAGTCAGTGTTTGCTATCAGGAAGCTTCCATAAGCCTTTTACCCTTCTCCATCAGAGACTGAAAACCACAGTCACAGAAAACTAACCAAGCTGATCACATGGACCACAGCCTGTCTAACTCAGTGAAACTATCAGCCATGCCGTGTACAGCCTCTGAGGACGGACGGGTCATGGTGGAGAGGTCTGACAAAACGTGGTCCACGGGAGAAGGGAATGGCAGACCAGTGCAGCATTCCTGCCTCGAGAACCCCATGAGCAGTATGAAAAGGCACAAGGATAGCACACTGAAAGATGAACTCCCCAGGCTGGTAGGCTGGTAGGCGCCCAATTCAAACAAATACATGCACCCTTATCTTCACGGCAATATCCATAACAGCCAAAAACAGAAGCAACTTAACTGTTCATCAACAGATAAACAGATAAAGAAGATGTGGTGCATACATATGATGGAATACTATCTAACCATTAAAAGAGTGAAATAATGTCATTTTCAGCAACATGGATGGACCTAGAGATGACCACAATGAGGGACGTAAATCAAACAGAGAAAGACAAACACCATATGATGTCACTTACATGTGAAATCTAAAGGAAGAGGTACAAATGGACTTATCTATGAAACATAAACAGAATCACAGGCATAGAGATCAGACTTGTGGTTGCCAAGGAGGAGAGGGGGTAGGGGAGGAACAGAGTGGAAGTTTGGGTGAGCAGATGTGAACTTTTGTGTGTAAGATGGGTAAATATCAAGGTCTTAGTGTTTAGCACAGAGATCTATATTCAACATCCTGGAATAAACTAATGGAAAAGAATACAAAAAAAGTCTCTCTCTCTCTCTCTCTCTCTCTATATATATATATATATATATATATATATATATGTATATATATATATATACATATATATATATGTGTGTGTGTGTATAACTGAATCTCTGTGTTATACAGTAGAAATTAAGACACCATTTAAGCCAACTGTATTTCTATAAGGGATTCCCTCATAGCTCAGTCAGTTAAAAATCTGCCTGCAATGCTGGAGAACTGAGTTCGACCCCTGGGTGGGAAAGACCCGGTAGAGAAGGGAATGGCAACCCGCTCCAGTAGTCTTGTCTGGAGAATCTCATGGACAGAAGAGCCTGGCGGACTACAGTCCATGGGGTCGCAAGAGTTGGACACGACTTAGCAACTGAACCATACTTCAATAAAATACATTTTTAAAGAAATAAAAGGGCTATCTGAAAAGATGGGGTATGACAGTATGGAGACCATGGGACCCAGTGGTAAGCTCCTGGGCACCCGGGGCCTCTTGCTTCCATCTCTGGACCAGTTTTCACAGCAGTGAGTGGGGATGTTATTAGCACTTCCTGCTCAGGAAGGTGAAGAGAAATGAATGAAATGACCCATCCAAAGTGCCTGGACGGGACCCATTACCTGGGAAGAGTTCAAACACCAAGTTGTGATACTCCAGTCCTGCACTGGGACACAGGGGTGGTGCCATGTGTTTGGAGGGACATGGCTGGGAAAGATGCGTGGCAGGAGCAACCCAGGGTCCTTGTGGGCCGAGGCTGAGGTGTGGCCATATCCCCTCAGGAGACCCTGAGGTCCTGGGGGTGGAGGCACAGCCCATCTTTCTGTCGCTTGGAGGGTGGCTTCAGGACTCATGTGGAACGACAGTCCTACCAGACTCAGAGTGGGGCCACTGCGGCAGAGAGCTCAAGTCAGGCATGGAGGGCTCAGAGCCCAAGCTGAAAGGCTGGGGACGGCATCGCTGTGTCCCGAGAAGGCAGGACGTTTCTAGGTGTCTCGTGGGACCCTAAGGAGCAAACCCGGGGCCAGGGACCAAAGGTTCAGAGAAGCATCTTACCGAGAAAGAGCTTGGATGTCCGCTCTGCCCCTCCAGGAAAGGCCCTCCCGAGACCCACGGCCAGCTCACTGGACGTGGCGAATGGCAACTCAGCTCCCCACAAGACCCTGGGCAACATAGCTGAGTCTCCAAGGCCCAGGCTCCTCACTGCAGACACCGTGGCGTGGAAGCCTCTGAGACCCTTCTCAGGAAGCCGTGCAGCACCTGGTCCACACCATACTCGCCTACCCCTGCCTTCAGTCCAAGGTGGCCAACCGCTGGCCAGGACGGATCGGCAGCTGCCCCTGCAGGGACAGGCTCGGGTCTTAGCCCCTGTCAACCCTGAAGCTCCCAGGACTGGTGGCAAATAAAAACTATTAATAAATAGCGACCATGATCGGGAGCCCAATGGCTTCACAGACAGATTCTCGTCGTTCAACCAGCCAGCAGGGCGGTTGTTTCAGCTCCAAGTCTCCAGCTGAGGACATGAGTATCCTTGAGTCTCAGTGACCTTCCTCGGGTCAGACAGCCCGTAAGCGCTATCGCTGAGATGAAGCTGGGTGTTACGTGCACGACTGCCCTGGCGTTCAGAGTGATGCCGGGGCCCAGCTGCCGCCCTGGCTCTGCAGCGTCTGCTCGGGGATCTGCCCGAGGAGAGCAGGGTCCACGGCGAGCCGGTTCACAGCTGTGTCCCCGGGCCTGGCTCAGGCCGGCCCCGAGCGGCTCCTTCACAAATATTGTGCAATGGGTGACAGATGAGCAGTGGGAGCCCCAGCTGGGGACAGAGAACGGAGGGAACAGAGGTGACATGGAGGGGCGGGCCCGTGGGTCTGGACCACGAGGTGTGAATACACGCAGGGCTTGACTCGGGAGGTGCGGCCTCATCACACAGGGAGAGAAAGATCCAGGCAATATCAAGGCAGAAAAAAACCCTCAGCATGAAATAGCTGGGGAGGGGAGATCAGGAACAAGCAAGCAAGCATTGTACAGGAACGAAGAGAGGGTGCCTTCACAGAAAACCCAAGTTCATTCTCCTGAAAGAGAGCTTGAAACAATTTCAGAAACAGAGAAGGCACTCGCGCTGTGGATGTTTCCAGACACAGCAGAGAAATCTCTCCACACTGAACTCCAGAGCCGCGCTGCTCCAAGCTCTGGGCAAGAAAGATGAGGTGGTCCCTTGCTCTCTGTGACCTGGGGCTTCCTAAGGATGCCCAGGCCAGCCAAGCTCCCAAGGGGCAGACTGTGAAACAGGGCTAATAAATATGTTGAACTGTGCACAGCCGAGTAGCTGTCTCCAGGGTGCTGGGGGTGGGGGAGACGGGGGCTGGAAACTTTCTCTTGTCATTAAAAACAGCTCAGCTTCCAATTGCTCTGAACTATATGGGGGGGGGGCGCTCTGGAGCAGAAGAGGGGAAGAGCACAGATTGAGACTAAACCCTCTGTTTTCATTCTTTATTTCTGTTTGACTCGTTTTTTTTTCTTTGCGCATAAGCCCCATCTCAGGATGCCGGGCTCCCTAGCTCATCAGTTCTCACGTGAAGCTCCTCTGACATCATTTTCTGCCTGACACAAGCAGGATGCTGCCTGCAGAAGGCACCTCCCTCAGGGACCAGCCCCTGCCTTGATCAGAACCAACGTGTTCCTTCGCCCAGGGGCCGCAGCTGAGGCCATTCCGTCCTTTGGTGAACGTGTGAGGAGGCTCCTTGGCACAGCAGACAGACTGCTTGGGAAAGCGGCCAGCCACCGCAGTGGACTTATTTCTTTTCTTGTTCTGAGGGAGCAAACACGAGGTCTAACCATGATGTCATAAGAGTGATTGTTCAGAGCCCTGGATGAGGCCATCTGATTCCCAGCCTCACCTCAGTCACGGTCCTTCCAAATCCAACATCGCTTCTTAAAATAAATACCAAAAATGACTTCGCATGAAGGGCAAGACAGACTTTGGCCATTTAATGATGACCTGGGGATTTAATGAATGAGTAAAATATTCTCTGGCCAAACTGTGAAATTGTTTTCCAATGTTGCCCTAGAAAGAAGTTTTCCATTTATTTAACACAGCCCTTGGAATTTTGTCCTAAACACATGATGGCTTTGGGATGTGGAACACTACTGACGCCAAAGAGCTCTCTGCTCCTGGGCAGGCAGAGAGCGCCCTCCCCTGCCCTCGCTTGTCAGTCGATGTGAGGCAGGGCAGGCAGGTGCTCTGCCTGGGGCTGCACCCTTCCCGGGACTGAAAGCCTGATGGACGCTAGACCTCAGGTCAGGCTCTTCCATCACGAGCTCCCTTCTTTCTCCTGCTTTGTCAGGAGGGTGTGTTCGGACCCCCGTGTCACTGCTGGAGGACTTGTACCCTAGAGGGTCTTCCCCAGGCTCACATGTCGGGATTGCAACTCAGCCCTTGGACTCTGAGTTGGGCCCTTCCTAAAGCGATGCCACATCTACTTACAGATGCACAGCCCTTGGGAAGAGTGAGGGCTGCGTGCCACCCTCTATCACTCAGAACCTTCCAGAGAGGCCTGTGGGGAGTGGGCAGATCTCTGCAGTAGGAGGACCCCCATGAGTCAGCCCTGCCTGGAGGGAGCCCCTTCTGGTGGAGCTCAGGTGACGTCCAGCGCCTCCATCATGACCTTAAGGGAACATCAAACGTTACTAGAATTATATGCTCCACGAACACCAAGGACAGAGGCATTTATATCTGACAGTCACGAGCATGTCATCACAGGTGAGAAGACAGTCTTTCAGCTGCAACCGGAGGCAGGAAAATTGGGATGAGACAAAAGGGGGGAGTGTGGCAGGCAGTGAGGGGGGCCGCCCAGAGCTGAGAGGGGCGCCTGGGTCTGGGTGGAGGGCCCTGCTTGTGAGCTCCCGGGGACCTGGTGCCAACTCAAAGAGAAGCTGCAGGGAGTTCACTGGGGGCTCAGGCACCCCTGTGGGAGGCTCAGGATGGGGTCTGGGGGTCTCCTTCCATGGACTGGTGCTCACTGAGCCCTCGCACCCACCTCACCTCCCAGCCTCGGGCGACACGCAGGCAGAGCTCAGGGACCCCGGGCTGGGAAGGGCCGCTGTGAGAAGCCATGCCTAGGGAGGTCTGCTGAGCACCCCAGGGGAGAAGGAGGCAGGGAAAGACAAGAAGGACAACCGTCTGGAAAATAGGAGTCACCCGGCAGAGACACAGGGAAGACCACACATGTGGGACCACAGGGGCTGTAGGAGGGGGAATCCAGACGTGTGTCTGAGACAGGATGCGCGCGAGGGGCATCGGCAGGGGCCGGGCTGCTGTCCTGGTCAGCGGGAGGCCCAGCGCTGAGGCTGGCAGGCGGGGCGCTTAGCTCACAGGGACAGAGGCCCTGAGTCACGGCCTGCGGGTGGCAAGATGACGAAGGTGGCGTGACCCGGGGCTCCCCTGGGCCCCTCCAGGACAGCGTCACCTTCCCCACGGGAGCCAGGAAAGGCTCAGGGCTGGCGGAGGGGGTGGCAGGGTGGGAGCTTGCTGACGGGGTGTCCGTCTGCGTGGAGCCCAGCTGCGTCAGGGGTGGGGGAGACGCCCCGCAGAGAGAGCCCCAGGGATTTGAAGAAGGCTCTGGAAGCATCACCACTGGCTGAGAAACCCCCCACCCCCCAGATGGCAAACCACGGCAGAAGGAGGGAGCAGGGCAGGAGGCAGCAGACCGTCTCCCTGGAGCAGCAGACAGAGCAGGACGAGAGATGGAGCAGCCAGCGGCACTGACCTTCCGCCCGGCCAGCTGAAACGAGAGCGGCCCCACAAAGGAGGCAGAGACAGAGAAAGCCCGTGGCGCTACTGGATAACCAAGGAAGGAAACCCGGAGCAGACGCCACACTTGAACGTTTCTGGAAAAATGATGCAAAAGGACCTGGAGGGCTGCAGAGGTGCAGAGTGAAGTCGAGCCAGAAATAGGTAAAAAGAAGCCATTTTCTTTCCTCTGAAGAGAGTTCCAGAGGAGCCATCAGGGCAAAAGAAACCAACAGAGGATGGGGGCGCGGGAGCAGTTGGGGGCTGGGGGCGGTCAGCCAGAGGCCCTCCGGGCTCCACAAGCCCCCCCTCCCAGCTGCCCCAGGAGGAAGCACCTGTGTGGAAGGACCCAATGTGGGAAGTGTCGGGAGAGAGAGGGAAGCAGACTAGACCCGGACGGCCCCTGACCTGCAAGACGACCACCAGGGAGGGAACCCAAGGGCAGAGGGGGCTGACCTTGAGCTTGGCCCGGGCTCCATTCAGGAGGAGGGGTCTCTGAGGTTTGGGCACAGAAGACCCCAAGGGCCGGCTCTGTGGCCAGCAGAGCTGAGAGGTGTTCTGGATGACCTGAAGTCTCACCTGCTACTCAAATGTGGGCCATGGCCCAGGAGCCGGCCCCCCCAGGGAGCATGTTGATAAAGACCTCCCCTCCCCTAGAGAGGTCCACTCCAGCCCGGGACTGTGTGCTGACGTGGAGAGAGGTGGTGGCCAGAGGGAAGGATCCACCCCCTCAGGAGGCGGCCTTGCAGGAGGTCTGGGGGCCACTGGCCATGAATGGACAGCCACTCTCCTTTACAGGCTGTGTGAGCCTGGAGGACCTCAAGACAGCCGGTCCCCGAGGTTGGGGTGAGATCAGACCCCCTCCTGGACTGATGACTGGTGAATTAAGTGAGAAAATCTCTGCAAACACAGCAGCGTGGCGGCCGGCCACCAGGAGTCTGAGTCCCCGTGGACAAGTCCAAGCAGGCCCGTCACCCACCTGCACCCTCGCCCCCCGCCCAGCCCTCCCAGCCCTCCAGGCATTGTCCCCGATGGGAACAAGGAGCTGCCGGATCTCTGAGTGTCCAGGGGTCAGCCCCCACACTCCCGCGACTTCTCCCTGAGTTCTGGGAGGAGTGGTTTCTTCTGATCCTCGTGGTGCCCTGATGCCTCAGAAATAGTTCATAGGCAAAGAAGGCTCAGTCCCGTCACCCCCTTATCCATGGTTCTGCTTTCCAAGGTTTCAGGGACCTACAGTAAACCAAGCTCAGTAAACATTGAATGAAAAACTCCGGAAATAAATAATTCGTGAGTGTTGAACTGTGAGTTGAATTTTAAGTTCTGACTAGGGTGATGGACTCTCGCACCGTCCTGCTTTGCCCCCCCACCCACCAGATCCCCAACCAGCAGTGTGGTCCTGGCAGGAGACATAGGCTTACCTGACGCAGAAGGTCCTCCTACAGATGCATCCAGAGGTCGGCGGTAGGTAGCCTGACCCTCCATCAGGACTCCACCATCATTCACCTCAGTGCCCCCCATCACCTGGAGTTACCATCACTCAGCATCACAAGAAGGTGAGGTACAGCATGATGAGCTATTTTGAGGGAAAAGCCACACCAGCATAGCTTATATTATAGTGCATTGTTGCAATTGTTCTATTTTATTATTGTCGTCATTAATCTCTCACTGCGCCTAATTAATAAATTAGCATACACATGTATGGGGGGAAATGGCATGAATAGGATCGGGTACCACCCACGGTTTTTGGCACCGACTGGGGGTCTTTGGACGTTTCTGCCAAGGGTAGGGGGGACCACTGCGGACACTGCTAGAGGGATGTGAGGCAGAAAGAGAGGAGCTCTCAACGCTTTACAAAACTGGGCACTCAGAGGCGCACCTGCTTCCTTGGCGGTGCGCACCTGCTTCCTCCTTCCCTCCGCGCTTGTCTTTAGAATATGGAGTTTTCATGCTTTGCCTGAAAACGTGGCTGTGTCTCTGCCAACAATAGCCCTGATGGCAGGATGCGGGCTGTCCTGAGGGCCCCTGCCGCGCCTGCAGGGACAGTGGACGGGGGCCTCCGTCCCCTCCTTCTGTTTCTGCCCATTTGAGCTCTCTCACCATGGAGCGCACACACAGAATCCATGAGAAGAAACAATTTCTTCATAAAACGGTATAAAATACAAACCTGCCCATTACCCATTCCACGCTGTCGGGTGATACTCCTTGTTGGAAAGTTTCTATCTCTAAGACAATGGATAGCATGGCGTTCATTCTCCATGGGCTTTTACGAATTACAGTGAAGGACAGAAAGAAAGAAAAATCCATATGTCCCTGAAATCCCAGAAATCGGGAGCAAAGAGGAACTTTAATGAATATGGAGTTTGAAAATTTTAATGTGCTCAAGAGGCCACTAAGACATTGTGATATATTAAATCTGAGAAAGTGAAATTATTAACTTGTATGGACATCACGCTTCCGTATCCTAGATTCTAACAGAGGATGACAGCGCTGAGCAGAGAGGTTTCGACAAATCCGTGGAGGACGTGTGTGGACTGAGACAGTTCCTGTTGTTTGGGGGCGTGCCACTCCAGGTGTGGGAGGGAGAAGCGGCAGGCAGGGGTCAGGGAGGTTCTCAGAAACCAGGCTGGACGCTGTGGCCACAGCCAGGCCCACCCTGGGGACCAAGAAGCTGGTGGGGCTGCACAGATCCTCCCGCAGACCCAGGAAGTGGGGACCCCTTTCCTACTTCGGTCCTTCCTGCCCCCCTGAGTCCCTGTCCTTCATTCTTATTGAGCCCCTGTGCTTCAGGCCTCCCTCCGGGTCCCGATGGGGCGCTGGTGTCTCAGGGGGGTTGTGAGTCCTGAGTGTGTGTCCTCTCGGCTTCCCGACTGACAAGCCTGACCCCCGCCCCCCACGTGACTGCCCTGACCTCATCCCCACGGTGGGACAGGAGAGGATATTTCTTGTGTTCCCTCCAGAGACTCATGCAGTTTGGGTGAGGACGCCCCGATTTCAGGGTTTAAAGCTGCACACCCTTTACCAGGGAGAAACGCCGATTTACAAAGCCTTGCGCACATGCGCACGTGCCCTCAGGGCCAGGGGATGCCCTTCTTCCCTCAGCGCCTGCACGTCTCGGCTCGAAGCCCACCTCCCACCCCGCAGAGCCGCTGGACCCACGCTGACCCGGCATGCAGCTTAGATCACCAAGAGGTGAGGGGCCTTTGACTCGGCCTCTCCTAGTAGCGGGGAACCCCGAGTGCAGCACTTCAGACCCCTCAGAAATAGAAAGAGAGCCTCATAGATCGTTAGAGGGGCCTGGTGTTAATAGTGCCCACGTTGGAAAAGACAATGAATATACTTTCACACAAAACACACACGGACCTACATGCATACACACATGCACACACATGCACATGTGTGTGCGAAGTCGCTTCAGTTGTGTCCTACGCTGGGCGACCCATGAGCTATAACTGCCCCCCACCCCAGGGCCTCACTGTCCGTGGGATTCTCCAAGCAAGACTGCTGGGGTGGGTACACACGTGTACACACGCGTGTACACACGACTGCTGGGGTGTGTACACACACATGTACCCATGACTGCTGGGGTGGGTACACATGTGTACACACGCATGTACCCATGACTGCTGGGGTGGGTACACGTGTGTACCCACGCATATACACACGACCACATGTGCAGAGCTAGGGTCACCTCTGAAGTCTGCAAGCCCAGCTCCCACCCCAGATCCTGCCTTGTCTGCTGTGACTTTGCAGCTTCTCCGTCAGAAGCAGTCACTGTCCCACCCTCCACGTCCAGGATGCCGAGGGACATTCTTGGAAGAGCACGAAAACCCTTAGAGCCAGTCCTGCACCCTGGCTCTGAAGAGCCTCCCCATCCAGGCTCCCGTTCTCTGTTCTGAAATGCTGACTCCATGATGGGAGCGGGCTGGGCAGCCTCGCTGGGAGGGTCTGGCTGCCCCAGCTCAGCCTCCATCACAGAGAACTCTCCTGCGGGGTCCATGGAGCACTGCTGAGACCAGCAGCCTCCCGGGTGTGTGCATGAGCTTGGCTGGAGCTAGCTGAGCCTTGCCCATCCTGCAGACCCCCTACCTACACTGGCCGGAGCCCAGACTCACATGCAGGGGTAAACCGCTGCGGGGCCTTGGGATGGCGTGTGACTCAGGGACGAGTTAAAGAAAGGCCAGCAGCGTGTCACCTGGAGACCACGGCAAAGGATAACCTCGTGACACTCAGCCCAGGAGCCTGGTGAGTTGGACCCAGGACCCAGCTTTCTGAAAGGACATGGCCGAGAAAGGTTTGAGCTTCGAGCAGAATGAACAGCAGCTGGATTGTGAAGTAGCCAGGGTTGGGAAGGGGACAAACATACGGGTTGCTGAGAAGAGAAAAGAGCTGAAATGCACACGTCAGGTAGGCGAGTGCTTCACATGATCAGCACCTAATTTTTAAAACGGCCCTTTGAGTCGTTTCAATCATGTCTGACTCTTCAGGGTCCATGGACTACAGCCAGCCAGGCTCCCCTGTCCACAAGCAGGAATGTCCATTCTCTGAGCAGGAATACTGGAGTGAGTTGCTATGCCCTCCTCCAGGGGATCTTCCTGACCCAGGGATTGAACCTGTATCACAGCCTTACGGGGTGAGTGCTGCTCTTAATCCCTTTCTGCGGGAGAGAAAGGTGGAGACGATGTGGTGGGCGTGAGCTGCCCAAGGTCACGGAGCCCACCCCCCTCCAGAGCCTGAGCCTCCAACCTCTGCCTGTGAAATGGCGCAGGGCATGCAGCAGAGGCTCAGGAAAGGTAGACCAGATGGATGGTGGGCCTCGCGAGAGATCTGGTAAGTGGCATGGGAAGGATATGAAAAGGCAGAGAGAACGCCGAGGGCAGGATGCCAGGCTGTCACCAGGGTGGGCTGAGCTTGATGAGGCTTTGAACTGCAGAGGGACGGACGGAGGAGGGGGCCCCGCGTCACTAAGGAAACGGGGGAACCTCGTGGGAGCTCGTCCCCGCCCCCAGCTCCCTGGACTCATCTGGAGTCTCCTTGACATTTGGAGATCCTGGGCCCTGAGCAGGGTGTCCTGGATTTCTCATAGCCACCAAGTGATTTAGAGAGCTGCTGGGTGGCCCCGCCTCAACGAATTACTAAAGAAAAAGAGGGCATTTGCAAATGAGGGCGTTACCCCCACCACCCAACCGAAGTGGGGATCGAGGAACAAAGAGGTTAATTAATTTTCTCTGAGGTCTCGCTGCAAGTCGACGGCTTAACTGGATAAGAAAATGTAACTCGAAGCATTTTACCAGTGACGTGCGGACGTCTCCCCTCCTGTCCCCGTGTGGCCCAGGAGGCAGGTCCTCCAAGCCCACAGCCAGTGCTGCGCCCCCTCCTTCCACCCCGGCTGGGGGCCGAGCCCTCGACGCCACCACCATGGACAGCAAGGCTCCGGGTTTCCTTAGAGAGTGAGGCCACGGGGCGCCCTGTCCTGTCTCAGGCATTAGCACCCCTTCTCCTGGGCACCGTCAGATTTTCTATTCACTAGAGTATTCTTCGGCGTCATCACAGAGACAGATTGGCGGTTAGACACACATCAAAATGTGCCCAGACCTCAGGGCCTTTGGACTTGTTCTCTGGGTTCATATGTGCCTGTGCCCGACTCTTGTGAGCCCGTGGACTGTGGCCCACCAGGCTCCTCTGTCCATGGGCTTCTCCAGGCGAGAACCCTGGAGTGGGTTTCCATGCCCTCCTCCAGGGGATCTTCCCGACCCGGGATCAACCCCTGTCTCTTGTTTTTCTGCATTGGCCGGCAGCTTATTTAGCGCCACCTGGGAAGCCCTTAGGCTCCTAGTGAAGCCAAATTTACCACTTTAAGAAGGAAAGGGTGTTTTTGAAAACCACTGCTCATCCTAGTATCCATCTGCAATGATCTAACTGTGAATGTCAAGTTTGATTATCGGTCGGTGTGTCTGAGCAGCTACCCCACCAGGGAGAGCCTCCCTGCTCCGGAGAGGGCAGAGCAGCCCTGGGAGGTAGGAGGGTCTTCCCTCCATGATGAGGGGCGTGGGGATGGAGCTCACACATGACTGTCCCCAGAATCAGACATCGGAGAGCCCGGGTCCCCCTTCTGGGCCCCGACCTCCCCACTGTAGCTGCCAACTCGATCTGTCCACTATTAAAAATGCAGCAGATGGTACATAAAATATGAAGCCACTTCCAAAACTACAGACACTCCAACTCTGGGAGGCAAATAAAGTCTGATTAATCATCTGGAACAGAAGCCTCAACCTCCAGCTCATTGAAAATGTGATTATTTCTGTCCATGTTTGAGTATTTTCTGGAATAGCAAGAAAGCGCTCGTTCAGGGCCTGACAGGTCTGGCTGAGCGAGAACGGGAAGCGATTACCCTTGGCTGGCAGCTCTCTCCAGGGCTGCCCATTAAGCGCTGCTTCCATCCTGTTTCTTCTTGCTGTGAACCGCCCTCAGTGCCTCTGCGGCGTCAGATTCTCCATGTCTTAAAGAGGCCACACAGGCCCCTCAGGTCTGCATTTTGCTGTCAGGATGGGTGTCCTTCGACCACTGCAAAATATTGCCCAGAGCTTGGTGGCTGGAAACAACAGAACCTGATTCTCCCCCAGTCCTGGAGGAGAGAAGTCCAAAAAGCAAGGTGTCTCTGGGACCACGCTCCCTCCGGAGTCTCCGGGGAGGGTCCTTCCACACTCTCTAGATCCAGTGGCTGCTGGCTGTGGTAGCATCACTCCAGTCTCTGTTCTGCCTCCTCGGAGCCTAATTCCCTCCCCTGTCTTGGGACACTTGGAATTTCAGGTCCCCTCCAATCCAGAATGGTCTCATCTTTAGACCCTTTACTGTGTCAGCAAAGATCCTTTTCCAGACAAGGTCACCATCACATTCGGGGGTCAGGGTGTGGAAGACCTTTTGAGGGGTCACCATCAGCACCCAATCCCCCAGGATTTTCTCCTTGCTTTGGCTGGCTCGCATGGATTCTCTTTTGCAGGGGAAGCTACTGTTGTGTTAAAAAGGGAGTCTGCTCCGCAGCAGAGCATGGAGACTCTCAGGAGGAGGGGTCGCCGGCTCCCTGCAGGCCTGTGCTTCCCTCTGCTCCTCCCAAGGCTGGCCGTCAGTGCTCTGCTCAGCCAGCTTGAGGCCATGACCGAGGACCCGCCAGGTGTCTGCAGGCCGAGTTCCTCCCGAGGCCTCTCTCCTGGGCCTGTGGACAGCCGTCTTCTCCCTGTGTCCTCACAGCCATCTCTCGGTGCGAGCTGGTCTTCTAATCTCTCCTTAGAAGGATCACTGGATTAGGGTCCACCTCACTTTACCTTCATCACCTCGTCCGTGGCCCCGTCTCTGGTACAGCCACCTTCGGGGCTGGGGCTGCAGTGTGCTAATTTTGTAGGGGGAGCAAGTCAATGCTTAACAGCCTCCAGAACAGTCCTGGACTTTGCAAGCCCCACCCTGACTCCGGTCCCTAAGGCGTGTCAAGGCAGTTCGGCCCAGGGATGAAGGGTCAGAGGGAGGCGCTTGGCCTTGCTGGCAGGGTTGACCGAGCGTCCCAGGCCTTGAATCTAGGATGTGAAGCCCATGCCCTTTCCACAGCAGGAGTGAGGAAGATCCAGGGCGCGTCGAGGAGGAGGGGCCTTCCGGCAGTCCGGTGAGGTCGTTAGACTCCTAGGGAAGCAGCGACATCCACGGTGGTGTCACCAACAGGTGGGACAGGCCAGGCTCTGACAAGTGTCCTGCAGGATAAGAAGGAAGCTCCCAAACGCCTGCTCTGCCACGGCCCCGGCTGTATCTCAATCTAGACAGCAACCTGAACGGGAATGCTCACGTTCAGAAAAGCAAAACAAGCTAGGATGCTTGCTTCAAGTTCACGTTCAGATAAAAGCATCATTAATCTTTTAGTAGAAATAAGTCTGTATTAGTCTATGGGAGTAACAAGTACCATGGGCGGAGTGGCTCAAACAACAGACATTTATCGCCTCGCCGTCTGGAGGCTGGACGTCCAAGGTCAAGCTGCTGGGAAGCGGGTCTAATTTCCAGGAGTCTTCCCTCGGCTGGCAGCCAGCCGCCAGCTTCCTGCACCCTCCCACAGAGTCACCTCCGCACGGAGGCAGGCACAGGGCAAACGGACGTGGATCCTGCCAGACCAGGACCTGCCGGACCAGGACCTGCCCGCTGGTCTCACATAACTTTCATCACTTCTTTAATTTTTCAAAAAGTGTTTTTGGCTGTGCTGGGTCTTTGTTGAGGTGCGTGGACTCAGTGGCTGTTGAGTGCAGTCTTAGCTGTTTTGTGGCGCACGGGACCTTGGTTTCCTGGCCGGGGATCAAACCTGTGTCCACCACGTTGGAAGGCAGAGTCTTAACCACCGGACCACCAGGGAAGTCTCGCTTCTTTAAATGTTATATGACATCATGCAGTCCACAGTGAGATTCCCAGATACTCTGCGGGACAAATCGCCCTGCAAGTGCGCCAGGCTTGGCTGGACTCAAAGGCCACGGGCTGTCCTGTATTTTATCTGGTAACCCTGGCTTAAACCCCACTTCCTCGAGCAGGTGCTCTCGGCCGGAGACTCGGACCTCTGACCCAGCCCCGCTCACTCAGCCCACAGACCTGCTGACCCAGCACACGAGACACAGTGCCTTGAGTGCCCGGTGCTCACATGGGTCCGGCCGGCCTCGGTGCCTGGACGGGAGCAGGCGAGCTCGGGGTGGTCCCTGGGGCACCCCCAGCTCAGCTCTGAACTTCGTGTTTCTTCCACCTGTTCTGAAGCAACAAACTTTTCAGGCCTGATGAGAGCTGGGGATATCAGGCATAAATCTGGTGAAATAGACAGCTGGTTTCCCATTTCAGGGGGAAGCCCTTTAACCCGCACAGACCCCGACCCCAGGGTGAAACCAACTGCTCAGAGCAGCTGACAGATGGGCAGCAGAGCGGGCCTTGTTAACTGCTGCTTCTAAGTTCCAAAAGTGTGTTTAATCTTAATCATGTCATAATGTTGATCCATTTCTTCAGCTCTGAAGCGATTAATTTAAAAACAACGCATGTCTGTGCCCAAGGCATCCGAGCTCCACGGAGCTGCTCGTGAGTGAATTCAACGTGCTGTGCCCGCCAGAGAGGTCACACATGTGGACTGCGTGTCGCTTCCCCGTTTTAGGTTTCAAACGCGAACGGGAGCGTCAGGTGCTCCCACAGGACACAGAGCGGGGCCGTGTGACCCGGCTCATGCTCCGGACCTCGCTCCTGACGCCACGGGCTGCTGCTTATTCCAGAGCGGCTGCTCAGACCGGAGCCTCGTCAGGACGCGGGCGGCAGGGCACAGACTGCTCCAGGGAGCAGGTCCACTGCGGAGAGCATTCACTCACCAGCAACCCACAGGGACGAGCCCAGATGTGCCGGGGCCAACCCACAGCTGGGATTTTAAAAATCAGCATCCATGTAGAACATGGTGGCATTTACGGATGGAAGAATAACAAAAATGAACTAATCTGAAGTTTTTATAAGTGTGCTTGTATGCTTGCGTGTACGTGTATACACATGAGTGTGAGTATGGACATGTGTGTTTGTATGTGTGTATATGGTCTGTATACACATGTGAATGCCGTGTGTTAGAGTGTGTGTGCTGTGTGTACGTGTGTGATGTGTGCAAACATGTGTGTACATGCGTGTGAGTGTACGTGTGTGTGAGCATATGGGTGTGTATATATGTGTGAATGTGGGAGAGTGTGTGTGTGTGTGAGGGTATACATATGTGTGCGTGTGAGTGTGAGCATGGGTGTGCCTATGTGTGGTGTGTGTGTGTAAGTGTGGGTGTGGTGTGTGTGTGAGTGTATATGTATGTGTCCCTGTGACTGTGAGCATGGGTGTGCTCGCGTGTTGTGTGTCTATGATGTGTATGCAGTTAAACTCCACAGTAAACAGATGAGTTTTTTAGCATCTAGAATAAGAGGGCATTCTTTGGGGGGATGGTGAAGGATATTTTATCCTGTTCAAAGTTAGAGGTGAAAAGTGATCACAAAAAGCCTCCTGACTTTTCCTCCATTTTATTTCTGTCTTTAAATTTTCTACAGACAGGCTCACACTTACAGCCTGCCCTGGACCCAACTGCCCCACCCTGGGCGATGCCCCTCTCTTGCCGGTTGGGCGAGCCTGGATCTGTGGGGCCTCAGACTTGGAGGGTCAAAGATGCCCAGGGCAGGGCATGTGGCTTTCCACCATGGCGAGCGAGACCCTGGAGTCCACCCCAACAATAAACGCAGGGCTCCGTCAGCCCGGTGTCCCCTCCTCCTTACTGACCAGTCTGCTTAGCTGCTCTTAGTGTGGACCTGCCCACTGGGGGCGGCTCAGCACCCCTTTCTGGATGCGGACCCCAGGCTCAGGGCACACGTTTCTAATGCCCCGCGGCTGTCGGCTCTGGCCCAGCTTGGCGCCCAGGCCCGCAGCCCTCAGCTCCGGTCTGCTCACCCCTCCCTGCGGGCCCCACTCAGGGCTCAGCCGGACACTTACTGACTTCTCTGCAAAGTTTACACCTTCTCTGATCTCGGGAGAGAGGGAGGAGGTAGGGGTGCCTCTCCGTGGCCACTCCTGCTGCTGCGTCTCTTCCCCCTCACCCTGACCTGCGGGGACGGTGTGCCCATGCCACTGGGGGTGGCAGCGGTCAGCACAGGGTCAGGGTCAGCCCGAGGGCCAGGCCCACCTGCGGCACCCCGAGGGCTGTCCGGCCTGCCCAACCAGGTCAGCCTGGCAGCCCAGACTCGTCAGAGGGCCTGGCCGCCTCTCGGATCAGGTGGGTGGTGATCTGCTGCCCTGTCCCAAAGCGACTTGGCCAGAGAGCAGCGGCCGGGCTGGGAGGGAGGCCGAGGCCGGCTCCTAGAGCCCTCAGCGCCCAGCTGCGGAGTCTGTCCCAGATCGCGCGGCTCTGGGGCCCGCCACTGCCGGCTGACATGGGCCGCCTGGCTCTCGGGATTCACTGGGCGGGAGCCACTTGAACTTCATCCGGAGACTGCAGCAGGCAGACCCGAGCTGGTCTGAGGGTGCTGGCAGGCCTCCTAGGGAGACTGGCCTGATCCATCCACAGCCCAGTGTGCATCCCGGAATCTTGGCGGAACGGCAGACCAACCAGCCTTCGCTCTGCATGAACGGGAGCAGGTGTGAGCTGGGTGTGAGCTGGGAGTGCTCTGCCCAGGAAGGTGCCCCCACCCCTGGTGCCCCGTGACGCCTTCTCCCTTCCCTGAGATAAATGACTGGGAGGGGCTCTGAGGACCAGGATCGGATTCCCCTGGGGTGCAGTCCAAGGGGGCCCACAGCCCAGACCCCACACCTGCAGAAGGCACGAGGCCCCCACGTGTGCTCACCCCTCTGCCGGGACGCTCTGCTCTTCTGTCCAGAGTCTGTCCATCGCTGAAGGGACACTGTTTTCTTCTTCATTATTTGCAGAGCAGAGGGGCTTTTGAAATGTCTGTCAACCAGAGGAGCATGCCACTGCTCCCAGGTACAAATTAGGGATATTAAGTCATGAAAAGGGCGTCCTTCATTGGGTAAAGATCCGACTGCCAGTTCAAGAGATGTGGGAGTCATGGTTTCCATTCCTAGGTGGGGAAGATCCCCTGGAGAGGGAAGTGACAACCCACTCCAGTATTCTTGCCTGAAAAATCCCACGGACAGAGGAGCCTGGAGGGCTACTTACTGTCCATGGGGTCCTAAAGAGTTGGACACGACTGAGTGACTAGGTGTGCGAGACATGAAAGCTACTATGTATAAAATAGATAAGCAACAGAAATTTATTTTGCAGTACAGGGAATTCACAGACATTATTGCATAACAGTTTTAATGGAATATAATCTGTAAAAATACTGGATCACTATGCTATGTATCTGAAACTAATATAATATTGTGAATCAGCTATGCTTCAATAAATTAACAAACAAAATGAAACATTAAAAAAAGGACGTGGGTGGAGGAACTCTTGGCCCAGTGAGCCCCCGCCTCCCAGGGTGTGCTAAAGATGCCCCTCCATCAATGCAAACCCACAGGAGCATCAGCAGGACAGCAGGAAGCAATGCGAGATGCCCACCTGAGGACAGGGGAGTAACCTACGCTGTGTCCACACAGGGGACCAGTCCATTCAAGTAGGACCGAGCAAAGAACTCCCTGGGCCAGCGTGGTGTCACGGCCAGGATAGCTGTGGTTTGCAGGAAAGAGCAGGATGCAGAGAACGGACATAGTGCTGAGTGTACACAGCACAGATATCACATCTGTCGTGGATCCTTCTTTCTGTGTAAGGAATTAGAGCCCCAAGGGACACATGTGGGTATTTGCTCAAATAGTAAAATGAAGCAGATGAACATAATGGTGCCTGACAGAGGATGGGAGGAACAGGCGGGGAGGGCTGGGGTGGGACGAACAGGCTCCAGGGGACGGACTTGCATTTGGATTTGACTTTGATATTTCACATCAGGTATGTGGCGTTTCACAGCCCTCCAAAGTAAGTTCATTTAGAAGTAACTTATAAAGCGCACTCTAAAATGGCTTTTCCACGTGCAGAAAGAATGGCTAGGCAGACTTGAAGTTGAGTCGCTGGCTCATCATGGTCAGAGAGCTGGGGTGGTGACCCCAGGCCTCCGTCTTGCACCTGGGAGGGAAGACCGCAGCGGGCCTGCGCCAGTGTTTGAAGGAGCCGAAATCTCTGAGTGGGAAAACGAGTGTACAGATTTGGAATGTGGGAAGATCGGGGAGGCCCTGAGACTTCGAACGTGCCCTGGAGGTGTTCAGATGAACCCACATTTTTAGAAACAGTCAAGGCCTCCTTCGGGTCCGTTTGCTGAGACTGCCCTTCCAGTGCAGGAAGCACAGGCTCCGTCCTTGCCTGGGGAACTAAGCTCCCACATGTCGTGCGGCATGGGCAAAGGAGAAAAGCTAAAAAAAAAGTTTGGTTCTGTCTTTTGAAAGGGACTGGAAGCAAGAACACCCAGGTCTTGGTTTCTCAATTCATTCCTCACGAGCAAGAGCCAGAGTCCGTAGAGATGTATCCGACCCCAGACACAGGAAGGGAAAGTTCGAGGTGAGCCTGGAAACCAGCAGTGCCAGAAATCCAGGCCAGATTCAAAGACTGCTGGGGACACGTGCGAAGGACATTGGGTCCTGGAGACAGGGATTCACTCAGACCTAATTTGGGACTAGTTGACCTTCAAAAGAAAGTGACCCCGTGTCTGACGGTGAGAGGACATCCCTGGACAACTGCAGACTATATAAATCAGGACTGGCCCAAACTTTTCGGAAACATCAGTGTCACGAACACATAAAAGGCAGGTGGGTGCGTCTAACTGAAGTCTCTGACGTGGCTGAACGGTGCGCCACTCCCCCCCAAAGACCTGCCGAAGTCCAAACACCCGGTTCCTGCAAATGTGACCTGGCCAGAAATAGGATCCTTAACAGAATGACCAAGTTGAAATCAGGCTACGCACAAGGACCCCTATCCAGTCACTGGGTCCTTATGAGCAGAAATGCCACAAAGACAGATGCGCAAGGAGGGGGCCACGTGACCTGTGACCCGTGACAAGGACGCAGAGACTGGAGTGACGCGCCTCCAAGCCAAGGGCACCGAGGAGGCAGGCAGCACCGTGGGCTGGAGAGAGGCCTGGGGCGGGTCCTCTCGGGGCTCCAGAAGGAAGCCCCCACGTCCCCCACACACCTGATTTCAGTTGTCTGGATTCTGGGAGTCCATTTCCATTGCTCTGAGCTGCCAAGTTTACGGTCACTTTAGGATCTGCAGGAAGCCACGCTGACCAGGAAGAACAGACCACCACAGGCAAGGTGCTCGACTGAATCCTGGATTTTTATAAGAGCGGAAGACCTGGAGAGCAGACAGCTGCGGCGCCATCCTGGTGGCGAGTCGGGAGCCCTTGAGCCAGGTCTGCATGCTGGAGGGTTGCACCCACTTTCAGATCCGGGGGGAGGGGGTGACGGCCTGTGGCTCTGGCAGGGACCCCTGCTCCTGGCGATGCCCGACGAAGGGGGGACGTGGTGTCTGCCGCCTGATGGCAAAGGTCTCAGCAAACAAACGGGAAGCAGAGATGCAGAGGACGCTACCAGGTGTCCGCAGCAGAGGGCCAGGGGAAGCGGCTGGGGGCATTCGTGGGACTGTCAGCCTCGCTTTTGCCGTCAAAGTTCTGTAAAATCATCTGAGGAGAAAGTATGGAGGGAGGCAGCGGTCTCCTGTGGGGCTGCGGCATCTGGCGTTCTCTGGGGACGGGGCGTAGAGGTGCCCGACCTCCTTGGACCGGCCATGATGGCTCAGGGACCACAGATGGCCCCAACCCAGGGTGACCCCCTCTGACTTGTCCCAGCTGGATGGTGAGAAAGGAACACAGGTCCTGCGCTCTGCCCCACACACCTGGGGTGGGTGGGTGGGGG
>ML663560.1:1821526-2052144 GCA_007570785.1 Antilocapra americana | reverse complement strand
GACAGAGGGGACCTGGGGACGTGGGCTGACAGAGGGGACCTGGGGACATGGGCTGACAGAGGGGACCTGGGGACGTGGGCTGACAGAGGGCATCTGGGAATGTGGGCTGACAGAGGGCATCTGGGTCAAAAGAATACAGCCAGCACTGATGGAAAGTGTTTGTAATTGACACAGACACTCAAAAACAAAATAAAAGCCATCATTGTTGGTTGCTAAGGTAACCACTTACTCCTCTGAAAACTGAAGAAAAGGAGGAGGGAAGAATCGCAATTGATCTTTCTCTTTTTGCGTAAACTGGGTTCCGGGGTTGATGGAGAATTTTTCCATAGAAATACATCAAGTGATAAATTCAGAAGGAATCCTAGATTACAAAGTCATCATTTTGCAACCAACCAAGAATCAGTGGCTCTAGCTACAGTCGCTGGCAGATGCCACACCGGTAGCCAGGGACAGATGGGGCGGTTAGAAGGGAGGATCAGGCTGACTGCCCCTGAGCCACCCGTAACCTAAACAGAAGAAAGTGCAGATACCCACACAAGCCGAAATCTACCTGAGGCTCTGGATCTATCCTTTATCGGAAATTCACGAATCCTAAAAACATTCACCAAAATAAATAAATAAATAAAAGATCGATGTGCTAATTTGAAATATTCTTCAGGTCAAATGACCTGATGCTTCCACACCAAACTTTAACACCCCTCCAACCCCCAAAAATAGAAGGAACTGCTAGAAATGAAATGAGACCCAGAGACATAATAGCCAAATGCAGGCCTCGGCTGATCTGGACTCAAGCAAGACACACATAAAAAGGCACTTTGAGACACGGAGGACATTTGGATATGGTCAAGTGAACTTAATCAGTTGCCTGAGGTCACTCTCGAAGCAAACGGCAGAGTTGGGACTCAAATATGGGACACGGACATCCTAGCAGTTTGCACACCCCACGGCTCCTCCTGGAGTATCACGTGGATGTAATAGGAAAACTCGGCCGAAGAAGCCGGGGTCTTGACTGCTGACACAGGGTCTGAGGAGCGAATCAGTGACCGGCCGGCTGAATGAAGGGCCGGACGGCCAAGCCGAGGGGCCTGAGCCGCTTGGCTGGCAGGGCTGGCGGCCTTCCGACTGATGCCTGCTCTCAGCTGAACCCGCTCCAACAGGCTCATCTCATCTGAAGCGGAGAGAGACTCGGAGTGACACTGGGACATCACTCCCATTTCCCAAAGCCACGCTGAGCTGTCTTCTCTCCTGGAAACAAAATAATCCTCTTAATGAGAATGGAAGCACAGACTTCATTTCCACGGTTAATTAGAAAGCAGAGATCTCGGTGACCAGGGGGCATCTCCTGGCTTCTCGTGAAGCCGCTCATTCTGCTCCTAGTTGATCTGCAGGATCCCAAGCTGGGCGCGGACTGTGGGGGAGTGTGTACCCAGAGAAGAGCAAAGGTGGGCTGGGGAACAGGGTCACTTCCCCGTGAATACACAGCGCTTCGGCGGTGATGTGGGAGGTAACTCTTCCAGGAGAAAACAGCCAAAAGCTCTGAATTCAGTGATTCCAGGAGCAGGAGAAAACCAGCAGGCTTTAGCCAAAAGGGATGTTTTTCCCCTGGAGACAAACACTTCCTATTCAACAGGAAGGAAAAGCACAGCCCTAGCCTCTGCCCCATGGGGATGGAAGATGGGGTGAGGATCCCCCTTCCGGGAAGGCGGGCTCTCTGAACTGCTTGCGCGGCTCTTATCTAGGCACCTCTGGCCACTGGTCACCTGGGGCAGAGGTGGCTGCAGACAGGCCGTGGGGAGACGGCGCCGGGATCTCACCGTCTTGCCAGGTGTCCCGCAGCTGGGAGGATGAAGGGCTTCGCTGTGAAGCCGCTTCAGGCAAAGATGCCTGTGAGGGTTAGTATGTGAAGAACAGAAGGCGGGCACATGGGCCTGTGAACAGTGATGGCTTCCGGGAAAGTGAATGAGAAGGGATGTGAGCTTATTTTCTGGATGTTTTAGAATCAACCGTTACTACTTTTACAATTAAAAAAAAAACTGGAAAAAAAAACCTTCCGTGAGAAGGTAAACACTGCCTGCTGGTTCAGATAATCAAGTAAATGTGTAGTTTGTCTTTATCTCATTTGCTTAAAACGCGAACGACTTGAGAAATGCCAGCTCTGAGGTGACAGGTTCTGGGTGCAGGGGACCACGCACAGCCCTTCTCTCAGATTAACTTGCTCAGTCCTCCCAGCATCTCTGCCAGGCCTCTGCTGTCAGCATTCCCATTCTCTTTTCTTTTTTAAAAAAGATTGATTTGCTTATTTATTTATTTGGCTGTACGGGGTCTTGTTTGCAGCATGCGAGGTCTCCCACTGTAGAGCACAGACCCAGTGCGTGCTGTACCCGGGCTCAGGAGTCAAGGCTCAAGGGCTCCGTAGCCCCAAGGCAGGGGGGGTCTTAGTTCTCCGACCAGGGATCGAACCTGTGTCCCCCACACTGGAAGGCAGATTCTTTACCCCTGAGCCACCAGGGAAGTTTCCCCACTTTCCAGGTGGAAAACTGAGGTGCCGAGACAGAGAACTTTCCAGGTCCCCAGAGCTGCTGAGCAGCACGACTGGGGTTTGAATCCCAAGCTCTGAACTCCTCGCCCCGTGGGTTTTTCTACGTGCCCCTGCTGCTCCCAGCTGCAGGCCTCCCCCTCTAGCTACGGGACCACCCCGCCCCGAGTCCCTGCTGCTGGGGGGGGCCAGGACTTTGTGGGGCTCAGGCCTGCTGAACCCCAGCAGGGCCTCCACCCCAGGGGCCCAGGGCTGCTCTCTGTGGAGCCCCATGCCCCCCAGGCTTGTGGTCGGCCTGGGCTCAGGCAAGGACGCTGCTTCCCTGCTGCTCTCCCGCACTGCCCAGCAGAAGTGTGTCCCTCGAGCCTCCACCCTACCCCTCTCCACTCCTCTCTGAGACGGAAGAGCCTGACTTCTCCTTAGGTCCGTGCTGCCAGGCTTCCTGCCATCTGGTGACTGAGTGTGAACCCCATGCCCTCCTGCCCCCCCCCTCCCCTCCCCTCCCCCTCCTCCTGCTCTGATCCTGGTGTTTCTAGGACCCCCCTCCCCCCACTGTCTCTGAACTGGACCCGAGGGAGAGCTCAGTCCAACTCTCCCCGTGTAGACAGGAACTTTCTTGGCCCAAAGGTGTTGGAACATCCCCTCTCCAACATCTCCAGGAGTGACGAGTTAGAACACGCGCGTTTGGCCTGGCCTTGGGCTTGCGGGCGGGCCTCCCCTGACCAGGGGGCCCTGACCCCGCCTTGCAGGTGATCCTCTGGACTGAGGGTACGCTAAGGTCAGGCACACATCCCCAGACCCAGCCCAAGTCCTGAGCCGCACCGTTCCGGCTTCCCAGAGAGAAGGGCTGCGCCTGGTCCACGTCTCACACCTCAAACCCTGACCCTCATGCAGCTGCCCTTTCCTGCGCCTTACACAGGCCTCATTTGGGCCTGGAGCGTAGAATTCCGAAGCAGCTGGAGGACACCAGGCCCAGCAGTTTGCAGGGGGCTTCCCGGCTGCCCCGCTGCCCTCGGCCTTCCAGTCTGTGGGCCAGGGGTCTGGGCCAGGCTCGCAGTCACCCCAGGGACCCATCGGGGCTGGCAGCTCGCTCTGGCGCTGGGGTCGGCTCGCTGTGTGATCATCAGCTCTGGTCAGCATGTCTGTGCACAGATCCAGCCCAAATCCTGCCCCCGTCACCCCACCAGAGGTTCCCCTGCTGCCTCCGGGCTGGGGAGGCAAGCCTCCTCTCCGGGAGAGGCCCTGGCAGGTCCAGAGGGCTGACGCCCACCCCCTGTGGCTGGCCCAAGGGCTGCAGGACCCTGCAGGGCCCCTGGCCTTCGCCCTTGGCCCTCGGCCCTGGGCGCCCTCCTCCAGCCAGAGTCCCTGGGAGGAGGCAGGGACCCCCAGCACCCCCCTGACTGAGCCGTTAGGCACACAGCTGCTCCTCCCTGGGTGGGCCGGCTGCTGGGCTGGGGGCCCGGGGCCCATGGCCCCGGGGGCTCCGTGGCCTGTCTGCAGCTCCACCTGAGCGGGCCCTGCAGGAGGCTCCCAGCAGCCAGGCCCTCCCGCCCTCTCTCCTGCCCACGTGGCTCCCACACTTGCCGCTGATGTGTGTGTTTTTTTCTTAAACCAGGGAGTAAGACTTCACACTTAACCTTGCTAAATTCCATCTTGTTCACTTCAGTCCATTGTTTCAGCTTGTCAAGAGGCTTTTTGTACCCAGAGTATTTCTTCCACCACATTAGCCGTCCCTCTGAGCTTTGATCTGCAAATTTGACAAGCAGGCCTGTTACGCCTTTATCCCGTCATTGATAGAAACGCCCGACGGGCCGGCGGGGCAGGACGGGGCGCGCCCCTGGAGGCCTCCCTCCGCCGTGACATTGATCCGTTAATCAATACGCTCGGGCGCCGCGAGCTGGCCGCTCTGCCACTACCTGGCGGCACAGGCCTGCCGCCCGGCTCTTCTGGCGGAGCGGGAACCTCACGGAGCCTCCCCTGCAGCCCGCCTGGCCCGTCCCGGGGTGCTGCTGGCTGCGTCTTCATGGACTCCAGGCGGCTACAGCTTCCCTGGCCTCCCCCACACCCGGCCCTGGTCGCTTCCTCAGCCGGAAATGCTCCTTCAGCATGGGGTCCTCCAGGAGGTCTTTTCTTTTTAATTGAAGTACAGTTGATTTATAACACTGTCTTAGTTTCAGATGTAGAGCAGCGTGATTCAGTTGTACATACAGATAGGAAAGTGTTAGTTGCTCAGTCGTGTCTGACTCTTCGTGACTCCAGGCTCCTCTGTCCATGGAATTCTCTGGGCAAGAATACTGGAGTGTAGCCGTTCCCTTCTCCAGGGGATCTTCCTGACCTAGTGATAGAACCCGGGTCTCCTGCATTGCAGGCAGATTCTTTACCATCTACCAGGGAAGCCCGTAATGTGTGTGTGTGTGTGTGTGTGTGTGTGCGAGCATGGGTGCTAAGTCACTTCAGCTGTGTTCGGCTCTGTGACCCCATGCACTGTAGCCCACCAGGCTCCCCTGTCCATCGCATTCTCCAAGCAGGAACACTGGAGCGGTTGTGATGCCCTCCTCCAGGGGAGCTTCCCGACCTAGGGATCAAACCCGTCTCCTGCAGCTCCCGCATGGCAGGTGGGTTCTTCACCGCTGAGCCACCCGGGAAACCCATGTATACAGGTGTGTATGTGTGTGTTCGTTCTTTCCCATATAGTTTATGACAAGATACTGAATATAGACTTCTGTGCTGGACAGTAAATCCTTGCTGTTTATCTGCCTCATACATGATGCCTTGGCATCTGTTCATCCCATCTCCCCCCGACCCCGCCGTCTTTCCCTTTCGGTAACCATAAGTGTATCCTCTGTGGCTCTGCTGGTTGTGTTAACAGGCTCGTTTCTACATGTTTGCAGGTCTCACGCACAAGTGACACCCTGCGCTGTGTCTCTCTGACCTGGTTCACGGAGTACGGTCGTCCCCAGGTCCATCCTGGAGTTCTTAACATTCCAGCTCACATGCCGCCCTTCTGAGGGGTGACCCCTGAGGACTGGCAGATCTGGAATAACTGCTCTGGGCTGTCCTTGGCTTGAATGGGCTTCCAGCAGCCCATGGTCAGGGCTGGAAAGCCCGCTGGGCCATGCTCACCGCACCGGGCTGGTCTCCCACCACTGACTCACCTCTTTTCACATCCTGGATGCGGGGGAGCGCCCGCCGTCATCCTTCAAGGATCTCAGTGGACCGAGTGCCCACGTGTTGGCATTCTTTTCTGACCTGGTCAGGCAGGGATGGACAGATGAAGGCTTGTGTGGCCAAATGTGGGCAGCTGCCTCTTTGTGTGGTCTGTGGGTTAATGATTTTTTTAACCTCTTTAAAAGATCGGAGGAAGTTATGAATGATCCTTTTTCACGATGCACGGCAGCGACATGAGATGCAGACTTTGGTGTCCACAAGCAGAATCCTAGTGTTGGCGCCTTCACCCTGCCGCGGGTGGGCCGTGAGGGCCGCCTCGGGGCCAGAAATCCCTGCTCGCAGCCCCTCACAGCAAACATTAGCTGATGCTCTTGGAGGGAAATGGGCCCCGAGTAGGGCAGGGCCTGCTGGCTGTCCGGGGCCCCGCCCTACAGTTCCAGGAGGGTGAGGGAGGCGTCTCTTCTCTACGGCCCCTCGCTCCCTCGAGTCCAGCAGGCCCTCTGGAAGGATGAGGGAGGCATACGTTGACCTCACCCTGATGCCAGGCATGACGGGGGAAGCTCAGAGTCACGGCTGCCGCGTGCTTACACGGCAAGAACCCTGGTCCACTGGGAGTCTGCTGGACTTCAGGAGATTCAGAGCGGCGACCGCGCTGCCAGACACCCGGCGTCCCCAGCCCGTGCCCTCTGCTCCTTTCCCAACACCGTGCCTTTGCTTGTCAGCCGGCTCGGGTGCTGTCCGCTGATCGCCGGTAACACAGCTTCCTGTCCCAGCCTAGGGCGGCCTGCCCTGCGGAGTGTCCTTGCAGCCACCTCTGAGGCCTCAGCACAGCCCCCAGTTCTGACCAGTTACCTGCCCTGTGCTCCCCAAGCACAGGGCCTGCAGGTCTGGCTGCAGGAGGTCCTCTCTTGACTGGCCCTTGGCACGCCAGGCTGATTCAGTACCCAGCGTCTGTAGAGCCTCCCTTTCCAACTGCAGGCATGCCTTGCCTCCTTCTTCTGCCCAAGGTCCAGGCCGTTACTGATGGCTCTTTCTGTATTTTCCCTGAAAGCAACCCAGATTGAGGCATAGTCACCACATTCCTGGATGACCCAAATCCCTGTCAGATCAGCCTATTCCCCACTTCTCTCTGCTCCTAAGGATCCTGCGTTAGCGTCTGAATTAATTCACCCAAGGCAAAACCTTTCTGTTCACCCTCTCAGGAGAGCCAGATGGATGACAGGGAATGCTATGAGATACAGGGATGAGATGCAGGGTGTGCAGAGAGGCATCTGGGTGATGGGGCAAGGACCTCTCAACAGCCTCTCTTCTGTTAAAGCAATGAGAACACTGTAAAAGCTTCTCAAAGTCAACCTTTCCAGAATGCTGTACATTAAAGTCTTGTGACGGCTCAAGAAATGTCTTTTCAGGGAAAATGGCTGGATCTCAGTAAAAGTAGCAAAGCTCATAGCCTCTGACTCGTACCCTTCCCACCTCCCTCCTGTACTCTGCGGCAGCTTGAAAAGCCAACAGCGCTGCAATCATGGGGCATTAGTCGGAGTTCTCCAGAGAAACGGTGCCAACGGTGCCCTTAGGACACACCACACACAGGCACACGTGTCCCGGAAGGTATTTTCTGTGTATAAATATAGAAAATACATATTTGTGATAAGAAATTGGCGCATATGATTATGGAGGCTGAGAAACCCCAAGGGCTGCAGTTGGCGAGGTGGAGACCCAGGAGAGGCGATGGTGGAGCTCCAGCTCCAGCCCGAGCCCAGAGCCCTGAGAACCAGAGAGCCTACGGTGTCCACGGTGGTCTGAGAGAACCAGCAGCTCAACTCCAAAAGCAGGGAGAGGCCGATGCCCCTGCTCAACCGGGCAGGCAGAGGAGCTCCCTCTTACTCAGCCTTTTTGCCCTGCTGTGCTTTTGTGTTCCGTCACCAAGTCATGCCCAACTCTGCTGCAACCCATGGACTGTGGCCTCGGGTGCAGTCTGCTTGGACCCCCTCTGTCTGCCAGTCTGCCTCTACCCTCCCTGACAAATCCCTCTGTCCTGTGGGGTTTCCCAGGCAAGAACACTGGAGTGGGGTGCCGTTTTCTCCTCCAGGAGATCTTCCAGACCAAGGGCTCACCCTTCCCATCACAGCGTCTTGGCTCGTCAGGCTGGCTCAGTTGCTGTCAGCTCACCGCTGGTGGCACAGAATCCTGCCCAGTCCCAGGACTCCCTGCCCTGCGGACCCTCAGCCGAGGGGGCAGTGTCCTTCCAGTCACCTCTAAGGTCTCGGCACCGCCCCACGTTCCACATCCACACTCACATCCACATCCCCCGGCCCTTGCAGGCGGATTCTTAACTGGCTGAGCCCCTGGGAGGCCCATCGTGAAGGTTGTGCTGGCCAGAAATCAGATGCAGGGCAACAGCTTAGAAGGCAGCTGAGCTCCCCACTGTACCACCACCGTCTCCTAACCGTGGTGAGCAGGGGCTCTGGCAGCCTGGCAGCTGTTAGCAGGAGACCAGGCGGAGACTCTCTGCCCCACACAACGGAGAATGCAAACTTCACAGAAGACTTGGAGAAAATAACTTAACAAACAACAGGAACAGCCATAGGCACGAGGAGGTTGAGGGGTAACCTGGTTTCCAGAACTGTTGCATTATATTATTTGTGCGTACAGTTTTAAGAAAAAAAAAAAAACTACGAGACACACGAACGAAAAATCTGTATATTATTGTGTGTGTGTGTGTGTGTGTGTGTGTGTGCATAAAACACGTTCCTGCATGCAGCACATATAGTACATGTTCCTGTGTATTTGTGCTGTGCTGTGCTTAGCCGCTCAGTCATGTCTGACTCTTTGTGACCTCACAGACTAGCCCTCAGGCCCCTCTGTCCATGGGATTCTCCAGGCAAGAACACTGGAGCGGGCTGCCATGCCCTCCTCCAGGAGATCTTCCTGACCCAGGGATTGAACCCAGGTCTCCTGCAAAGCATATATGCAATTAAATGATATATAATATCGTTCAGTCATTAAAAATTAGAAAAGCCTACCATTCACAACAACATGGATGGAACTTGAAGGCCTTTTGCATTACGCTAAGTACAATAAGTCGGATGGAAAAAGGCAAGTACCATATGATCCCACACGTACATATGGTTTTAAGAAAAACAAAGAAACAGCAAAGTCAGAAAGAGATCAGGCTTGTGGTTACCAGAGGTAGAATGTGGGGGAGGGAAAACTGAAGGAAGGCAGTCAAGAGGCACAAACTTTGAATCACAAGATCAATAAGATGCAGTGTCCAACATGAAGACCAGAGCTAGCATCCTGTGCAATACAGAGGGTGGTCAAGAGAACTTCACAAACTCTCATCATAAAAAGAATATCTCTTTTTTTCTTTCTTATCGTTCTATTGTATGTATGTGATAATATGGATGTCAGGTAAACCCACTGTGGTAATCACATCACAATACATGGAAATCAAGCCATCATGCTATATATGCCTTAAACCTGTACAGTGATCGATGCCAATTATTTCTCAAGAACACCGAAAAAAACAATTTTGAGACACACAAAGAAACAGGGATATATGTACTGAAGTGAGATGAGGGTGCAGCTAATAGAAGCTCTCTCCAAGGAGCCCAGACGGGAGGCTTTTCAGACAGACTTTAAATTGGCAATCATAAGAAAAGAAAATCACAAATCTGTATTCCTTATGACTACAGGGGCAAGTCCTCTTAGTGAAACACCAGCAAACCTGACCCAGCCACATGCAAGAAGGATTTTATACCACTGCCAAACGGGATTTCAGTATTAGTCAAATGTCCAAAAACCAACCTATACCACACCTGACATCCGTAGAGTAAGGGACACGATAGCATGGGATTTCAATATGTGAAGAGAAAACATTTGATAAATCCTAACACAACTTCATGAGAGAGATACACTCAAGAACCCAGGAACAGGAGGGAGTTTCTTCATCTTGATGAAAGATACATATATATATATAAATCTCACAGCTGACATCATACTTCATGGTAAGATACTGCCTGAGGTCGGGAACAAGACAGGTGATTCCTTTCCCACTAGTTCTATTAGACATTTTACTGGAGGCCTAGTCAGGGCAATGAGGGAAGAGAAAGCAATAAAAAGCATTCAAATTGGAACAGAAGAATTAAAACTGTCTCTATTCACAGATAACATAATCACACATATTGAAAATCCTAAGGAGCCTTCACACACACACAGAAACTATTAAAACTAATAAAGGAGCTGAGCAAGGCTGCAGGGGACATGATCAATAGACAAAATCAATTGTATTTCTATACACTGAGAGCAAACAATCCCCTCAAATTAAAAACAAATCCATTGACAGCAGCATGTAAAAGAGTAAAATACTTAGGATTATATTGAATAAAGGAAGTGTAAAATGTTCTCTGAAAACCACAAAATGTTGCTGGAAAAATTAGGAAAGATCTAAATAAATGGAAAAACATCCTGCTCAAAACACTTAATGTTGCTAAGATGATAACATTCCCAGAGTGGATATATAGATTTAACATGATCCCTCTGAAAATCCCAGGTTTCTCTGGTGGCTCAGCTGGTGAAGAATCTGCCTGCAAAGCAGGAGTCCTGGGTTCGATCCCTGGGTCAGGAAGATCCCCTGGAGAAGGGAATGGCTACTCACTCCAGTATTCTTGCCCAGAGAATTCCATGGACAGAGGAGCCTGGTGGGCCACAGTCCAGGGGGTTGCAAAGAGCTGGACGCGACTGACTGACTTTCACTTTCTATCAAAATCCCCCATTTTTTTTTTTTGGAGAAACTTAAAAACTGACCATTAAATTCATATGAATATGTGATAGACCCAAAATAGTCAAAACAACCTTGAAAAAAAGAATAAAGTTAAAAGACTTACATTTTTTAAAATTCAAAATTTGCTTCAAAGCTACAGTAATCAATGTACTATGATACTCGTGTAAAGATAGAAGCTAGATAAACTGAATAGACTTGAGAGTTCGAAAACAGCCCTGTGTAATTATGGTCAGCTGATTCTTGACGAAGGTGCCAAGGTCACCCACTAGGGAAGAAATAGTCATTTCAATAAGCAGTGATGGAGCAAATATGCTCCTGTGTTGAGGACTAATGTGAGACTCCTTACCTCACACTGTATGCAAAAATGAACTCATTATTAACCCTAGGTTATGACTCTTCTAAGCAAGAGTATCAGGTTTTCCTAGAGATAAAGCTAACAATCTTAGAATAAAAAAAGTGAAAGTTGCTGAGTCGTGTCCGACTCTTTGCAACCCATGTATAGTCCATGGAATTCTCCAGGCCAGAAGACTAGAGTGGATAGCCTTTCCCTTCTCCAGGGGATCTTCTCAACCCAGGTCTCCCACATTGCGGGCAAATTCTTTACCGGCTGAGCCACAAGGGAAGTCCAAGAATACTGGAGTGGGTAGCTTATCCCTTCTCCAGGGGATCTTCCTGACCCAGGAACCAAACTGGGCCTCCTGTATCGCAGGTGGATTCTTTACCAGCTGAGCTATCAGGGAAGCCTTAGAAGAAAACATCACTATAAAACACTGGGGTTTTGCTTTAGGCAGTTGTTTCTTAGATTAAACACCAAATCGGATTGCATCAACATTTAAAACTTTTGTGGTTCAAAAGTGAGTTAAATGATAACCTGTGGAATAGGAGAAAATATTTGCAAATTATATGTCAGGTAAAATACTTGTATTAAAAGTATGTAAACAAACATTACAACTGAACAATAAAAATATAATTAAATTGATTTAAAGATAGAAACATAATTTGAATAGATATCTCCCCACAGGGGGTGAGCACCTGTAAAGATGCTCCACTTCATCAGCCATTAGAGAAACGCAACTCCAAATCCCGATGAGAGACCACTTCACACCCACTAGGCTGGCTAACATTAAAAAAAAAGATAGGCAACAGCAAATGTTGGCAAGGATGTGAAGAAACTGTAATACTTATACGTTGCTGGTGAGATTTTAAAATGATACAGTCACTTTAGGAAAGAGTGGGCCTGTTTCTCAAAATATTTGGTAACGTGGGGTTACCACGCGCCTCTGCAGTGCCGCTATTTGGTAAATACTGCCCCAGACTGAAAACCTGGGTTTGCACAGAAGCTTATGTAGGGATGGTCACAGCGGCATCATTCTTAACAGCCAAAGTTTGCAAAACAACCGAGTACACATCAGTCAGATAAAGTAAAGTAAAGCAAGTAAAAAGGAACACATGCGTAGAATATATTTTTCAGCCGTAAGAACAGAAGTACTGACACCCGCGTCAACATGTGAGAGCCACGAGCGTGTTACGCTCGTTGAGAGGAGCCAGTCACCAAGCTTCTGCTTGCGGAGGATGTCCAGAGTCGGTAACTCCATAGCGACAGAGCGTGGATGAGGAATTTCCAGGGGCTCCAGGAGGGAGCAAGTGACCGCCAGTGGGTGCAGGACACAGATTTCCTTTTCAGGGCTCTGAAGATGTGGAGGTCATACACAGCTCTGGGGAAGCCCTGAAACCCACTGAACGTACACATCAAAGGAGTGACTCTTACCATATGTGAATTATAACTGGACTACGCCATAAGCTCCATTGCAAAATGAAGTCAGACCATCAGCATGCTCTAAGCTGCACAGACGAAGCTTGCGCTTGTGGGTGAAGGGTCACTGGAAGGACGCTGTCACTCTGTCAGTGAGGCCGTCCACCACCACCCGCTTTGTCTTTCTCTGCGATGTCCGTCACCCTCTGACATCCAGTAGAGGAAAACCCATCACAGGTGAAATCCAGCAGCCCCAGCTGTGTGCTGTGATGGCCTGGCATTACTAGGTAACTGATGGGTCCATTCAGACAGCCACCTTGGCCTCTGGGGGTCCATCTGCACAACTCACGTCCTTCCCAGACCCGCCCACGTGTAGTGGCGCCTGGTGGGTCTGTGTGCGTAGCCACTCATTCGTGTCCAGCTCTTTGCGGCCCCATGACTGTAGTGCACAAGGCTCCTCTGTCCACGGGGCTTCTCAAGCAAGAACACTGAAGTGGGTTGCCATTTATTTCTCCAGGGATCTTCCCATCCCAGGGCTCAAACCCACGTCTCCTGCACTGCAGGTGGGTTCTTTACCACTGAACCACCAGGAAAGCCAGCCTGGTAGCATCAATATCAACGGAGAGGGTCCTGGACCCTGTAGTGTGTTCTCGGGGCTCTCCAGGGAAACAGAACCAATAGGATGTGAAAATATGAATTACTATAAGAAACTGGCTCTCAGGGTTACAGGAAGGGATGGCCCCAGAGACCTTCAGAGAGTGTAGAAAGGTAAACACCCAGGACGGTGGGTGTGTGGCTCCAGTTGAGTTCAGGACAGACCTGAGCATCAGGACAGGCAATAGTGTAGTTCCAGGCTGAAGGTGGGAAAACCCATTCCCAAGTTCAAAGGCCACAGGCAGAAAGGGTTCCGTCTTCCCTGGGGAAGGTTAGCCTTTTTCGTTCTCTTCAGGCCTTCAAACGATTGGATGAGGCCCCCCCACATCTGGGAGAGTCTTCTGACTCAGATGTTAATCCAACCCAAATTACCCTCACAGAAACGCCCAGAATCATATCTGACCTGATGCCTGGGCACCCTGTGACCCAGACAGGTTGCACACACAACGGACCATTGCCCGTGATCACCAGCCCTCCCGCCCAGTGGCAGCCGTCCTGGGAGTGTCCTGGTTAGTTGGCAAATGGCCCAGCTGCTCAAACAGGGAGCTCAGACCTGGAGGAGACCACTCTGCTCCACCACCTGGATGGGCTGCCACCCAATTCCCCACCTGGCTGGTCCCTGTCTCCCCGCCTAGGGAAGCTGAGAAAATCAGTGCCTCTCCACTTGGGAACAGGAGCTGGGTGACGGTGGGGCTGGTTTCTGCTCTGATCGCTTGTGTCCTGCATGATCGCACTGTGGGTGAGGAGTTTACATGTTGACCTGCGTTTGGTTTGTATCATTTTTTCCCCAATGTCTAAGTTCTGTGGGGGAAGACTGACATCCCTTCTCTTTTTCTTTTTTTTTTTTTGTTTTCACTATTTTACTTATTTTGTTTTATTTTTTTTAACTGATTTTACTTTATTTGCCAACAAAGGTCCATCAAATCAAAGCTATGGTTTTTCCAGTAGTCCTGTATGGATGTGAGAGTTGGACTGTAAAGAAAGCTGAGCACCGAAGAATTGATGCTTTTGAACTGTGGTGTTGGAGAAGGCTCTTGAGAGCCTTCTTTGGACTGCAAGGAGATCCAACCAGTCCATCCTAAAGGAAATCATTCCTGAATATTCATTGGATGGACTGATGCTGAAGCTGAAAAGAGTTTGGCCACCTGATTCGAAGAACTGACTCATTTGAAAAGATCCTGATGTGGGAAAGATTGAAGGTGGGAGGAGAAGGAGATGACAGAAGATGGGATGGCTGGATGGCACCAACTGACTCAATGGACATGAATCTGAGTAAACTCTGGGAGTTGGTGATGGATAGGGAAGCCTGGTGGGCTGTAGTCCATGGGGTCGCAAAGAGTCAGACACCACTGAGCAACTGAACTGAACTGAATTGTTTCTTCTGCTTGAAGTAGGGCATAGTATAAGCTGATGTTTAATAATATTTTGAGTAGATAGAATCTAAATCAAACTGTATATGGATAACTTAACTAAAAATATAGTAAGTCACTTGTGTATGGTTGAATTTTGGTTTTCTACTGTGATCAGTGTGTGCAGTGTTCTTCCTGCTAACACCCATCAAAGCCCAACTCCATCGCCTCTGAGACACCCAGCCTCCCCTACAGTGGCTGTCAATGCCAGGGCCCCTTCTCTGTCCTGGGTTCTGGCTTCCCCACCTCTGACTCACTGAGCCCTCTCTGCCCCCGCATATCAAGGCCCTGCTGGCCGCTGAAGGTGCCTGGAGGCCAGGGGGTGCACAGAACAGGGGGCATCAGTCTCTACTGGCTCACCCTTCCCTCTGTCTCCTGTCCAGCTCTTCACTCCTACACAAACTCCTAGAACATTCCGATCCTTCTCCTCTGCCCAGAACAGCACGGCCCTCCCACCTACCAGCCCCACCCCAACCCAGCCTGGTCTCAGCAGAGAAAGAACCTTTATGTAACAGGACTTGCTCTCCGTGGGAGACGCTTAGACTCGGCATTCCTATTTTTTTCCTTTCACCGTATATTCTGGCCATTTCTGTATTTCTCAATTTATTCACAATGGATGCATGTTACTTTGCATTTAGGAAAAAATCAGCACTATTTTTTTTTAATCTCCCCAAAGCTCTCTATGATTTGAGTAATTTGCCCAGGTTTAGTAAGTGATGGAGGGGTGGGAAGGAGGCAGCTAAACCCTGCCCAAAGCCTCGCCTGCCAGAGCCCACCGCCCCCTACATGATTTTTCCTTCCAGCAGGCATTTTCCACGGGACACTGGCTCCTTCACAAAGTCATCATCCTCTTAGCTAGTTCAGGTTACCATTTCCACCATCCCCTGCTCCTCCCTGTGGGTCGCCCTACACAGTCTTCATTATGGTTCTCTCCTATTGGACCATGTGATGCCCCCTTGGACTAGAGCCTCCCTGCTTCCAGGGTCTTCATTCACCTGTTGCAGAGAAAAGCCAATTCTGACTCCTTGTTGGATCTGTTACTTTAACCTTTGCTTCTTATTGCTTTTGTTCCCTTAAAGGATACTGTCCTTACGTAATGGCCTGCCTTGGGGAACCATGACCCTCTGCCTGAATGTTAATCCAAAGTGTCTTTTCTCAGGACCCTGGCTCCCTGTGGGTGGCTATGGGAAGGAAGAAATTAATATGTCCCCTCCCTGAGCCTGGCCATTCCAGGAGATATTTGCAAGATTAATGGCTTTTTGGCTTTACCTCCTCACCTCATCCTCCCACCTCTGTTCTATGAAAGAACCTGGCATCCAGACCCCATAAGCTGGTTATTTTGAGACAGTAGTCTGCCATCTTCTCTGTCAGCAGGCTCTCTGAGTAAACTTGCGTCTCTTGCCTCAACACTTAGTCTCTTGGGTTTCTTGGCTGCCATGCAGCAAGCAGAGAGAGCGTGCACTTGGTAACACACCTGCCCATCACTGTGGAAGTCTCATCTTCCTTCAAACCTGTGATGGATCCCTTTTTCCCTTGAGACAACCTCCAACCCCACCCAGCCCCTTGGCTCCAAGCCATTCATCTCTGCTGAGTCCTCTGACCCGAATCCAGGAGCATGCATGGAGGTCTGGTGCTCTCACTCAGGGGACCCCGCCGGTGATGCACCCTCCCTTCCACTTTGGTGCATTCACATCTGCAAGTAATTTCTTGCCTGGAATGCTCCTCTCACACATCAACCATTTTTAAGACCAAGCTGAAACGTCAGAGCTTCTACAAGCATCTGTCTGTCCTCCACTTGTAAGGAACCTGTCTGCACTTTGCAGTTTATGTCTGGCATGGTGGCCCTGCCCTTGGCCCTGGAGACATTTTTTTCTGGGCTGTCCTGCTCTCAGGCCTCCCCACCTGCCTGGTCCAGGCCTGCCACACACACGAATGTGGGAGGCTCAGGGCAGTGGGGCCAAGTCTCCCCCCGGGAGGGGCTCACCAGTGTGCTGGCTTAGCTGCCCTACAAGCCTCTCCTTCCTCCTGTGGACTGAAGGGCAAAGCCAGATGCCACAACTCCTGAGAACACCAGCCTGCAGCTCGCCTCCTCCCGAAGCTTCTGAAGCCCTGATTGGGACCTGCCCCCGTCTCTCAGGGGCCTCCCTCCCTCTTTGGTGCATTCACGTCTGCAACTTAATCAGATGCCACCTGTTCTTCCTCATCCCCTGCCTCTCAGCACACTTCTAGGAACTGCATAGGTGTTTAATAGATGCTCTCTGATAAAAAGGATTAGATAATTTATGGCCAAAGATAGAGAAAAATTGCCCATGAGAATTACATACTAATAACGCAAATAGCTCTGAGTTCATCTTGAAGTTTCTCTCTTGACCTGATTCTCAACAAGGGTGGCATAAAATCAAAGGTCGGCCTAGTTAGCCAGATGGCACTGAACCGCAAAGCTTCAGTTGGCAGCCGGGGAAGCCTGGTTACACTGATTAGAGACGCACTTCTCCTGGGTGCATTTACCCAACAGGGAGGAAGGTGGGAAGGAAGCCAGTGAATCCTTTGAAGTCTCCGTGTCTCTCTCTCCCACCTCCACCCAGCACAGCTGGGACGCTGCCCTTTTCACACCAGCTGAGTTTCAGTATTTGGATGTGGGCTCTGCCTCCTCGGAGACGCCTGGTCTGTCTTCCTAAAGGCGGTCCTCAGACCCTTCAGATGAGCTGCTGATGGCTGAGGTTGCCTTCCACATGACTGGGAACACATACATGTCACCACCTACATGCTGTCTGGAAGCTTCAAGGGAGGGTTGAGCCTGTGACTCGGGTCTGCATCTAAATACGGGACGGTGTGAGGTTGGCCGTTTTCTCCCCTAAGTCATAAGCAATAGGAGCGGGACACCGTGGTCCTTGCCCCTTACCCCCACCACGATCTCTGCCTGCCTTCTGTCTGTGGAAAACTAGGCACAGAACGAGTTTAATCAGAGACCTGAGGAATGTGGAAACAAAGGAAAGCAGACAGAAGGAGAGTAAACAATAATGACGCACTCACTGAGCATAGTCAAGGACTTTCAGTTCTTTCTCAAGAGCTGTAGCTGGTATTCCAAGACACAGCCTGTGAGTGGTCTTGTAGATATTAAAACACCGGGTGGAGAGGTTAAATACATGACTGACTGTGCCCAGGACACGAGCTGCCACAGTTCTGAGGTCTGACCGCAAAGAAGTGGGGACAAATGGACCCGGCAGCTGAAGATTAACTGCGCCTGGAACAATCAGGGTGATGCTGGCCAGACCGCTGAAGACCAGCTGAAGAGGCCTGTCAGAGCTGACTGTGCTGGTTCTGCATGTAAGCACCCCCGCCCCCGCCCCCTCTTCCATACAAGCTCTTACCTGGGAGGGGTCAGCCTTTGGACAGGTCTCCTCCCCCACCCCTACCCGGTTGCTGGCATTCGAAATAAAGCAAACTCTCCTTTCCACCACCCTGGCCTGTTTATTGGCTTTTGAGCGGTGAGTAGCCAGACCCAACACGGACCCTTCTGGTAACAGTAACTGTCTTTCTCGATCATGCACGCAAGGTCCCTGTTGCCCAGATGCCTGCTCCTGTCCCCTTCCTGGGGACACCCCCTCACTCACTGTACTCTCAAAGCTCCCAGCCCAGCTTGGAGGCACAGCCTCCACTCCCCCTGCATGCCCTAGGCCCGCTGATTGTGACAGTTAGTGGCACGGACATGTGCCGCCAGCATCATTCATGGAAAAACAAAAATGCGCTGGGAATCCGTCACTCCTTGCTGTGAGCTCGGACAGTCTCTGGGACCCATCTCAGCATCCCAAGCCCTTTGCAGGGTGTCTCATCACCTCTTCCCTGGGGGAGTTTGTTTATGGAGGAAGGGGAGTGGAGGGGAGGAATGTGGGGGGAGGGAAGGGGGAGGGGGAAAGGGAAGAGGGGAGAGGGGAAGGAGGGAGGCAGGGGCCCTTGCAGGGCATCTGTTCCAGTAACCGAAACTGGACGGCCTTTCCTGGAGCCGTGAGGAGCCAAGGACCCCCGCTCTACAGAACACAGTCTTTGATGAGAAGCGTGTACTGTCAACTGTGAAAGGTAATGGTATGTTCTCAATCATATATGCTAACTGTGTTCATGCATGTGCACATATTGCATGTTCTTAGTTATACACACTAATTGTGTGCACACTTGTGGCAACTGGAGGGCACCCGTGTGAACCCTTTGTGACAAGCCCAGCTCCTCCACCCCAGGAAGCCGCACCACAGCCCTGAGGGGGCGGGAGGGAGGGGTGGGTAGCTGACTCCCTTGCCTACGCAGCGTTCCGGAAGACCTGGTCCTTTATTACAGGGAATCAATATGTATCCAGTTGGTTCATTGTAAAAGTTTATAGTTGTGAGGTGACACGTTTTCCTAACTGGTCCCCAAAGGGATGTAAAACCCAATGGCTGAAGTTACTCCATGACTGACAGCCATCGGAGGCAGGGATCAAGTGCTTGGGACCCGCGGGGCTGTGTCCCACGTGGCCCACAAATGGGAGGAGGAGGAGAAGAGGGAGGAGCAGGGGCTGAGAATTCACCCCGAGGGGAGTCCACCCCCGTCTGGGCCCTGGGCAGCTGGACCTACGGTCTCTGACACCTTCTTCCTGACTCACCTCAACTGTGATCCTTGGTGTCTGGCGTTCCAGAAAGACATGTTCTAGAAATCAGAGGCTTCTTCCCACCACCTGGATGATTATAATGGGCATTGACAGGCTTGAACATCGCACAGCACTAAATTTAACATTTTCTATCCCTGGACTTCACTTCCCATGTGAAGACACTGCCGTTCTGGAGCACTAAAAACTGGTCCACCACCGCAGAGCTGCTGAGGATGAGAGCTGGAGCCAGGGCCTGGTCAGCAGCCCCTCCATGCCTCGCTGCGGCAAGTCTCCCGTCCAGGAGCCCTGGGCCTTTGCACACCCTCCCTGAACCCTGCCACCCACCCTCTCCTATGTGATCTGCCTGAATTAGTCCCAGACTAGACGAGGCTCCAGTTCTCAATCAGATGTCACTTCACTTCTAGTTTTAAAAGACATATTTTAGAGAGAGTAATCTTTTTCTAGAATAATGAAGAGAAACCAAAACCCCAAACGTGGAATCATACATAGTCCCAAATCAAGACTGAGACAGTAGCCAAGCACAGTGGAAGTCAGAGGAGGTTATGGGGCATCACGAGAGGATGCCCACGACCCCAGAATGCAGGTGACCCCACAGGGACAGGCAGCTCCAAAGGGGCTGGTGGAGAGAGGGACCAGGTCTGCGTCAGGCCCCCCTAAGATGCAGCTTCAGCTGCCGGCAGTCTCACCGGCTTCTCTGCTGGTTCTGAGCAGACCCAGGGGGGCTCCTTACTGAAGAAAACTGTGAGGGTCTCCCCGAGTGGACACACTCTGGGCCAGACCAGGCTGGGGGAGCCGGTGGAGCCCTGTGTCTGCTCCCCCACCACGGGGGCTTGGGGTGAAGAGGGATGGAGCCCGCTCCTGCTCCACCTGGAAGCTCAGGTAAAGAACCCAGAAGGAAACCATGGAAACCCGCTTGTTCCCTCAAGATGCTGAAAAAAGCTACTGGCGGCTGGCTAACTTCCAGAGAGTAATAATGTGGACAGCTTGCTCCTATGGCCCCTCCCACCTGGGCCCCAAGGAGGCAGTCAGCCTTCACTGACAGATCACCTGTGTCCGGGGCATCCCACCCCGGGGTCCACTCACCACCCCATCCTCGGAGCTTCCTGAGCTAATAAGGACAGGGTCTGACCTTTCCTCTGGGGAAATGAGCTGAAATAACAAGGCATCTGAGTACAACTATTTCAGAGAAAAAAGAAAATATAGAAAATGGATTTCAGATGACATTAGAAATAAAAATATGTCAACTGATCACAAATTTAAAATTAATCTAATGAATGTATTTCCTGCACCCAGGGTTACTTTTGAAAAATCTATTAATCTTATTCTTTTTTCTTTGTAAGTGATCTGTTCTTTACTTTTGTAAGCTTTTAAAATTTCCTCTTTATCCTTTTTATGCATTAATGTGACTATAATACATGAATGTATAAGATGATGACAGGGTAGTATGCTGAAAGCATTAAAGGAAAGTGCTTCAAATTTAGAAAATAGTAGTTTTCTCCAAACAGGTTGTCATTCAACTATGAGGGCATGATAAGATATTCTCAAGAATTCAAACACTCAGAAGTTTTGCCACACAAAGAACCACAATGAAAATAGATTGTTATTTTTTAATAAATAAGGAGATGTTAAAGGAGATATCTGAAGTAAAGGTTCGGTTCAGTTCAGTCACTCAGTCACATCCAATTCGTTGCAACCCTATGGACTGCAGCACGCCAGGCCTCCCTGTCCAACACCAACTCTGGAGTTTACTCAAACTCAACATCCATTGAGTCAGTGATGCCATCCAACCATCTCATCCTCTGTCGTCCCCTTCTCCTCCTGCCTTCAGTCTTTCCCAGCATCAGAGTCTTTTCCAATGAGTCAATTCTTCACATCAGGTGGCCAAAGTATTGGAGTTTCAGCTTCAGCATCAGTCCTTCCAATGAACACCCAGGACTGATCTCCTTTAGGATGGACTGGTTGGATCTCCTTGCTGTCCAAGGGACTCTCAAGAGTCTTCTCCAATACCACAGTTCAAAAGCATCAATTCTTTGGCACTCAGCCTTCTTTAAGGTCCAACTCTCACATCCATACATGACCACTGGAAAAACCACAGCCTTGACTAGACGGGCATTTGTTGGCAAAGTAATGTCTCTGCTTTTTAATATGCTGCCTAGGTTGGTCATAACTTTCCTTCCAAGGAGTAAGTGTCTTTTAATTTCATGGCTGCAGTCACCATCTGCAGTGATTTTGGAGCCCAGAAAAATAAAGTCAGCCACTGTTTCCCCATCTATTTTCCATGAAGTGATGGGACCAGATGCCATGATCTTAGTTTTCTGAATGTTGAGCTTTAAGCCAATCTTTTCACTCTCCTCTTTCACTTTCATTAAGAAGCTCTTTAGTTCTTCACTTTCTGCCATGAGGGTGTGTCACTGAAATCTCATAAAAGCCCTAATGATAGGGCTCAGTCCTAGGCTGCGGATCTGTGGAGGAGCTGGGAGGGTGGTGTCCAGAGCAGGGGGTGGGGCTCCACACACCCTCCCCCTTCCTCCCTGGGCTCCTCCCTGTGTGGCTGTTCCTGAGTCCTTATACCCTTTATAATAAAAGTAAGCAGAGTGTCTTCCTGAGTTCTGTGGGATGGGAACCACAAATCTGTAGCTGTCTGAGTGGAACTGTGGGTATCCTGGGCACCCATTTTTGGCTGGCGCTTGAAGTGGGGCAGTCTCTTGGGTCTGAGCCCTTCACCTATGGGGTCTGCACTGACTCTAGGTGGTTAGTGTCAGAAATGAATCACAGGAATACAGCTGGCGACAGAGTTGAAGTGGTGTTGGAAAAGACACCGTGTATTTGGCATCAGGAGGAAAAAATCTCAGTGTCTTATTGGAAAATGTTAAGTATATTAATTTTAAAAAGAAGGACAAAGGGAAATGTATAAATAATGGACAAATTTTGATTAATTATGATCAATGGAAATGATCGAATATGTCAACAAGCATAATAAATGTAAGTAAACTCATTGCCTCAATTATGAAATCACAAATTGTCTTAAAAACAGAAATCCATATGTATGTTATTAATATTGATAGACCTTAAATATGACTGAGGTCTGAGAATGAAAAGAACTTTTTCTGGCAAATATTGACCTAATAAATTTGGCATGGTAATATTAATATATGATAAAGTAAACCTCTATTGAAAAAATGTGCCGCTGGAAATGGTGTTTAGTACACAGCTTTGGACAGCCATACTTCACCAAGAAAACTCACATTATTATTTTACTAGACGTAGGAAGACCTTCAACATCTATTCCTGTTAAAGAAAAAAAAAATACAAGAAAGAAAAAGCACTCAGCAGACTAAGTATAGAAGAGAACTTCTCTAATCAAATAAGGCATATCTGCAAATATTATTTAAATACTGTACTTAAGGCTTCCCACTGAAATACAAAATCCTGCTGCTGCCGCTGCTGCTAAGTCGCCTCAGTCGTGTCTGACCCTGTGCGACCCCACAGACGACAGCCCACCAGGCTCCGTCGTCCCTGGGATTCTCCAGGGAAGAACACTGGCGTGGGTTGCCATTTCCTTCTCCAGTGCATGAAAGTGAAGAGTGAAAGTGAAGTCGCTCAGTCGTGTCCGACCCTTAGCCACCCCATGGACTGTGGCCCACCAGGCTCCTTGTCCATGGGGTTTTCCAGGCAAGAGTACTGGAGTGGGGTGCCATTGCCTTCTCCGGAAATACAAACTGAGAATGTACCAAATTTTATATTAAATAGTGGCCACAGCTAGAGCAAGAAAAATAAATAAAATTCACATGAACTGAAAAAGAAGAAAGAACTGTTGCTTTAGACGAAATGATTAAGTATTTGGAACAGACTCTGAGTTGCTAGAACTAAGAAGTAAATTTTACAGAAATGCTGGAAAAGAATTAATATATCCAACACAATATATTTTGCATATCAGAAACAAATAAATAAATAAATGATAAATGATATTTTTTAAAAGACAAAACAGAAAACTAGTCCTTCACTCAGAGAGTTTGAGAAGCACTGTTGTGTGCTAAAATCTCTAATTTTTTGAGAATAATTCAAAGTCTGCATGGAGAAGTACTCCATGTGGGTTAATGAGAAGGCTCAATCATGTGAACATGACCCTCCTCCTAAATCAATCAACAGCTCAGCTGTTCAGTCACATCCCTCTCCTTGTGACCCTATGGACTGTAGCCCACCAGGCTCCTCTGCCCATGGAATTTTCCAGACAAGAATACTGGAGTGGGTTAACATTTCCTACTCCAGGGGATCTTTCCAATCCATGGATTGAACCCATGTCTCTTGTGTCTCCTGCATTGGCAGGTGTATTCTTTACCACTGTGCCACCCAGGAAGCCCAAATCAATCAACAGATTTAATGAAACTTCAATAAAATATTCCAGGATTATTTTGGGTGTGCATAGAAATTGATATATTGAATCTAAAGTTTATACAGAAATACAAAAGATCAAGAATAGCTATGGCAACTGGAAGGAAGAGGACAAAACTGGATCCCTTGCAATTCTACATGAGAAATTTTATTACAAAACTGTATTAATTGAGACATTGTGGTATCAGTGCAAATGTGAATAAACACACGAATGGAATCAAACACAGTTCATAAAGAAATGCACACATTTGCAGTCCCCTGATCAAAGTCCTACTACAGTGAAGTAGAAAAAAGCATAGGACTTTTAATAAACAATGCTTGGCAAACTGGATATCCATGAGGAAGTACACCTTACATCATATGCAAATATCAATTAGAGAAGATTTTTAATGCTAAATATAAAAGGTTAAAAAGATAAGGCTTTTGGAAAAAAGCATAGGAGGACATCTATATGACCTTAGAGCAGGTAAAGATCTTAAATTTGACATAAATATTGTTAAACCTAAAGGGAAAAGAATGGCTATATTTGACTCTGTTGCAATTAGGAGTATCTGCACACTAGAGGACACCAGGAGAAGTGAAAGTCAAGATGCATAGTGGAGAAAATTCTTGTGAAACATGACACAGGCACGTGTGTTTAGGACATCATGAAAAATGCACACAAATTAATATAAAAGCAGGCAACTCGAAGCAAATTAGGCCAAAGATTGAAGAGACACTTCATGAAAAGAAGTATCCCAATAGTCAATAAATCATACAAAAATCCACCGCTCTTCATTAGTCATCCTGAAAGCGCAAATTAAAGCACCATCCATCGTCAATAAGTATCTACCAAATGCTCAAAATACAGACGATGGCAGGTTTTGACAAAGATGTGGATTAAATGAATCTCACATGCTGCTGGTAGAGTGTATAATTGGTCCTGCTGCTGTGAAGTCATTTGGAAGAATTCTCTACAGCTCAATAGATCTGTACCTTTGCAGAGCAATTCGTTCCTAGGCCCGTGCTGAACAGCATGCACGCACAGACTCTTCGTGAGACACAGTTTATAGGGCACGCTCACTGCAGTCTACGGTCACAAGTTTCTCAAGCAGACTACATGCAGCGAACTGAGGACACGCTCGGGATGACGTCTTGGCAGCAGGGAAGTCACCAGTCCACAGTGATGCTCAGAAATACAGACGTGCCTTTTATTGAGCAAGACCAAGGCACAAGAGTGTGTGCAGCACGATCCTGCTGACACGAGACACAAAAAGCAAAGCTGTGGGGTTAGGACCAGCTCCCCTGAGCGAGGCGGAGTCACTCCTCAGGGGAGCAAGGAAGGCTGTGGGACTAAAAACAGTCTGCTTCCTGGTCTTCAGTGCTGGATACACGTGTGTGCTCACCCACACACGTGTGACGATCCATCAGCTATTCTGCATTTATGTGAGGTGCCCCTCCTGCAGGAATGTGATAGTTCAGGGAAGTGGAGTGCTAGTTTCTCAGTCGTGTCCGACTCCTTGCCACCCTATGGACTGTAGCCCACCAGGCTCCTCTGTCCATGGAATTCTTCAGGCAAGAGTACTGGAGTGGGCTGCCATTCCCTTCCCCAGGGGGTCCTCCTGACCCAGGGATCGAACCTGGGTCTCCCACAATGCAGACAGTTTCTTTACTATCTAAACCCCCAGGGAAGCCACACTTCAGAGAGGAGTTTACTTAAAAATATGAACCCTCATTTATGTTTTTTGTTGTTGTTTTGTTTTAACTTATTTTTTATTTAAATTGGAGACTAACTACTTTACAATATTGTGATGCTTTTGCCATACATTGACATGAATCAGCCATGGGTGTACATGTGCCCCCATCCTGAACCCCGCTCCCACCTCCCTCCCCACCCCATCCCTCAGGGTTGTCCCAGTGCACCAGCTCTGAGTGCTCTGTCTCATGCATCAAACCTGGACTGGTGATTTATTTCACATATGGTAATATACATGTTTTAATGCCATTCTCTCAAGTGATCCGACCCTCACCTTTTCCCACAGAGTCCAAAAGTCTGTTCTTTACATCTGTGTCTCTTTTGCTATCTCACATATAGGATCATCATTACCATCTTTCTAAATTCCATATATATATGTTAATAAACTATATCTATGTTTTTCTTTATGACTTACTTCATTCTGTATAATGAGCTCCAGTTTCATCCACCTCATTAGAACTGATTCAAATGCATTCTTTTTAATGGCTGGGTAATATTCCATTGTGTATATGTACCACAGCTTTCCTATCCATTCACCTGCTGATGGACATCTAGATTGCTTCCACGTCCTGGCTATCGTAAACAGTGCTGTGATGAAGCTTGGCATACACATGTCTCTTTCAATTCTGGTCTCCTCGGTGTGTATGCCCATCAGTGGGATTGCTGGGTCTTATGGCAGTTCTATTTCCAGTTTTTAAGGAATCTCCACACTGATCTCCATAGTGGCTGAACTAGTTTGCATTCCCACCAGCAATGTAAGGGGGTTCCCTTTTCTCCACACCCTCTCCAGCATCCACTGTTTGCAGACTTTTGGATGGCAGTCATTCTGATTGGAGTGAAGTGGTACCTCATTGTGGTTTTGATTTGCATTTCTCTGATAATGAGTGATGTTGAGCATCTTTTCATGTGTTTGTTAACCATCTGTATGTCTTCTTTGGAGAAATGTCTGTTTAGTTCTTTGGCCCACTCTTTGATTGGGTCATTTATTTTTCTGGAATTGAGCTGCAGGAGTTGCTTGTATATTTTTGAGATTAATTCTTTGTCAGTTGCTTCGTTTGCTACTATTTTCTCCCGTTCTGAAGGCTGTCTTTTCACCTTACTTATAGTTTCCTTCATTATGCAAAAGTTTTTAAGTTAATTAGGTCCTATTTGTTTATTTTTGCTTTTATTTCCATTACTCTAGGAGATGGGTCATAGAGGAACCTGCTGTGATTTATGTCAGAGAATGCTTTTCCCTTGTTTTCCTCTAGGAGTTTTATAGTTTCTGGTCTTAAATCTTTAATCCATTTTGAGGTTTCTTGTGTGTGTGTATGGTGTTAGAAAATGTTCTAGTTTCATTCTTTTACAGGTGGTTGACCAGTTCTCCCAGCACCACTTGTTAAAGAGATTGTCTTTTCTCCATTGTGTATTCTTGCCTCCTTTGTCAAAGATAAGGTGTTCACAGGTGTGTGGATTTATCTCTGGGATTTCCATTTTGTTCCATTGATCTATATTTCTGTCTTTGTGCCAGTACCATACTGTCTTGATGACGGTAGCTTTGTAGTATAGTCTGAAGTCAGGCAGGTTCATTCCTCCAGTTCCATTCTTCTTTCCCAAAATTGCTTTAGCTATTCCAGGTTTTTTGTATTTCCATACAAATTATGAAATTCTTTGTTCTAGTTCTCTGAAAAAGCCATTTGTAGCTTGATAGGGATTGCTACATCTGAACCACCAGAGAAGCCATACTTCAGAGAGGAATTTACTTAAAAATATGAGCCCTCACTTATGGTTTAAAAAGTCTTTTTCTAAATAAGAAAACGACAAGAGAGTCTTATCTGGAAAATAATGTGTATTACAATAAGCCAATTGAAAAACAGGAATATATAGAAAGAAATTATCCTACAGAGAGGCATCTTAGAAACAGTTCTTTCAAAATAAAAAATGAGGCATAAAAATCAGCTATCAGAATGATTTCTAAACTAATTTTTTATTTATTTTTTTTTAGTGTAGTTGCTATACAGTGTCTGTAGTTTCTGCTGTGGAGCAAGCAGATCAGCCCTGCGTGTGCCTGCACCCCCACCCTTAGGGTTTCCTCCTAGTCAGGTCAGTGCAGTGCGTGGAGGAGAGTTCCCTCCACTGTACAGGACACCCTCAAGGTATCTGCATTATACACAGGATTAGAGCTTTTGTTAACTCTGCACTGAAATTTCTAATCAGCGCAAGTACCAATCAGTTCAGTTCAGTCGCTCAGTCGTGTCCGACTCTTTGCGACCCCATGAACTGCAGCATGCCAGGCCTCTCTGTCCATCACCAACTCCCAGAGTCCACCCAAACCCATGTCCATCAAGTTGGTGATGCCATCCAACCATCTCATGTCTGTCGTCCCCTTCTCCTCCTGACCTCAATCTTTCCCAGCATCAAGGTCTTTTCCAATGAGTCAGCTCTTCACATCAGGTGGCCAAAGTATTGGAGTTTCAGCTTCAGCATCAGTCCTTCCAATGAACACCCAGGACTGATCTCTTTTATGATGGACTGATTGAATCTCTTTGCAGTCCAAGGGACTCTCAAGAGTCTTCTCCAACACCACAGTTCAAAAGCATCAATTCTTTGGCACTCAGCTTTCTTTAGAGTCCAACTCTCACATCCACACATGACTACCGGAAAAACCACAGCCTTGACTAGACGGACCTTTGTTGGCAAAGTAATGTCTCTGCTTTTTAATATACTGGCTTGGTTGGTCATAACTTTCCTTTCAAGGAGTAAGTGTCTTTCAATTTCATGGCTGCAAACACCATCTGCAACACTGTTTCCAATGTTTCCCCATCTATTTCCCATAAAGTGATGGAACCGGATGCCATGGTCTTAGTTTCTGAATGTTGAGCTTTAAGCCAAACTTTTCACTCTCCTCTTCCATTTTCATCAAGAGGCTTTTTAGTTCCTCTTCACTTTCTGCCATAAGGTGATGTCATCTGCATATCTGAGGTTATTAATATTTCTCCTGGCAATCTTGATCCCAGCTTGTGCTTCTTCCAGCCAGGCGTTTCTCATGATGTACTCAGCATATAAGTTAAATAAGTAGGGTGACAATACACAGCCTTGACGTACTCCTTTTCCTATTTGGAACCAGTCTGTTGTTCCATGTCCAGTTCTAACTGTTGCTTCCTGACCTGCATACAGGTTTCTCAAGAGGCAGGTCAGGTGGTCTGGTATTCCCATCTCTTGAAGAATTTTCCACAGTTTATTGTGATCCACACAGTCAAAGACTTTGGCATAGTCAATAAAGCAGAAATAGATGTTTTTTCTGGAAATCTCTTGCTTTTTCAATGATCCAGTGGATGTTGGCAATTTGATCTCTGCCTCCTCTGTCTTTTCTGAAAGCAGCTTGAACATCAGGAATTTCATGGTTCATGTATTGCTGAAGCCTGGTGTGGAGAATTTTGAGCATCACTTTACTAGCGTGTGAGATGAGTGCAATAAACAATGACAAAAATTAAAAACATAACAAATGAAAGAAAATACTAAAATCATTACTCATTTCAGAGTAATTGTTAGCACAGAAATCTATTTAATGTATAGAAGAATTTTTAGAGATTATAGAAAAGATTTGCAAAGAACATTAAACAAAACCTAAGGAAATATTAATCTGCTGTATTGGATTAATAATAATGTATCAATGGTGGGGGGCAGCCTTTGGTGGCTCAGCACTAAATCTGCCTGCCTATGCAGGAGACACAGGAGACATAAGTTTGATCCCTGAGTCGGGAAGATCCCCTGGAGGAGGAAAAGGCAAACAACTCCAGTATTGTTGCCTGGAGAATCCCATGGACAGAGGAGACTGGAGGGTTAGAGTTTATGCGGATACCAAGAGTTGGAGATGACTGAACCGTTGAGCACAAAGTAACAATATAAGTTTATTAATTCTAAAAATGTACCATGCTGGTGTATTTGACAATGTCAAAAACCAAACTTCAAAACTTCTCACAGGAAATAGGGGTAAGAAAAAGTGAAATAAGGACTGATTTATTAAATAAGACACATAAAATGCATTAATTTAAACTTTAAATGAAGACATCTGGGTATAATTCAATTCAAAAATTTTGTTTATTAAAATAAACTTAAGGAAAATAAGAAAGTAAGCTACAATTCGGGAGAAGTTTGGAAAACATAGAAATAACCAGTTGATGACAGAGATGCACAAAGAAGTCTTTTTTCATTTCCATGGCAGAAACAAAATGTCCCAATGCAGCAGTGGGTCAACATTAGGGAATGAATGTTTTATCCAAGAGCAAACACATAGAACCGATAAATAGACGAACACTTTGCCATCGTGAGCACACAGGGAAGTGCAGCTGAAGACTGCATTCCACACAGTGTGCGACTCTCGATGGTCTTTAAAGACTGAAATGATGTAATTGGAAGATGTGGACGCACAGGATGATTCCTGCTTTGCTTGTAATTCTTGCATTTCTTGTGCAAAGAGCTGGCACTGCATTTTAAAGCTGAAGGTTGATACAGTCTCGGCCCCCCGATATTCTACTTTGGGGTGTTTATCCAAGTGACACTCTCTCATGCCTGCCCCACATGCGCTCAAAAACGCCCCTACTATCTCATGGCAGCCACGTTGCACACGGCTCCATGAGCGCTGCTCGGTGGGTGGACAGGGAAACCCTCCGTAACAGTCAGAATGTGTGGGTCATGGTCGCGTGAGAGATACTGACGAAGACCGGAAATAGGATGAGCAGGGTGCTTAGGTTATGATGGCGCCACACGTGCTTTAAAAGAAAGATAAAAAACAATAAAACTGAACACACGCCTTTATTGGGAACCTTAGAAATAAAGGGATGGATGCAATTTTTCTGTAAATATGTGTTTCAAAATTAAAAGTTCATTAAAGAAAAAGAAAAAAAAAAACAGGACCACACAGCTTAGGGATAAATCAACCACCTCCAGGGAAGTGTGTGTGGACTGAGGGCCTGGGTGTCCGTGGCCCTGGTTTGGCCCTAAGGACGCAGGATGACAGCCTGGCCAGCAGTCACCCTGTGAGGCTGGGGGCGGGGAGAGAGGGAGGAGCTGTAGAAAAGAGGGGAGGGGATGAGACAGGCGACAGGCGACAGGCACGGCCCTGCTCCCAAGGCCCATCTCCAGGGAGATCCTCGCAGCTGGGACGTTCTCCGAGTGACCCTTCCCACTTTAAGTTGTCTGAGGAAACGTCTCTCGTTAACAAGGAGAGGCAATCAACAGGGAATCAGCATCACATGCGTGCAAAGACTGAAAAATAAAGGACTGTAGACAAGACAGGCAGACTAAAAATACTCGCCAAAAAAAATTTGCGTAAGAGGCTAAACATTTTAACCAAACACATCACCACAAGGAGAAGAAAAACAGCAATAAACAAAATCAAGTGATTCTTCTAAAGAAACAGAGTCGGGGAAAGAAGCTATTATAACCAGAGATGCTGCAACAGGAGAAGGTGGCCTGGCAGAGCTCAGAAAACACAGTGTAGCCAGAGAAGAGGAGCGGAATAATGCCACGTGGAGGAGGCCAGGCAAGCCTCCGCTTCCGCTTCTAACCTCCCGAACCAGCCCCCCATCCTCGCCTGCCGCCTGCCGTAGCTCTCTGCCCAGGCGCTAGAATCCCTTCCTCCCCTCCCCCTCTCCCCATCCCTGCAGCCCTTGAAGACTGCTGAGTCAGGCTTTGCCCCTGCTGATGTGCTCAGGGCAGAGGAACCAGCTGCAGAGAGATGGACCTCTGGGCGTGAACTAGCACCTACATCCAAGCTCATGAACCTCGGGCTGACGCCCACTCTCCCCCAAAATTGGGTGCTCAGCTCTGTTTTCATCCTGGTCAATTCACCCTCCCATAGGGTGAATTTCCATCACCTCCTTTTCCTTAAATATTTAGTATTATCCATAATGCCTCATCCCATCGTATGACCTCATTTATTTCACACGCAGGACACAGAAGCAATCCCAAGTTCCTCTCCCCACCACCGAGAAGCCAGGCGTCCCTCCCCAGTGGCCCTGGGCCGGAGACCTGCCCCAGCCTGGCGTCTGCAGGGCTCCAGGCAACGCCCGGCCCCCTGTGCCCCAACCTGACCCCTGGCCCCGTCCCAGGACTTCGCATCGTTGGCTCCAGCATCACTAGTTTTCCCTTCTCTTCCGGGATTCCGTTGTCCACGCAAACGTTCTCTAGATGACTCTTCAGAAAAAATCTTTCATGTCATGTTTCTTCCCAGGTACTGACCCATTTCTTTGCTCCTCTTCATGGCACAATTCTTTACACAAGTCCTCTCTCTGCCCTCTCTCCTCACAGTGTCTTTTGAACTCTCTGATTGCCCTCAACTTGGCAGAACCTGAGGGCACCCACCGCACCCTCCCTACCGTGGCTCCTGCACTTGGGTCAGGGGCACCAGGCCAGCCGGCCTCCCTCCCGCCTCCTCGGCCAGCCCTTCCCACCCCTCGTGGACCCTCCTCCTCATCACAGCCTTTCGTTCTGGCTTCTCTAGGGTCCCCTCCCTGGGCCCCTTTCTCCTCCACACCTGCCATCCCAGGAGACCTCTGAGACCAAGTCCTGGGTTCCTATTACCCATCCCCCTCATCTTTAAGCTCAGGCACTGGGCACACAAATGCCCACCCCACATCCCCGCTTGCTGTTCATGAGTTTCTGAAATTCAGCACACCCAAGGGTAGAATTCTTGTCTCTGCTCCTTGCAGACCTCTCTCACTCTTTCTCACTCAGCGAGCATCCAAAATTCACCAAACTGTGGAGGAAAAGCCTTAAAGTCACCCATGACTCCCCTCCTTTTCTAACCCTAACCCATCGCCACCTAGACGGGAACCCCAGCTGCCCCCGACTCTGAGCCATTCTCATCACTTCTTGCTGCAAGAGCTGTGTCTCCATTGGGTCTGTTCTCTGCCCAGTGTCAATATATCATATCCCCCTCCTACCTGGAGCCTAGTTAGGGTCTCCTTGTATTTAGAAAAAAGTCCTTAGCCCTCCCCTGGCCTAAGACACCACACAGTCTCCCCTGGGGTCTAGAATTTTCAGTCTCCCCTGCTGATTTTAAAGGTGGAAACGCAGGTATTTGTCTTGGACGGGCTGGGATACCAGTGTTTCAATCTTAACAACAATACCACTGAAGTGGAAAAATTTATATCTTGAGATGAAGATCAATGACTTAACCATCCAATTTAAGGGAAAACGCTGAACACAGTGCAGTCTGCAAGTCTGGGGGCAAGAAGCACCTAGATACACATATTTCAAGTAGCATCATAAAGTTTCTATTTCCATAAAGGCGCTTTCCAAAGGCCAGAAACTTTCCGAAGAAATGGAATACAAAGAAGAGAGACTGAAAGAGATGGGGGGGCCGCGGAGAGTGTCCATCTACACAGGAAGAGACAGAGAAGGCACAGATGGACGGGAAGCATCATGGCATCAATGAAAAATAAAGATGTCACGGCAGCAATAACAAGATTCCAGTCTTCAAATAAAAAATACCTTGTCAGAATGAGCTCAAGATTATCAAATGACAAATGAGTTACTTGCAGATTAGAAAGTTCAAAAAAATAAAAAAAGTAGAACCCGAGTTACCGAATAACTGTCTCCTCACTCTTGAATCAGAAAGAGATTTTCAACAGATGAAAATATTTTCACCAAAAATATGCAGAACAACTCAATATTCAGCAATCATGAAACCAATAGTAAAGTGTTTAGTATGACTGTATTTTAAAGAAATAGATAGATTTTTATATTTGTGATTATTTTTATCCTAATACAGTTTAACACTTTAATACTCTAATACTTTATTCTTATTAAGTTTTCTCCCATCATTTATAGAACAGCAATGTGTACTGTTTAACTACATTTAACTACATTTAACTACCTTTAACTACATTTTTAAAAATATTTTATATTTCAGCTTATTTTTTATTTTTATTTTTTATTTTATTTTTTAAATTTTCTTTACATTATCGTGTTGGTTTTGCCATACATTGACATGAATCAAAAAAATATGCTTTATCATTTTGAGTATGTATCATTTAGCTTCATCTCTCTCTCTCTCTCTTTTTTTTTGGTGAATTTGGCACACTTTGAGTGTCTGCACTTCAGTGAAAGTGAAGTCACTCAGTCGAGTCTGACTCTTTGCAACCCCATGGACTGTACCCTCCTTGCCAGTACCAGTTTCACTTCTCTTAATGGAATGAAGTGACCTGAGTTTAAATAATTCTTTGCTGCTCATGATCCGCCTCCCTTGTTAAAATCAATCACCATAAACGCAGGTATGTTATCAGGGTTGTGATGGAACAGTACCCAGCATGGAGTGAAATTCAATACGCATTTGTTAAATAAATGAATGAGTATCACCCAGTTCAGGGGTGTGAGGAGGAGGCACAATGAAATGGAAAAAACAGAGCTTGGAAATGGAAAGAAAACCAGATGTGGAGGGCAGAAAAACGTGAATTACAGCATACAGATAAGTGGTGTCCTTTAAAAATAGAAGCCAAACAATGGATTTGAAAAGGTAAAGAAATAATTCTAAATGTTATTTCAGACATTACGGGAATCTTTAATCCATCCATAAAAGGATGCCTCATAATCTGAGACAAACTGATGTTAAACAAATCATCACTGAACCCTTTCATAATAAAGCTCACTGAATTTAAAATAAATAATCTTTGAACATGCATGCTGAAAGATTGATTCATCTAAAGGGGAGAGATATCTCTTTGCTTAAGACTTCTCAAGGATGACACTCAACTCAGTGATAAATTCCTCAAAAAAGAGAAAGGGACCAAGAGCCTCCAGCCTTTATGAAAACAGAAGCGACAGCAGCCCAGGCTCAGCTCCCGGGACCCATGGGCGCCGACATGGGCCGAGCAGGCTTCCCCGACGTGGGCAGAGCTACGCCAGGTCACCGGTAACCGCAGGAAGAGAAACCATCGCCAGGTCTCTGCTATGATATGAGTACACGGGGGATCTAAACGCGCAAATGTAAGCGACAAGATTTGAACATCTGTAAGAAAATGTAAGAGGACCACATACACTTAAAGTTAGCACGTTGTAAGCTAACAATGCCTCAGTTAAAAATTAAAAATAATAACAGTGCAAGTCATAGAAGAAGAAAACTTTTTCTGAAAAGTTACCATAAAAGGAGGGAAAATTCAATCCCCAAAACTTATTAGCAACTCATGTGACTGATAAAGAACTGCAATTCAAAACTTAAAATGAAAACCTTTTAAATAATCAATAGTTTAAAAAAACCCAGTTGGAAAAATATATGAATAAGCATTTTATAGAAGAAGAAATGAAGAGGAGGGCTGACACTTTAATCAACAGCATGCCTGATTGATAATCAGAGAAATGAGAATTTAAAATGATGCATGTTTTAAGCCAAAAAGATTGACATAGTTTTGATATTTGTAGACAAATGTATGAAATAATAGCATCACTTAAATACTATTTGTTACAAACACATTGGTAATGAAAAAAACTAGATATTATCTTACAAAAAGTAAACATACTCATAACCTATGATTCAACAAAGCCATTGTAATCATATATGCCGAACCAAAAAAGAAATAACCAGAACACAAAAATGTATATGAGCACAGCAGGAAACATATGAGGTATTCACCATAGTGTGTCTTGCAATAGCATAAAACTTAGCAACAATCAAGTGTCAATAGGGCAATGACTGTATAAACCATGATAGAAAGATTCTGCATTATAGAACCAGAATGTTGAATAAAGTACAGTTATATCCATCTATACGGATGGACCTTAGACCTCACACTGCTGAGTGACGAAAGGAGCATGCAGAAGACTGCAGAAACCCTGGTAGCATTCGCATGAAGTGCCCAAGCGAGGAAAGGAAACACTCCGCAGCTCAGGGACACACGCTAATGGAAAATGACTAAAGAAACTGGAAGGCCAGAGAAGCCAAGGCCAGTCTTCGGTCTGGGGGGGGGAGCTGGGTGAGGGAGAAGCCCAGCGGGGAGTATTAGGTCTGTCAGATTCTGCTTCCAAGAAGGGAGGCGAGCGCTCAGGTCCTGCTTTTATTACTCACATTGATAACAGAGTTTATTTTGCATAAAGGTCCGTGTGTGTGTGTGTGTCTGTGTGTTCAGTCACTCAGCTGTGTCCGACTCCGCCATCTCGGGACTGTGGCCCCCCAGGCTCCTCCGTCCATGGGATTCTCCAGGCAGGAATACTGGGGTGGGTTGCCATTTCCTTCTCCAGGCGATCTTCCCAAACCAGGGATCAAACCCATATCTCCTGCATGGGCAGGTGGATTCTTTACCACTGGGGCAACTGGGAAACCTGCATGTGGACACGAATTTGAGCAAACTCTGGGAGACAATCAGTGAAGGAGTCATGCCTGGCACGCTGCAGTCTGCGGGTTCACGAAGAGCTGGACAGGAGTTGTGTGCCAGCTGCTCCTAGAACACTGCTTGTTTCCCAGTATGTGCTCGGGTATGCATGTTGGGTGGATGAGCGATACAGATGATCGCACATTTTCTCAGGGTGACCTCCAGAAAACCAGGGGGTAGACCAGGGGGTAGACTACGGGAGGCCTGTGATCCAGGAAACCAGGGACCCATCACAAGAGCAAGCTGAAGACATCTCGGAGCACCCCGGGAGGCCCACCTGCAGAAGCGGGTGATGTGCAGGGCCGGCGGTGAAATACACACCCAGAGACTGGAATCTGCCCATGCCCGTGTAAGCGGTGGGCTTACAGCTCCCTGAGGGCGTCTCTGAAAGGATTCTTCCTCATATTTAGTAGCACGAGGGAGACTGCAAGGAAAATAACAGTTGTCACCGTAGAGAAATCCGTCGTGGCCCATGGTATACTGACATGATCGTTGTGGACCAGGTAGGCACTGAAGGATGACTGGACCCACATGGGGGTCCAATGCTTTGGGGCAGACAGCAGGCCGGGAAGCGCGTGCCCAGAGTGGCGGGGAAGACAGGGAATAGGAGGCTGGCAGAGCCTCGTCTTCCGACTTTCGCTACATCGGACTTGAGGGCTTCCCTCATAGCTCAGTCGGTAAAGAATTCACAGGCCAGTGCAGGAGATATAAGAGACCCACGTTCTATTCCTGGGTCAGGAAGGTTCCCTGGAAAAGGAAACAGCAACCCACTCCAGTACTCTTGCCTGCAGAATCCCAAGGACAGAGGAGCCTGGAGGGCTACAGTCCATGGGGTCGCAAGAGTCAGATGCGACTTAGCGACTGAACCACTGCATCAGACTTGGGGGTGAACCACAGAAGGTGTCTACAGTGTACAAGCTAAGACAGAGCAGTGTGATTACGTAACTCAGTGACTTGGAGACAAATGAGTGGAGGAGCAGCTATAGGGGATGAAGAGAGCTGCCTACACGGAAGGAAAGAGAGAGAGAAGGAAGAAGAGAAGGAAGGAACAAAGGAGGGATGGAGGAAGGAAAAGAGGAAAAGAGAAAAAGAAAGGGGGGAGGGCTGGAGCCGGCTTGGTGGGTTGGGTCAAAAGTGTTATTAGAATAGCATCTCATTAGCCGCATACACTCATTTCTTTATTTTAAAACTTAAAACTTTCAGCTATGTAACCTAGGAAAACAAAAGCAAAAGGGAAAAAAATTTCCAAAATATAGCCTGAGGGGGCGAAATATATATATATATATATATATATATATATATATATATATACATATATCATACATCTATTTCATCATCCAGGAAACTAGTTTATTGCTGTGACAATCTTACTCTATTGCAAACTGTCTGGCAGGCTGCAGCATACTTCACTCTGTAAGGATGGGATTTTACCTGAATTTGCTACAAAATTAATGGTGACCCTTTAAAGAAAAAGTGCTCAGACCTTGGTACAACCTGGCTACCTAATGACAAGGGTGTCTCCTAACATTTTAATAGCATTTTATGGCTTATGAAATCCTTCCGAACATCCTGTCATTTTATTCTCAAATGCTGCTTTTTGAGTTATTTTCGTGTTGCCCATATTTGGATTTCTCCCAAATTCAAAGGAGAATTCTCACACAATCCTCAGACAAGTTCTTGATGTGAATACAGGAACACAAAGCTTTGCTATTTATATTACTTCTCTTGAGTTTGTTTTATCTTCCGTTTTTCTCCGAACGTTGTTTCTGACTCTTAAACAATAATGAGTCTCAGCGTTTTTCTCCCAGAAACTTTCTTCCTAAGACCATGCTGCCTTGTTCTATTTTCTCCCTCCATGCTAATAAAATGCTGCGTGTCTCCACAGCTTGATCACCATTCCCTGGAGCCCTCACTGGCTTCAAAAGCCTCCTTTAGGGCACAAAGGTTCCTTCCCTCTGACTCCGTCAGAAGAAGAAGAAAAATACATATCAAGCTCACTTATCAATATAGATGTGGAAACATTACTTTTGCATACAGCTTTAAAAAAAAATCTTTTATCTATCACGTCCTATTCTGAATCCAAAAATCTTTTCTTATGGGACATTCTATTGCCACCTTTCATTTTCCAGTATGAGCAGGTGTATTTTGGAGTTCACTCTCAAATTCTTCAGTCTGCTTAAAGATAAAGTCCAGACTCATCACTGACCAGGCGTCTCCACCCCTTGATTCAGGAACTGGTCACACACTCACTCATAAATGAGCCCAGAGTTCCTCGGGGACATCCAGAGGTCCCATGGAGAGAATGAGACAAAGTCTGCTGATGAAAACCACACATGACTCATGCCCAGGAAATTACCACCAGAAACTGCCTGCTCAGATTCACTGTTTCCAGACACGAATTCCCAAAGCTCCCTTGTCGAATTTCTTTGCTCATAGACTTATTTGCACCTCTAAGAATTCTGATATCTCTTTTCCTGTCGGAGTGATGCTAAAATTTTCACCAGCCCATCTTCTCTTTTTACATTTCCATAATTTAATATCCCCATTCTCTCATTTCTGTAATTTTTCCCATGATTTTCTGTCTTTCATATATGTATGTGGGTGTGTTACATCGTTTTGATGTGTCAAACATTCATATTTAAAAAGTATAGACAGATAAAATTAAAGAAAGTATTCTATTTATATTAGGAGAATAAAATTATAAAGGTGTGTAGGGATAAACCCAAATAGAGATGTGCAAAATTATGCAAAGAAGAGTGTTAAACAACACTAAAGGATTCACCTAGAGAACACTTGAACAAATGGAAAGTCACCTAATGATCCTGGAGAAGCAGCCTAGATGCACCGAGATGTCTGGGCAATCCATGATTTTCCTGAGAAATATATGAGTCTAAAGTGGTCTCACAAATGTCTACTATCCCAGTCATGGCTTCATACTCATTTATGTCTCCAGCACGCAAGAGACCTGGGTTTAGTCCCTGAGTTGGGAAGATCCCCTGGAGAAGGAAATGGCAGCCCACTCAGTATTCTTGCCTGGAGAATCCCATGGATGGAGGAGCCTGGCGGGCTGCAGTCCACGGGGTCGCAAAGAGTTAGTCACTACTGAAGGCTAACACACACACATACATATACATACATACATAATATATATAGTAAATGTATGATCTCAAGTTGAACTATTTGCATAATCTAGCAAGAAAATCTAAGAGAGACACGTTTTTAAAAAGAGTCAGAATTTGCACTGCTTACCAGCTATCATAACATAAAGCTAGACCAATTAAAGCAATGTGGCATTGGAGTATAAATAAACCAGCAGTGCGGTGAAATGCATACTATAGAAGTTCACCCAAGTGCACATAGGAGATCAGCATGATAAAAGCACCATTTCAAAGCAGTGGGGGGAAGTGGAAAATTCTATAAATGCATGGAGATAAGCATGGCTACTTGTAAGGAAAAGTAATCAGATGAGATTTTACCTTATGACTCACATCAAATAAATTCTCAGTGGATTGCTTAAACATATAAAAGAAAGAAAGCTAGAAGGGAAAGGAGGAAGGAAGGAAGGGAAGAAGGAGGGAGGGAGAGAAAGAAGGAGGGGAGGAGGGAGGGAGGGAAGGGAGGGAGGAGGGGGAAAGAGGGAGGGGAGGAGGGAGGAGGGAGGGAAAGGAGGAGGAGGGAAAGATGGAAGGGAGGAGGGAGGGTGGGAGGGAGGAGGGGGAAAGAGGGAGGGGAGGAGGGGGGGAAAGGAGGAGGAGGGAAAGATAGAGAGGAGGAAGGAGGGAGGGTGGGAGGGAGGAGGTGGAAAGAGGGAGGGGAGGAGGGAGGAGGGAGGCAAAGGAGGAGGAGGGAAAGATGGAGGGGAGGAGGGAGGGAGGAGGTGGAAAGAGGGAGGGGAGGAGGGAGGAGGGAGGGAAAGGAGGAGGAGAGAAAGATGGAGGGGAGGAGGGAGGGAGGAAAGGAATGGAGGAGGGGGAAAGAGGGAGGGCAGAAGGGAGGAGGAGGCAAGGAGGAGGAAGGCATGGAAATGTGGCTGAAGGAGACCTCCCCAGGCCCCTGTGCCAGGCTGTGCACACCTACCCAGCTGCTGCAGACCCGGGTGCCAAGGGTTCCCACTGAGTCTTCCCTAGAGGGTCCCCTTGCCTGTGGGGACCCAGGGTGCCTGGAGCCACCTGGAGCCGATGCCCTTTGGGACAGACGGTGCGCTCTCTTGGCCGCGGAGCAGGGGAGAGGCGCATGCTGCCAGCTGCATTCCAGAGCTGCCTATGGGGCCTGCCTGGTGGGACTAGACCGCCCTGAGAGCGGGACTCAGCGGGCCTCTCCTGCACTGTCCCGCCCGCCCTCAACACGCCAGTAATCACTGGATGCAGGGCTGTCCCTGGTTACCTGGGTGAACACAGGTCTCTGAAAAGCCTGGGGCACATTAGGAAATGATTTTGGACTAAGGGAGCCCTCTCTAAGAGACTACCACTGAAACCAACAGCCAGAAGGAAACCTGATGAAGCCTACCAGCATTATTAATACTTTAAACAGTATGCAAAAGATACAAAGAAAGAAAATAGAAGTATAACAAAAAAGTATAGATGCATGTTTCTATATAGGTAAGATTTATTCATTACAATGGGATAATTTCCTTGAAATGTAAAGATAGTTATCAAATCATTAAGAGAAACACTAACTCAATAAACAGTGAAAAGACATGAGTAAAGATTTGGCCAAAAATGGAGATGCAAATGTTGCTTAAGCGGAAGAAGGGATTCTCAGTTCATCCCAAAAGACTAAAAAAAGTGAAAGCCCCATAGGACACTGTTTTCAACTCAGCAGGCTGGAAAAGCAAAAAATAAACAAATAAGTAAACCAAAAACCCCACTGATGTCTCCGTAGGCTGGCAGGGCGCTGGTAGGCAGTCGCGCCCATAAATCACCAAGGAGAGTGTAAAATTTTCCAACCACTTCACCAGTCTAGCAACGCTCGTGAACTTACTGAGGTTCCTCCCTCTGACTCAGCAGTTCTGCTTCTAGGAATTTATTGTACAAACGTCCTTACACACGGTGCCAAATAACATGACCAGGGTATTCATGGTGGCAGGATTCACAGTCGCAAAAGACCGGGAATCAGAGGGAACGTCGGTGAACTGAGGGATCTCCACAGGGAGAGGCTCTCCAATCACTGGGGAGGGCAGGGCACCGTGAGGCTCTGTGTTGAAACCGAGAGGATGCCGGCGACACGATGACGGCACGCGGGGGTCGGCAGGGAGGGAGCCGGGTGAGCTGGTGCCCACCGTCTCCCCGGGGCTGGGTTTGGAGGCTGGAGCGGTGGCGGGGGAATCTGCATCTGGCCCAAGTGGCCTCTGAGCAAAGGACCGGGGCTCTTTCTCCTGGAGGGTGGGGGAGCGCCTCTCCCAGGCTACCTGTGAGGCCCCTTGGGAGCCTCTGCGGGTCGCCCCGGCTCCCTCCCGCTCGCCCCTCTCCAGCCTCATGGGCTGTGGTTCCTGGCGTCCCGCTGTCCTCTGCTCACTGATGGCAGTGACAGCTCACGCCCAGTGCCCGCCTGGCATGCCAGGCCTGGCAGCCGTAGCCTTACCATCATCATCACTGTCTCCATGTAGTCCTTCAGCAGCAGCCTGCTTGTGCAGAGGGGCGGATCCGGCTCAGAGAGACAAACCAACCGACCCAAAGTCCCAGGGGCAAGCGGCCCGTGTGGAGCTCTGCCCGGTCATCCCGGGCCGCCGGGGTCGGGGGGATGCAGCAGGCGGTCCTCACCCTCAGACAGTGGCCTGGCTTTTAGCCCACCAGCCTCCTGTGAGCAGACTGCAGCCACTTCTACAGCTGCAGTTTGTCCCCTGTCACAGCCAGAAAGCCCCAGGTCTGGCGGTGGTGGCCGGGTTGGGGGGTGGCGGTCCCTCTGGTTCCATGAGTGGGAGCCAACGGCTCAGAGACCAGTAAAGGCCAGAGCACGGAGACCAGCATCAGGCTGGGTCGTCCTAAGAGCTGGAGAGGGCAGAGTCAGCTCCTGGAGTGGGCCAGGACCTCCATCTGCAGGGCTCCGCGCCCCGAGCTGTGGGCCGGAGGGTCGGGTGCATGCAGGTGGCCGACTTCACCCGCCCCAGCTGACTCAGGCCCAGGAGGCTAGAGGGGGAGGCTGGACAGCTTGCGAGGCCCCCTGGACCTGGCCTGTGCTGTGGGCATTTTCGTGTGAGTCAAGGCTCGGACGGCTGGGGTGCAGAGCCACTGAGGCAGGCACGAAGTTAGGGTGAAGCCGGGGTATCTCGCCCGTGGACCCACAGCCCCCAGGAGCCCCAGGCCCACTAGGACTCACGTGTGCACACGCTCCAACCTGACTGTGAGTGGGGAGGCCTGCCCCGGGACCGGGGACCCCGAGCAGGGACGGAGACTGAGGACACCGCGGGGTACACCGTGGAGTCCCAGCGTCAGCCATGTGCCCGGGGCAGTCACACCCAGAGGCCAGAGCAGGCGCTCAGCGTGAGAGGCTGGCTCTGAGGCTGCGGGTCTGTGACGTTAAGAGGCTCAAGTCACCTGCCCACCCGCAGACAGAGTTGGCCCACGCAGGCTGGGAGCAGGACACTCCACCAAAGCGCTTGCCCAGCTGGCCTCCCAGGGAGGTCTAGCGAGGGGATGAAGCGCCTGGCCTGGAGGTCAGCCCCCAGGCCGCTGCCTGCTGCCCTGTGGGGCACCTCTGATCCAGGCCAGCCTCCCTCCCTGCTCTGGATGGCAGCGCCATCCTCAAAGCCGTGGCTGGACTTCTGACAAAGCATCTCTGTTCTGACCTGCCACTCTGCGGAGCCAGGCTGATCGGCCTTCAGACTGGGTGCATTTCTACGCAGGGCAGGGTCCTGGCTGCTGCTGGAAGGGCCCAGAGGGAGGCTCTGGGGCTGTGTTAGGCTGTCTCTCTGCCGCTGTGTGCCTCGGGCCACATGCATGGGCGTCTATCTCTGCCAGCCCTGGTGCCGCCTTCTCCAGCCCGACATAGTCTTCCTCCGGAGGATGGAGCTCTTTGGGACAGTTGTGGCCTAGGCTAGGGGTCCCTGCACAGGAGCAAGTCCACCTGGACCCCGTGTGCCGGCCCGAGCCGCAGCGGTGTGGAGACTGCACACTCGAACCGCCTCCGGCAGCTGCTGCAGAGAGAGGACGTGTGTCTGGCTGGGAGCTGGTGAGCCCACAGCGGCCGTGCATGGTCATAGAGGCCCCCAACCCACGAGGGAGCCCAACGGCCTCGCCCCACATGCGCCTCGGGAGACCCGGAGGAACTGCGAGGTACCGGTGCCCGACAGCCTCCCCGGCATCGACGGCAGCTTCTTCTACCTCATGTCCCCTTCTACCTCGCGTCCCCTTCTACCTCGCGTCCCCTTCTACCTCGCGTCCCCCTCCGTGTGCTCTACAGCAGGGAGACCGGCCTGCTCCTTCCTCCCGGCCAGCTGCAAGTCCTTCCTCTGGTTGTGGATGAGCGCGCAGAGCATGGAGCCCAGGACACCTGTAGTCAACACGCTCAGCCTCATGTCAGCCGGAGAGCAAAAGCAAAACCAGAGGGCGGCTGTTTGACCCCATCCTGCGTACCAGAGGACACAGGGCATCGTCAGGAGGGCGACGCGGCCTGAAGGCAGGGCAGGGTCAGGGGGCCAGGCCAATCCGGTCCTCGTGAGGGTCCATGGCTCCCACCTGGAGCAGCAGGAGCGGCACCCACCAGGACCCGGGCGCGGCCCTCTGCGCACCCCCAAGCTGAGACCCTTAGACAGCAGTATCAGGGGCCGGGGTCAAGCCCGCTCCTGCATGCCCAGTGCCTGGCCTGGAGTAGGGGCTCCGAGCCGTCACCAGGTGGACAAGCTCCCACCCTCCAGGGTAAAAGGGGCTTTGAGATGAACACCCGAGTCTCAGGCTGGAGAAGTGGGCAGAAAGCAGTGGTCCACGTGGAGCCTCCCCTCCTTGGGCCTGTGGCTCCTTGCCCTGGGGTCTCAGTCCACCATCAGACCGTGGGGCGTGTCCCTGTGTCTTGGACCCCAGGGCTCCACGCCGCCTCAGTCCAGGTGCTGGGTATGGCCATGGCTGGACTCTGTCCACAGAGACTGGAGCGCAGAGAGCAGGGAGGCTGCAGGCCGGAGTGCAGCCTGAGGACCTTGGTTCTAAAGGGAGATTCGCACAGCCTTCCTGCCTTTCCAGGGTCACTGGCACGGCCCCTGGAAGGGCTCCAGTTGTGCTTGGCTGCACGGGGACAGTACATGGCAGGTGATGATGGCTACTGGGCTTTCCCGGCTGGCATCTCAGGATCAGCCCATCCCTCCAGCCACCCTTCCGAGCATCTCTGGCTCCTGGAGCTTGTCCACAACGGCTGGCTAACTCTGTCCTCACTTGCCACTCTCAGGGAGCAGTGGCTGATGCAAACCTCTGCTGTCCATGGAACCCTGGAGGCTCTCAGCCTCCTTCCCGGCTCCCCCCAGGGCTTCCTATCCCCACACCACCCTCCTCTGCCCCTTTGTCAGCAGTGAGGGAAAATGTGGTCCCAGCGCTGCCAGCTCGGAGTTCCTAGAGGGACGATTCTCTCGCCGACAGTGTCACCGAAGTCAGCAGCAGGTCTCCCTCTGTAGCTGATCTCTCGGCAACGACAAGGCGACAGAGCTCTTTTGCCTTATTAGGCTGCTTCTATTCTCAGCATGCACTCAGAAAGGCACTGTGGGGCTGTCAGGCGTGGGCTGCCCCTGACGAGGAGCCCATGGGGACTGTGAGCCTCCGCAGGGCCGCCCTCGCCCCTGACATCCACATGCCCCTCCCCAGCAGCCTGGAGGCAACCTCCTGCCCGCCTCCTGCCCCCTCCCTGCCACCTTGGGGCCCAGAACCCTGGTGGGTCCTGCAGGCGTGTCTGAGCACCAGGGCCCATCCAGCAGGAAGCCCTGGGGGTAGAGGTCGGATTCTGGAGCCACTGAAGGACCAGCTTCAAGGCAGAGCTGGGCAACACTTTCCAAGAGATTCCCTGGGAGAGCCGGCCGCCCAGATCTGACCCCCCAGTTCAGGACCTCCAAGCCACGTGTGGGGTTTCACTGGAAACCATCAGCACTAAGGTGATTTCAGGACTGGGCTGTGAGCACTGAGGCTCCAGCCTGGAGGCACAGCGAGGAGGGTGGACGGACCCGGCTTCACGAATCCAGAAACTGCCGCTGCTTCCTTGGTTTTCAGTGCCCGTGTCTGGAGGAGCTCTGCCCTAAGGAAACGTCTGGAAGGCTGTGTGAGGGCTTCGAAGCATGACTGATGGGGGTGGAGGTGGAAGAGGGATGAGTTTCTGGCGGCCGAGGAGCCGCTCCCTGCAGGCTCCGGGGTGCCAGCATCACATGGAGGTCTGACTCATAACCAAGGAGCCCCAGTGTTCTCGCCCAGCCAGGCTCAGGGCTTGAGGATGGGCTTTGGGCAGGGCTGGGGCGCGGGGACGTCCCAGGGTGGCTGAGGAGCGGCCGGCCTGTGTGGCACTTTCCCTGCTTGGAGTGTTACCCGCGTGTGTGCCCTTAAATCCAGCGACGCCGGGAGAAAGGATGCTCATTTCCACTCAGTCATCAGTGAGCTAAACTCAGGAAAGTGGAACCAGATGATGCACAGGAGACACTTTGCGCTGCTGCCTGCACATCTAAGTTCTGAGGAGTCTCTGCAAGCAAAACCGGCCTCTTGGTAGTCTCCATTCCCCGGAGCCCTGCCTCTCCAGGTGTCCCATGAACCTGCCAAGCGAGACTTGGGCTCTGAAATACGAGGGCGTTCCTGACACCACTCGCCTCCAGGGAAGCGCGTCCTCAGGGTCGGAGGGTGGGGACGTCCCTGGGCAGGCTCTCCCTGGGGGTGCTGATGCCCTGTGCTCTCCACACCCCTCACCCCCTTCCTGCTGGGTTCTGTCCAGAGGCTCTGTCGCCTCTTCCATGCATTCATTATTTTTTTCACCCCTAAGGAAAGCTCACACCTTTGCTGAGAACAACAGTTATTTTTATCTGTTATTTATTCTCCTGACTCATGAAATTGCACCCTTCAGGATGCCAGTACAAAATGTTAAAAAAAAAAAAAAAAGTAAGAATGCATAACAGTGGATGAAAGATGTTAGGCTTCTTTTATCTCCTGAAATATGAATTTAAATACTTTCACTTTATGATCCCGAGAGAAAAAATTAAACAAAAAGTAAGCACAAAAATATATATATATATCAAACTCTCACTCCTTCAAACTTGAGTTGAAAAAAATTTAAGAAAAAAAAATAAAGCAAACCCCGAAGCCTTGGCCCAGAACAATAGTCGCCTTGTTCTCTGAAAGGGTGATAAGAAGTCGTTTGCTTAGTGGTAATTTCTCCACCTTCAGCCCCACCCAGACACTGCATCCTGCCGAGCTCCTGACCCCTTCCCCTCTGCCCCATCCGAGACCACCTCCACCTGCCGTCTGAAGCCGAGGCTGGAGGGGCCTGGGTCCTCCCGCGGCCTCACCCACGGATGCTCCCGCCCTGGCCCTTACTGGTCCTTAATGAAGCCGGTATCAGGCCGCCCGGGACGCATGGAGGGGATACATCACGCCCCACTGGGTCACCCAGGAGAACAGGGCGAGGAAACCAGCCTGAAGCAGAGCCACCCTGGGTTGTGTGGGCGCGGGCTCCGCCCCAGGGCTTTGGCCGTGGAAACAGTGTCCTGCTCCAGAGAGAACTGGCCTGATTTCAAGTCGGTCTCCCCGCCTGCACACATTGAAAGGTCAATGCTCACTGCCCGATAAGACTTCCTAAATTTTACATGAACTGAAATTCATCTGAGCAGAGCCTGCCTCACTGATTTGGTGGTGGTGGGGGGGTCTTGGGTGGAAGATGAAGGTGTCCGAGTGTGGACACAGGGCACGCAGCAGCAGGGGGCAGGGAGCTGGAGGGGGCCTTCAGGGTGGGGGGCTGATACCAGGACGTTCCCATCACGGCAGTCCCGATGACGTTTGCTCGCTTCGCCGAGCTCCACCGCCCCGGGACCAGAGGACTCGGGCTCCGCCCCAGCCTTGCCACCAGCCACTGAACCGAAGCCCTGGGTGCCACACCTGTGAAATGCAACATTAGTGTGCTTTCGGGGAGTCGCGGTGAGGATGGAGGGGCGCCCAGAGAAGCACACAGAGCCTGGGGGACACCCTACGAACGCCAGTCCCTTCCTCCTCCCCCTTCTCAGCCTGCTCTCTTTTACTCATAGGAACTTTTCAAGACCAACTTCAAGTTCCTTTGGGTAGCCCAGGTGTCACTGGGGGCCGATGGCTGATGCCAGCGCAGGACGTTTTGGGGGCCGATGGCTGGGCACCTCGATGTGCTAGTGATGTGCGTGTCCTCTTTCCTGCTCTTGACGTTGATGCCGGGCTCAGGGAGGGCGCTTCCCGAGCACAGACCGACCCAGGGCTGGAGCCGGTGTGCGCCTGGTCTGCCCCAGTGTGGGCCGGGGGCCTGTTTGCTGGGGCCTGGGCCACGTGTCTCGTTGGGGACAGGAATGGAGTGATGGTCCTTTCTCACCCACAGCTCTGGATACTGCTGGGCATGTAAAACAAAGGCAGTGGACACTCGGTGACCCTAAAGTGTGCTTCTGGTTAAAGTAGGAAACAAGGGCCAGAGAAAGGTGTGGGGGCTTCCTGGACGTCGGGCCACAGGCCTGTGTGTGAGGACGGGGAGCCTGTGAAGAGCCCATGACAGGAAGGAGAGGGGCCGGAAAGTCACAGGAGAGCGGTGCTCATCACCTGGGGCGCTCACACGCTAGAGCCTCGTCCCCGACGTGACGGTGCTGGGGTGGGCCTGCGGGAGGTGACTAGTTCACGCAGGAGCAGCCCTAGACACGGGATCCATGCCCTTCAAGAAGGGGCAGGAGAGAGGCTCTGTCTTCGCCAGCTGAGGACACAGTGAGAAGGCAGCCGTCTGCAAACCAGGAAGAGAGCCTTTCCAGGCACCAAGGCTGCTGGGGCCTGATCTCGGTCTTCCTGCCTCTGGGACAGAGGGAAATAAACACAGCCCATGCTCCCTCCTGACCTATAGCAAGCAGCCCGAGCAGACTGGGAACCCGGGGGTCTTGAGCACATTTTCAGAAGAGCAGGCCTGAGCTGAGTCTCGAAGGATGGAGAGGGTCTCTGGGGGCAGAGCCACCGTTTAAAGCAGAGGCTCACATACCAGGGGGTGGTTTCCCAGAGGTGCCCCTGCCAAGCTAATAAAGGGTCCATGAGGAAGAGACATGGGCTTTCCCTGAAGGGCGAGGGAGGGTCACAAAGGGCCAGACTCAGGGGTCAGTAGAAACCATATGGATTAAATACTAGAAGGAGGCATTTGAGGAAGAGAAGGTAGGACCTGAAAATCATGGGCGTGCAGAGAGTGGCTCACGCAGGAGGGAGAAGGTGCGGCCCACTGAGACAGCCGAGATGGGCTGGGAGAGGATCTGAAATCTCGAGGGCTGGTTCTTGGCACCATCGGCAGACCTTCAGGATTCACTAGGGGAGGCAAAGAGGGGCTCGCTGGAATCTTTAAACGGAGGAGAGAGCTCACCTGAGGTCCTGCTTTCTCTACATGCCCCACAGTGCCAGGCTCACCCACGGCCACGGGGCTGACGCCGAAATCACCGCGTTCAGTCTGGAGCCTAGAGGGACAGAGAGGAGGAGGTCAGAGCTGGGTGCTTCTTGAGGGGCTAATTCTGGGGGTGGCAGGCACTGGGGAACAAGGCTCCTGCCTTCTCTCCAAGCCTCTCTAGCAAGAGAACCTCTTCTGCAGAGAGCTCGGAAGAGGCAGGAGATGGCTATTTCCGAGCCCCAAATCCAGGATCTCTGATGATGACCACAGCCTCTGTGTGAAGGAGGAATCATCTGGACACTATGCTATTTCCGTCCCAGACTGAGGCCTATTTGAAAAGAGACAAATTGTGATAAACGATGTGCGGTTGTGTGCTCCCCGGCTCGACTGTTAAAACCGAGTGAATTTCCTTAAAGTTCTCCCCTAAAAGGGAGCGGCATCTGTCATGGACCGGGAGGCACGTGTTTCTCCACATCAGCCCGCTGCCTCTCTGCCCCTAACCCCCGAGCCACTTCCCCACTCTGGAGCAGGAATGATGAAGACAGGAGTCGCTGCGGTCTTCCCCCTGGCTGCCCACACTAATTGCCTCGCCCCAAATGGAGAGGGGCGGTCAGGTGACGCTCTAATAAGGAAACAGGTGCTTCCATCTTAATGGGGCTGTCACAGCCACCTGCAGAGCCTGGGGCTGGAGTGCTTCATTAACAGGAGTAGAGCGGCCCAACTTTGAACTTGAAAATCATTACGCAACTTGGACTTCAAATGCTTCCCGAGACCTGAGGTTTTTCTTTGCCGTCCTTCTAATAAGGAACATTCTTCCAAAGAAGTTTTTATATCTTAAAAAAATCTTTAAAAATTTCAGAATCACATGCATTCTTCAACCCCTCTGCTAGGTGAAAAATAGGCCTATTTTTCAGTTTTTGTTAATTGTGCAGTTCTGGGCCATCCGCTGAGCAGCCGACAGAGGGACAGTGCTTGATGACCTGTACAGGAAGCCTCGACACAGGTGAGGTGCCAGACTGGCCAAGGTCAGCGGCAAAAGTTCAACCAGCCCAGGCCCGGTAGACAAACGCATTTAGAGGAATTAAAGACCGAATGGAGAGTCATTGCTTTCAATGTGGTCCAAGAGGCGAACAAAAACTTTTCCTTGGAGGTGTGCAGACTAGTGCTTCTTTCTTCTTGAATTATAGTTGATTTTCAATGTTATGTTAATTTCTGCTGTTCACCAAAGTGATTCACATATACATATTCTTCTTCATATTATTTCCCACTATAGCTTATTATTGCAGATACTGAATATACATCCACATGTATGGAAGTGAGAGGTGGACTATAAAGAAAGCGGAGCACCGAAGAACTGATGCTTTTGAACTGTGGTGTTGGAGAAGACTCTTGAGAGTCCCTTGGACTGCAAGGAGATCCAATTAGTCCATCCAAAAGGAGATCAGTCCTGAGTGTTCATTGGAAGGACTGATGCTGAAGCTGAAACTCCAGTACTTTGGCCACCTGATGTGAAGAGCTGACTCATTGGAAAAGACCCTGATGGTGGGAAAGACTGAAGGTGGGAGGAGAAGGAGACGACAGAGGATGAGATGGCTGGATGGCATCACTGACTCAATGGACATGAGTTTGAGTAAACTCTGGGAGTTGGTGATGGACAGGGAGGCCTGGCGTGCTGTGGTTCATGGGGTTGCAGAGTCAGACACGACTGAGCGACTGAACTGAGCTGAACTGAATATAGTTCCCTGTGCTGTACAATAGGACCTTGTTGTTTATCCATCCTATATATAATAGATAATAGTTTATATATTATACTATGTATAATAGTATAATAGTTTGCATGTTCTAATCCCAGACTCCACCCAACCCCTCCCCCTCGCAACCACAAGCCTGTTCTCTATGTCCGTGTGTCTGTTTCTGATTCATAGACAGGTTCATTTGTGTCATATTTTAGATTCCACATATACGTAATACCACATGGTATTTTTTTTTTTGACCTCACTTAGTATGATCTCTAGCTGCATCCATGTGGAACAGAATGTTTTCAAATGAACATATTAGGGAAAATTTTCTAGACTAAAATGACAAAAGCTGGACATGCTCGATGACAGGTGTATCTGAGGACATACCTCAGTCTCCAAGATGTCCCAAGGATCTTCATGTCCACTCAGGGTCCAGAGACTGAGTTCTGCTGTATCTAACTAGCATGCATGGTCTGTAAGCCAATGAATAAACAATCAAACAATTCTAACTCAGGCGCTTTATTCTTACTTGTCTCAAGCTGAGGTGAATTTGATGAATGGTTTCGAAACTGTGCAGATTTCCCTGTATGTGTCAGAAAGCTTATGCTTGAAATATTGGTTATTAACTTATTTGAAAATAATTATTCTGATAAATATTAATCTTGATGACAAAGAAGCCAAGAAGCACAGAAATATCAAGAGAAGAGACATCATTTTGAGCACGCTCTTTGTTTTGTTCAGAATCAGAGGTTTTGTGCAGAATCAGAAGTGCATACACAGTCACATCTTTTAAGGGACACCCCCAGTTTCTGTGCCCGACTGCCTTAGCCAGACCGCTGCCCTGACCGCAGGAACCTTCTGTTCCCTCATCAAATGTTCTCTGAGCACATGAGTTATTCTGTTCTTGGGATTCTGCCTTGTGCAGGAGATATAGTCTCTAAAGCATAAGGCCGGACCTTAAAGTCATCTGTAGGACACAGGGGACAGATAAGTGACTGGACAAGTGGGGGACAATTGGTGTGGAGAGAGCAGTGGGCACAGGACGCCTTGAGCACCCAGAGGGGCACACACTACGGTGCTCGTCTGCTCATGCTGCCGTGAAAAAAACACCAGACATGCATCGCTCACGGCTCTGGAGGCTGGAAGGTTGAGAACCGGGTGCCAGAGGGTTGACTTCCGACGAAGACTTTCTCTTTGGGGAGCAGGTGGCCAGCTTCTCACTGCATCTCATGTGCTCCTTCCCTGGTACCCGTGCCCAGAGAGAGAGAAGCTTTCTGATGTCTTTTCTTATAAGGGCATTAATCCTCATGAGGACCAAACCCTCATGATCTCAATGAGCATTAATTACTTTTTGAAAATCTTGTCACCAAATATGGCCATGTAGGGACTTAGGGTTTCCACATGTGAATTTCAGGGACACGAACATTGTTCTAACAATAACTCAGACAAGGAGGGGCAAAGCGTATGCAGTGGTAGGAGTTTCAGAGGACACGGGGGTCTCTAGGGCTGGGGGTGGAAAGAAGACTGATGGTGGAGGAAACGAGGCTGTATTATCGCGCATGTGTGTATGTGGGAGTCCTTGCCTGTGTGTGTACATGTGATGGTGCATGCAAGTACCTGTGTGTGGGTGCCTGTGTGCACACAAACTCATGCGTCGGAAGAGAGCTGTGAGACCAGTCCCACAGTTGGAAACTGAGCTCGGGAAGACTGCAGGACAGAAGTGAAGAGCCACACATGCCAAGGAGCCTAGAGCTGACCTTGAGGATAGTGATGCTCCCTCAAGGCAATTTGCTGAGAGAAGCTACTCACAGGAGCATGGGTGTGGGGAAGAGACTGCAGGATGGAAACCTTTGAGGAAGCGGGCAAGGCCAAAAGGCAGGAGGCCCAACCCCTTGACATCCCCACAGGAAGTTCTCAGGAGTCCTTGTGAGAGGCCGTGGGGCCAGCCGCATGAAGGGAGAGGAACCAAACGTCCAATGACATGAGCGATGACGCCACCAACTGGCACAGTCTGCAGGTTCTTCGCCTCCGTGGGGTTTGGGCTCTTCAAGGGAAGGGCCGAGGTGCCTTCCCTCTCTGAAACCCCTGTGCTTGATGCAAGGCAGGAACCCCACCGCCCAGTTTTACAATTTTTCCTCCTTTCTGGTGAGTCACACCTGTGTGGCTAGGAGATGTCTTCAAATTCTATTTTGATGATTAATTGATAGCACTGTAGCTATAGAAATTACCCTCTGTAGTCAATATTTATTTAGGTTTACTAAACCTAAACAAATTGTGTTTACTTTTTTCATTTTTTGGTCAGTAATCCTTTATCTACCTTTTCCCTTCCCCCTGAAATAAATATACTAGACATTTCTTTAGGGAGATAAATCCTCCCAGTGTTAGGTATCTAAGAATGTCTTTTACCTTCATTGTTGAATAATGATTTCTTAGGTGAAAATGTGAGTGTAACTCTGTAGAGACAGAATTCTATTTCCCTTTGGTTCCCATTGTTACTGTGGGAATATAAGCTGTATTTCAAGCCACCTCCTTGCAGGTAATCTGGATGCTTCTACAGTCTTCTCCTTTTCCTTTGAGTTAGGGTTCTCCATTGATGTATCTTGATATTAATTGATTTCAATTACCTGGATTAGGATTTATTAAGCTATCAGCATATGTTAATTGTGTTAATTCTGAAAAAGTCTTTGCCATTATGTTCAGTTGTACCTTTTTCTACTTTTCTTTCTTTCTCCCTTCCTTTCCTTCCTTCCCCACCCCCTGCCTTTTTTGTTGTTGTTCAGTCACTAAGTCGTGTCCAGCTCTTTGAGACTTCATGGACTACAGCATGCCAGGCTTCCTTTTTCTTCACTATCTCCCAGAGTTTGCTCAAACTCATGTCCTTTGAGTCTGGGATGCCACCCAACCACCTCATCCTCTCTTTGTCTTCCCCTTCTCCTGCCTTCAACCTTTTCCAGCATCAGTCTTTTCCAATGAGTAGGCGCCTTGCACTGTGTGACTGAAGGACTGGAACTTCAGCCCAGCATCAGTCCTTCCAGGGAACACTCCGGGCTGACCTTCTTCAGGACTGACCGGTCCGGTCTCCCCACGTTCAAAAGCATCAATTCTTTGGCTTTTAGCCCTCTCCATGGTCCCCTTTCCCATCTGTACGTGATCACTGGAAAAACCATAGGCCCAACTATATTTTTTCCCATATATTTTTCAAGAAGTCATGTTTAAATGTAGCTGGTTTTCTCCCTCTGTCCTCCATTCCACTTAAACTTTCTTTCATATTTCCCCTATCTGAATCGCTCTGTGTTGAAGTTCTGGTGGTTTATTAAGACCTATTTTGTATTCGACTGTCTTCTGCTCAGGTATTTTGGACCTTCAATAAAACCCATTCTTTGAGAATTAAATTCAATTGACGAGATTCCTCACTTTGAAAATTCTATTTACTTTTCAAATATGCCTGATCTTTTTGATTTTCTCATTCTTTTACTACATTTTTACTCAAAAATGTATTTTCTTTAAACATATTATACCCATCTGTTTCATACAGAACATCAAACCTTGTGTATGTGTCTCCCACCCCTCCCACCACAAACCACATGTTTCACTGTTGGTGTGTTTTACCTGATTTTAGTTATTTTGTGCCCTTTGAAATCCTGGGAAGTCATGGGTGGTAGTTTTGTCTTTTCGTGTGTTGGGGGGGGTAGTACCAACAGGGTGGGTGTGTGTTTTCCTCAGTCATGTGCCTGGGAGTGAAAGCAACTGAGCACAGTGTCAACAAACGCAGCCGCTTAAGACCTAGCTCCCGGTCCTCAGAGGCAGCGCCTGTTTTATCCATGGTCTCCACTGGGAAGCAGTATTTTCTTTGCTCATCCACTCCCTCTACCAGGAGGTGGCATTTTTTAAGGGTCTTGATTCCAGCCCCTCTCCTGGGGCCATCCCCATGCCTCCCTCACGACTCAAGTCTCCAGGGTCCGGTGTCATAGAGTCCCTTTGAGGCAGTTACGGCCATCAGCACACCGTGGATTTGTGCCATGAGGACTCCCTGAGATGTTATGCAAGCTTGGCTATACCCCTAAAATGCTGTTTTAACATGTAGTTCAGCATGTTTAACCTTGGGTCACAGGAGATTTTCCAGGTGGGAAACCCAGCACGTGACCACATGTGTACACTCGGAAGCCCCTCCTGTGTATTGCAGACACATCAGTCATGGCCCTCCCCAGGCCTGTTTGCCCCCTGTGTTGTCAGCAACTCAAGAACAGAGACTGTAGCCTCCCCAGCTCTGAGTCTCCTGCACTAAGTGCAGGACCCTATTGGGGAGATGATTTCATGCTGTGAGCATCTTCTCATCCATCATGTCCTTGCAGCTCCCAGCTACTCTGCACTCCAGGCATAGCAGCTGCGTGCTCACTTTATCATGTGGATAACCTGAGACTCAGAGATTTTTAAGTGACTTGCTTGTGATCACACAGCTCATAACTGGCCTGCTGACATCTTGGATTTCTTTTCACGAGACCCCGATCACTGTCTGCATGCTCTGCCCTCATGACGAAGCTCCGTCTGTGTCCGTGCAGCGTGCTGTATTTATTTTACCACCTGAGAAGGGTACACGATGAACTGCAGACATTAGGTTTACGGCCAGAGGGGCTGTTCATTCCTCAGTGCTTTTAGAGCAGAACTGTGACTGCGTTTTGCTTCAGAGGGGAAGTTCTTTGGAACTTTCTGGAAAGTTTTTGCAAGCTTTGCCTGAGAAATAAAATTTGATGAGTGGTGCAGGGGATTTAAAATAGACCATCATACTCAGTGGTTTCAACCAGAGGATGGGCAGTTGCCTCGCCCTCATTTCCTCCAGGTCTCTGCTCAGTTTCACTCTTCCCATTGGACCTTCCCTGACGGTCAATTTAAAACAGCAATCCAACCTCCCCGGCAGCTCCACACACGGCCCCATGCTTTGTTTTAGTCTGCACTTCCAGCACTCTCCATGCATTTCGTCTGTCTCCCCCACAACAGCAGGGAGGAGAGCTGCAGGCTTCGCTCGTGTTTCCAGCGCCAACATCAATGCGTGCGCTGTTCTGTGCTTAGTTGCTCAGTGGTCCCTGACTCTTTGTGACCCCAAGGACTGCAGCCCACCAGCTCCTCCGTCCATGAAGAGTGCTTCATGAACAATTTAAGGAAAGAACGGCAATGATATGATTTACAAGTGTGTGACTCACCCTTTCTGTTATGTTGACTGAGGCTGAGACTAGCAAGAGAGGAGTGACTGGCGGGAAGGCCCGCGTGCTCAGACCAGCCTCCGCCCAGCCCATGACCAGGATGGCGGCAGCCCTCGGCCGGTCTCAGACTTTCCCTGCTCCCCAAGGACAGAAAACCCAGTCAGTCGCCAAGCAGCTTCGGGTAGTATTCCAAAGTCCTTCCTTACCTTATGTCCTCAGTGGTAGCCTCTTAGGTGGTCTCCAGATCAGTCATTGTGGGTGGCGTTGGAGGCTTCTAGACTGCTGACATGTTATCAGATCCTGAATGTCTTTTACCCATTGTCTCCGAGGTTCACCTGTGCTCTCATTCTCACCCCCAGCCACTCCCACACAGTTTATACCCCTCAGTATCACACACAGTGTTTATATGAGGCCACCTGTAAGAGCCCTAGACGTCTGCACCATGCGATGGGGTTAAAAATAGCAACAACATGCCTCACAGTCGGTCACTTGGAGCTGGAGAGATGTCGACGCTCTAGTCTGAGCTCCACAAGAGCATGAAGAGTTCCATCCAAAGGGTCAAAAGCCTGCGTGCTAGTCGCTCAGTTGTGCCCAACTCTTGCAACCCCATGGGCTGTTGCCCGCCAGGCTCCTCTGCCCACGGGATTTGCCAGGCAAGAATACTGTAGTGGGTTGCCATTTCCTTCTCCAGGGGATCCTTTGACTCAGGAATCGAACTCACGTCTCCTGCATTGGCAGGCAGTTTTTTCTGTTGCTGGATTTTTTTTTTTTTTTACCACTGGCACCACCTGGGAAGCCTCTAAATGTTGGAGGAGAACCATTTTGCCTGTCAGGACCCTCTCTGACATCCAGAGTTTCAGCCTGATGTTCCCCAAATCAAGACTGGTCACTAAAGCCAGGCAGGTGTTGATGCCCCGTGGGTGTGGACAGGTTTTCATAGACCATGGGCCCAGACAAAATAGCACAATACATAACACAAGGACGGCTCTCAAGTTTGTGTTTTGTTCTGGCCAACTGAACAGAACAAAAACTTCCACAAGATTCGCTCTTAAAAGTACTATGGGGATTCGAAGCTGTCAAAACAACCCGCCAGGATGTGTCAGTAGTCCTTATTTGTTCTCACCCTCCAAAATCCACATGTTCATCCTTATAGGTTTTCTCAAAACACAAGCCATTTAAAATTCCCAGCTGGAGAAGGAGCCAAGGAATGACACATCTGAAAATGAGCTGCATCATAAGAAAGGAGAAAATAATGCCTTCCACAGCAACATGGGCGGACCTAGAGCTTATCTTATTGAGTGAAGTAAGTCAGACAGAGAAGGACGGACGCCATATGATGTCGCCTATATATGGAATCCAAAACATGGCACAAAGGAACTTTGTTTATGGAACAGAAACAGACTCACAGGCCTAGAGAACATACTTGTGGTTGCCAAGTGGGAAGGGAGCAGGGGAGGGATGGAGTAAGCATTTGGGGTTAGCAGATGCAAACTAGTATATATGGAGTGGGTCAACACCAAGGTCCTGCTGTAGAGCACAGGGAACTATATTCAGCATCCTGTGATAAACCGTAATGGGAAAGAATATGAAAAAGAGTGTATATAGATGTATAACTGAATCACTTTGCTGTATGGAAGAAATTAACATGACACTGGAAATCGACATACTTCAGTAAAAAAAAATTAAAAATAAATATCATAAAAATGAAAGAGCCACAAAGACGCGTGCACACACACGCAGGCATCCTTACAAAGGCACATTCACACCTGCACACACTCCACTGGGTTTGGGTTTGGAGCATGCAGTTAAGGACAGTGGGTCGGCAAGATGAATGGATTGTGATCCAGGAAGGAGACCACTGGTTTATGAATGTCAGCGTTTATGACAAGGCTGTCGTGACGGAGGAGTTCACAGCATGCCCAGCTGGGCTCGCATTCTCAATATTTAAATATCATTCACAAGTTTATGAAACTGTCTGAAAATGTTCATCTCCCTGTTGCCTCTAAAGATTTATTCTTCCTGGAACTTTTATTTATGTAGCTGAGTCCTGGAATGGAGGCTCAGAGCAGGATGGTATTGTATTTTGGGGGAATCTGTGAAGCAAGGAGGTGGTTTCTGTTGCTCTCGGTGCTGTGCAGAAGCATCTGGCGAGGCTGAGGATGCTCCAACCAGTGGTTCTCAACACTTTCACACCAAGGACAGCGTTCATCTCTTCCTTCCTGGTAACTCAGGCTTTCAGACAAAGTGGGGTTCTGACAAAACCTGGCTACTGAGCGCTGTTACGAGCCGCCTGTGTTTGCTTGGTTGGGGCTGTGAACCTCCAGGCCGAGACTCCTGCCTCCAGTCTCGGCATGCTCCTTTCCCCTGTGTTCAGACTTTTGCTGAAGTCTGACCCACACACACTCCGTGAGCTTGGTTTCAGTCTGGCATTCCCGACACTTTCCAGTGCCTCGCTGCTCTGTGTGCTCAGACGAAGCTACGAAATGAATGCAGGAATAAGAGGTGTATATACATATATATAATGAAATATTACCCAGCCATGAAAATGAATGAAGATTGTCATTTGTAGTAATATGGATAGACTTAGATATGATCATACTAAGTGAAGTAAGCCAGGCAAAGACAAACATCATGCTATCACCTATCGGTGAAGTCTAAGGAAATAGGACAAATGAACTTACTTACAAAATAGAAGTAGACTTGCAGACATAGAAAACAGATTTGTGGTTACAGAAGGGACAGTAGTGGGGAGGGATAAATTAGGAGTTTGGAATTAAAATCTATATAGTACTATATATAAAATGAACAATGAAGACCTACTGCACAGCACAGGGAACTCTACTCAGTACCCTATAAGAACCACCTATAGTGGAAAAAAAAAAAGTAAAAGAAAATGTGTGTATGTGTATATGTATGTATATATATATATATATATATATATTTGAATCCCTTTGCTGTACAACAGAAATTAACACAACATTGTAGATGAATTATACTTCAATTTAAAAAGAGAAATATCTATCGAGCTGAAATCCAGCACGTATTAAAACTTGGCACGCCTGGAAGATAACCAGGGTGTCTGTCTTGAGTCTCAACCTTCAGCTGCAGTAAATGACATCAGTGGCGAGGATGCAAGACACCCCTGTTTCTCAGGGACGAAGGTGGCTGCTACTCCATGCCCTACAGTCCCTGGGATCCTTACTGCTTCTGCTCCTCGATGGCTGGGCAAAGCCCAGTTCGGGAAACATACTTCAAGGGCCGAGGCCTTGGGAGGAGCCACTGCCTGTCCGCAGACTCCTCCACTGCGTTCCCCTGTCCTCTCAGCCCCTATAGCCTAGGACCAAGCAGCCAGACCCCACGTTACAGTGAGCCCCACCTCCCGGCTCTGTGTGTAAGGAGGAAGGCACGGGAGGAAAGGTGAGGATGTGAGGCCAGGGAGGTTGCCAGGGGTCTTCAGGGGAGGTGTCCAGCCCAGGAGAGGTCACCCCAAGCCACGGGGTGGATGAGGAAGCCTAGAATGTCATCCATAAACATCACTGGAAAAAGTGGATGGGTTCAGCCATCCTTCGGTTGAACATACGGACTGTCTGAATGCAACCAGGAAGCCTGTTCTGTATTGCTTTCTTCCTTACCCTAAACATGCCATCTTTTATTTCTTGTCTTACCTCAAGTATTATGGTGCAATTATCACTGAAAGAACGTTGCTCAAAACCATCATAGAGCAAATCCCAAGCAGTATGCCCTGGGGGCTGCAGAAGGCGCCTTCTCTTGGAATTCAGAAAAGACCACTTGAGCTGGCAGCGGAGACCTTTGGGAGCTGGAGGACTCCGGAAGGGACACTTGTCCTGGGGATGAAGCCGAATTGATGGTGACCCCCAGAGTGGGTGAACTGACAAGCTGTCAAAGGCTGCAAGAGAGGACAAAAGCGGGGTGAGAGACAGGGCAGAGTGGGAGACGGAGGAGGTGCGCTCAGTCTGCAGGTGTGAAGATGTATTCCTCTGAAAGATGTATTTCCGTTGTTCAGAAATAGCCCTGATGATGTTTGCATTGATTTGTGTGTAGGAGTTGAGAGTAGCACTGCGTATGTGTGAGGCCATGCACACCCGCGCGCTGTTGTGTCTGCACGCCTGAGACCCCACACGCCTACCCCCGGCACACTCACGTCCGTCCTGAGCAGAAGCTCTGGGTCAAATGATTAATATTGTTTACAACTGTGTTTACAACGTGCAGGATCTGTGCCGGAGGTCTGTTTGCTTTGCTGTTTGTCCCTGGGGTGCTGCAGAAACATGCTCCCTCTGGAGCAGAGACAGAGCCGACGGGAGGTGGGCAGAGACAGAAGAAGCAGGAAGGGCGCTCAGGGAGGCCGCATGGGGTCCAGGGGTCGGGTGGGCCATTTCTGCGACTGTATTTCCTGGACAGGTCCCTGAGGCCGGGCCCCCTCCTGCTGCTCAGGGCACTGTTGGTCCCCAAGGGACCCAGGAGGAACACTGCCTGGTCTTCTGCCATCGGACTGTTTGGGCCGTGAGAGAGGATCTTGTTGGGGGTGGATTCTGGGCCAGCAAGCGGCTCCCGGATCCTCCAAGCATTTTTCTCGTCTGCAAGCCTGGCTTCTCCAGAGGTGGTGGTCAGCTCGGCAGTGCAGCCTATGCGGACGGAGAAGGGTCAGCTGCGGAGAGCATCGTTAATTCACTCACTCAGTCATTCAGCAGAGGCTTGGTTGGCACCTACCAACAGGACTGGTAGGACGGCAGAAAGGGCGAGGCTCCCTGCTGTGACGGGGAACTCGGGATGAGGCCCCTGAGGGCCAGGCGCTGGGCTGGACATGGACTCTATGATCATGGAAAAATGCCCTTCAAGGGTCTCAGATACCTGTCTGTCAAATCAGCAGACAGACTCCTAAGCAGCTCCAGTTTGTCTGAAGGGGCAGGGCTTGGTCACTGAGTCTGAGAGACCACCCATGTCTATTGGGGAGATGGGCTGGGGACCCCTGAGCCGTCACAGGAGAAACTAGGGATGAAGGGAAGATGTAACCTCAGAGAGGACATACCTCCAGGTGGAGATGTTTAGGGGTGCTGCTGAGGGCCCTCAGGCAGGATACAGAGGGAATGCAGAGGTCCCAAACCTGCCCTTTCTGTTGGTCAAGATTTGTGTCTCTTTTCTTGTTTCTAATAGGATGGATTAAAAGTCACTGCCATAGAGAAGATTGAAGGCTGAAGAATTAGTGCTTCTGAGCCGTGGTGCCGGAGAGGGCTCTGGAGGGTCCCTTGGACTGCAAGGAGATCAAAGTCAGTCCTAAAGGAGATCAGCCTTGAACATTCATTAGAAGGACTGATGATAAAGCAAACGCTCCAATGCTTTGGTCATTTGATGCAAAGAGACAACTCACTGGAAAAGATCTTGATGCTGGGAAAGATTGAGGGCGGGAGAAGGGGACGGCAGAGGGATGAGATGGTTGGATGGCATCACCGACTCAATGGATGTGAGTTTGAATGAACTCCAGGAAAATGCTGAAGGAGGGGGAAGCCTGGTGTGCTGCAGTCCGTAACCACACAAAGAGTCGGACACGACTGAACAACAAAACCACAACAGCAAAAGTAACGGACAGAGAGAACGCCTCGCAGCCCTGCCCAGAGGAGCAGTCTCTGAGATCCTCAGGTGCAACAGGTGTGCTCTCCAGAAACTGATTCTGGTCCTGTTTCTCCACAGAAGAGGACTTCTGCCCCTGGGTCCCCACGTGCCCTTCGGAGGAAAGGCCAGGAGAAGCCGGATGTCAGAGGCCTGCAGGCACCCTTGCACACGGGTTTTTAGGCTGCTGTCTGAGGCTGGAGGCAGGAAGAGTCTCTGCAGGGGAGCCAGGCTGCCTCGTGCCTCATAGCAGAAGAGCAGTGTCCTGGGAGAGCACCCCCCTAGGAGCCCTGCTCCATCAGCATTTCTGGAAGGCAGAGGGAGATGAATGGCTGAGACGGTGGGATCAAGGACAAGTACAGCGTGAGTTCTCTAAGCATGCCCTGGCAGCTCCTGAACCCTAAGACAGAAAGCATCAGCAACAAAAGGCAGGTTAAAAGAGAATTAAGCCATGTGAGTGTGGCTAGCCCTCTGACGAGAGGCTGCCTCCACTCGGAACCAGCTCCAGAGGCCTGGCAGGACACGCTGGACCAGCACTTGCTAGGGGCCATGACACCTCGAGTCCTGTGGGCAGGAGGTGGGGGCCGTGCAGATGGTCTGCACCCCCGCCTCTTCCTGCCCTCCCTGGCAGCCCAGGTCCCCTCACGTTGGAGGAAACCACTGCACACTGGCGATGAAGCCCTCTTGTGCTGTTGTTGTTCAGTCGCTAAGCCGTGTCTGACTCTTTTCTACCCTGTGAACTGCAGAGCGCCAGGCTCCTCTGTCCTTTGTTATCTGCCGGAGTTTGCTCAGGTCCTTTGAGTCGGGGATGCCATCTAATCATCTCATTCTCCATCACTCCCTTACCCTTTTGCTTTCAGTCTTTCCCAGAGTCACAGTCTTCCCCAGTGAGCTGGCTCTCCACATCAGACGGCCAATGTATTGGAGCTTCAGCTTCAACATCGGTCCTTCCAGTGAGTATTCTGGGTTGATTTCCTTTCAGCTTGACTGGTTTGATCTCTTTGCTGTCCAAGAGACTCTCAAGAATCTTCTCCTGCACTTTTCCCATAATGAGTTCTTTGGGGCCCCCCAAACCACAGACAAAAAGTAGAAAAACCTTAAAGAAACCAAGCAAAATGATGAAAACACAGATACGTATTTTTAGGAACTGCTGGCAAAATCATCCAATGTAGAGATGGTAACAACTGAAGCTGGAACTCAGAAGAGCTGATGAGACTGGTGAAGAGGAGCCAAGGGAAACACAGGAAGTGCCAGGACCTCAGAGAGATGAGCACCCCAGGGAACAGCTGTCACTGAAGATGGAAGCTGGGGGCGGGAGAGCTGGGGGCGCGCAGGAACCCGAGGGCGCAGAGAACGGTCTCCCAAGACCGGCCCTTGAACTCCAAATGCGTAAACCCACTGGACGTGTTCTTCCTTTATGCTGAATTTTACTGAAATGTAGTTGATTTACAATGTTGCTAGTTTCTGCTGAACAGTAGTGACTCAGATAAATACATACATATTTACATATATGCATATATGAATTTGTGTGCATGCTTAGTCACTCAGTCGTGTCACTCTTTGCAACCCTTTGGATTGTAGCCCAGCAGGCTTCTCTGTCCCTGGGATTTTTTCAGGCATGGATACAGGACTGGCTTGCCATTTCCTCCTCCAGGGGATCTTCCGGACCCAGGGATGGAACTGGGTCTCCCGTGTCTCCTGTGTTGCAGGTGGATTCTTTACCCGCTGAGCCACTGGGGGAGTCCCCCCCAACACACACACACACACACACACATATTCTTTTTCATATTCTTTTCCGTTATGGTTTCTCACAGGATATTGAATACAGTTCCCTGGGCTCTACGGTAGGGCCTGTTCATTCATCCATTTATTAATAATAGTTTGCCAGAGAGGAGACCCAAACAAACACAGTAAGACATGAAAAAGCAGTCACAAGTGATCCCACAGAAACACAAATATAAGAGGATACTATGAACATTGTATTTCAGTAAATTTGACAACTTAGAAGAAACCGTCAACTTTCTAGAGGCATACAGCTCATTAAAATTGAAAACCAAGAAGAAATAGATAACTTGAACAAGCCAATCACTAGAAATGAGGGAAAATCTGTAATTTTAAAAAAGCAGAAACAAACCTTCCTACAAACAAAAGTTCAGGACCAGATGGCTTCCCTGGGGAATTCCATCAAACACATGTGGACGTTTCCCTTGAGATGTTGCAAAGAGACAGGGACTTACCCAGGAGCCCTTCCATAGCGCCCACAGCTGCGATCCCTGCCCCAGCCCCTGGCCCCAGTATTGGCTTTATGAGCACCACCGTCGTCCCCCAACCCCAGCCTTACAGCTCCAGCACATCTGTCCCTCAGCCCTCGCATCCCCCCGTCTCCTTTCTAAGAGTGTCTGGACTCCGGCCCTGTCACGCTTGGCCCCTGTGGTCGCTCTCCTGGGATGGCTGTGACGCTTGATCAATACCCAGGGATGCTCTCTTCCCCCATAAGGCAGAGGTCTTGTGCTCTGACATCACACATGGTGTGGCCTGCTCTGGGCAGGGGCAGGGAAGGACCCTCCTCTCCCCCTGGGAGTGGACTTGGCACAACTGCAGGTTGGAGACAGACCACACGACCTGAGGAAGTTTCAGTATGGGGAGAAGTAAACCTGATCCTTTGTAGTTTGTGGCTTAAGTAATGCACATGCCAGGACCTATTTGCCTGGAATCACAGCTGCGCTGACCTCTCCCCCTCCTTGAGTCCACCCTAGCTGGTGTTCAGTGATGAGGCTTAGTCTGTGTGCCCTTCAGCAAGCGACCAGCTCTCCTCCCAAGCACCATCCAGTTTCCCAAATCCAGCTCACTCCTTGGTAATAAATCTATTTCCCACTTATCATGAATTTTAAACCCTTTTAAACCCTTTGGGAATTCCAATCCCAAAGAAAGGCAAGACCAAAGAATGCTCAAACTACTGCACAATTGCACTCATCTCACACACTAGCAAAGTAATGCCCCAAATTCTCCAAGCCAGGCTTCAACAGTACATGAACCATGAACTTCCAGATGCTCGAGCTGGATTTAGAAGAGGCAGAGGAGCCAGAGATCAAATTGCCAACATCCACTGGATCATTGAAAAAGTGAGAGAGTTCCAGAAAAACATCTCCTTCTGCTTTATTGACTATATCCAAGCCTTTGACTGGATGGATCACAACAAACTGTGGAAAATTCTTCAGGAGATGGGAATACCAGATCACCTGACCTGCTTTGTGAGAAATATGTATGCATGTCAAGAAGCAACAGTTAGAACTGGACAGGAAACAACAGACTGATTCCATATTGGGAAAGGAGTACATCAAGGTGTATATTATCACCCTGATTATTTAACTTATATGCAGAGTACATCACGGAAAATGCCAGGCTGGATGAAGCACAAGCTGAAATCAAGATTACCAGGAGAAATATCAATAACCTCTGATAGGCAGATGACACCATCCTTATGGCAGAAATTGAAGAAGAACTAAAGAGTCTCTTGATGAAAGTGAAAGAGGAGAGGGAAAAAGTTGGCTTAAAACTCAACATTTAGAAAACTAAGATCCTGGCATCTGGTCCCATCACTTCATGGCAAATAAATGAGGAAAGAATGGAAACAGTGACAGACTTTACTTTTTGGGGCTCCAAAATCACTGCAGATGGTGACTGCAGCCATGAAATTAAAAGACACTTGCTCCTTGGAAGAAAAGTCATGACCAACCTAGACAGCATATTAAAAAGCAGAGATATTACTTTGTCAACAAAGGTCCATCTATTCAAAGCTACGGTTTTTCCAGTAGTCATATATGGATGTGAAAGTTGAACTGTTAAGAAAGCTGAATGCCAAAGAATTGATGGTTTTGAACTGTGGTGTTGGAGAAGACTCTTGAGAGTCCCTTGGACTGCAAGGAGATCCAACCAGTCAATCCTAAAGGATATCAGTCCTGGGTGTTCATTGGAAGGACTGATGCTAAAGCTGAAACTCCAATACTTTGGCCACCTGATGTGAAGAACTGACTCCTTGACAAAGACTCTGATGATGGGAAAGATTGAGGGCAGGAAGAGAAAGGGGTGACAGGATGAGAGGGTTGGATGGCATCACTGACTCAGTCGACATGAGTCTGAGTACGCTTCAGGAGTTGGTGGTGGACAGGGAGGCCTGGTGTGAAACACGACTGAGTGACTGAACTGAACTGACTTGTAACCTCATTTTATTGTCACTCAGTTGCTCAGTCATGTCCAGCTTTTTGCGCCTCCATGGACTGCAGCACGCCATGCTTCCTGTCCTCCATGTTCTCCTGGAGTTTGCTCAGACTCCTGGCCATTGAGTAGATGATGCCACCCAACCATCTCATCCTCTGCTTCCCTTTCTCCTGCCTTCAGTCTTTCTAGGCATCAGGGTCTTATCCAATGAGTTGGCTCTTTGCATCAGGTGGCCAAAGTATTGGAGCTTCAGCATTACCATCAGTCCTTTGATGAATGTTCAGGGTTGATTTCCTGTAACCTCATTGTAGAGCATGAACTCGGAGGTGGCATTTAAACAGGTGTACCATCTGGGCAAGAACAGCCAGGGTTTCATTCTGGCTCAGCCCCAGGCCCTCTGAGACATCCCCCAAGGGGCAGTGAACAGCAGGGTGAGCAGGGACCCACCAGGGGTGGGGGATTTGGCCAGAGCGCAGATCCTGGATTCTCCGTGGACACCGTGGGTGGACTTAGACAAGCTGCAGAGGGGTCTGAGCCTCTGTGGCCTCCATAGCAGCTCCCGAGAAGGTGGGCGAGAGATCAGGGAGACGGCGCCTGCTCCCCAGCCCTGTGCCTGGCATGCAGCGCGCCTGCTTAACAAATGTTCCATGTGGTTCCTCGCCACGGTTGGGCAGCTCTGATCATTTTTCCTCTTTCCTCATCTACATCTGCTCCCCTGCAGCCTCCCTCCATCTGCCTTGTTCTAGTCCCCATGGCCTCTCAGGAGGCCCCCCTCCTCCTCACATGACAGCCTGAAAGCGATGCCGTGAGACCAGCCTCGTCTTCCTCCAGACCTTTGCCGGCCTCCCTGCAGGGACCTGATCCCTCATCAGCTGCATCCCTGCTAGAGTCTCTGTGAAGTGCCTGGTGCTGTTACGCGGCTGCCAGTGAGGCTGGACCCTTCTTATCACCGTCCAGGATGACTCGGAGTTTATTTCCCTTGACAAATGTCTTTGTACCCCTCAAAGGTAATACTGTTATTTTTTTCTAATTTGTTGTGAGCCTCAGAGTTCCCAGTGTGCTGCGGAATACCAAAACCTTTTCTTGAGGGGAATAACAATTTTTAGTCAATAAATCAGAAATAGATCCTTTTAGTGAGATGCTGACACTGGGCTGTTGGAGAGAGATGCTTGGGCACAAACTTCTCTTGGGGGACCGTCTTGCCCATCACCAGGCGCTGAAGACAGCATCCTTGTCAGACACGCATCCTTTCAGGGAGGATGACTGTGGCTTCAGTTCTCTGGATGTGGACCTGAGACGTGCCAAGATCTCCCCAAGTTTTCCAGTGTTGGACTCACTACAGCTGCTGCTCTGCATGTGCTGAGCCCTCCAGGGACAGTTCCGCCACCTCCTGAGTGGCCCCGGTGTCATCGGGGCTCTGACGGCCACACACGGAGTCACTCAGTCTGCACAGCAAGAGGGCTTCTGCGCCGTCAGACAGTCGGTGCTGGGCAAGCTTTCCCAGCCTCCATCATGGTCCCACTCCTGCCTCCTCCTCTCCGCTGCACCCACAGCCCCTCCTTGCCTTCCCAGCTCCTGGGGCTCCCCTCACCTCCATCTCCTGCTTCCATGAAGCAGATCATCCAGGGGGAGGACTTCACTGTCCGGGAGGGTCTGAGGATGAGATCTATGCAAACACGCATCTCTCCTCTCGGCATTGAGATAGCATCACCCTCCTGCAAACCTCAACACACAGATGATCTCATGTGAAGCTGTTCCCACAAAGCACGGGGAGCTTGCCCCACGTGTGACGTCTGCCCCACGGCCCTATGAGACACAGATGGTTCTTTTCAGATGAGGATTCTGAGACTTGAGGAATCTGAAGACTTGCCTAAGGTCACACGTTGAGTTTGTGGCAAGATTCAAGAGCGACTCTGCTGGTCCAGATAATCACAGGCTGGTCCACACTGATTCTAGGGCTCACCAGTATTCAGAACCAACCAACCTCTTCCTCCCCCACTGTAGATGTGATAAAAACAGGTCTGCAAGTGTTAGGGTATAATTTCCCAATCACTGATAGCGGTGGGCAGAGGGTCTAACCCGAGACCCTGGCTCCCAGTTCAGATCAGATCCCTTTCAGCAAACCATAGTCACAGTGAGTTGGAAGCAGAGGTCCCCTTGTCAGCCCATGCACACACACACTTCTGAGCAAGTCCTGAGCACCAGGTAGTATGTGGGGCAGGGACTCCTGTCTTGGGCAGGCACTGTGTCTCCGTGGGGGTAATGACAGGGGGAGAGTCAGAGGGAGAAACTGACGTTGTGGGTGGAGGATGCTTGCTAAGTCCCTGGGTGGACTGGATTTTTTTTTTCTTTTTCTCAGCACACACACACACAACACTCTCTTCCAAATACCACGATAAACACTTTACAAACTAGTGTATGACCCCTTGGGCTGGTGAGAGGGCTCTCCTTATCCCTTTGCAGATGAGCTGAGCTACTGGCAGGTTCTAGGCCACGGGGAGGGTCAAACACACAGCGAGGGGTCCCGCTCTCCTCCCCAGAAGCCTGTGCAGTGGTGCTGCCTCGGGGTTTCCTGCTAAGCTCGTGCATCAGGACCACCCCTGCTGGTGACAACCGACCACGTGTCACCTCGACCCTGCTTCCTCCTGAGCCGCGAGCCTCAGAGCGCCCAGTCCTGGCAGCGTTCCATCAGCTTCAGCACCTCGCATGTGGAGGGGGACAGCTGACCATGGCCACAGAGAAGTGGCCTTCACCCCACTCAGGAAACGCTCCTAATCCGTGCAGCCCGCGGGGTCCTGGGGCAGACTGGGGGCCAGCCAAGCAGAAAGGGCAGGGGCGGCCTCGCAGACACCAGCAAGAGTGAGAGATATGGGAAGAGGGCCAGAGACAGCCCAGCGGAGGCAGGAGGGTGCAGGGGTCCTGGCTGTGGGCCCCCGGGCTGTGGTGAGCAGGGGTGCTGAGTGGGAAGCCGGCTCCAGACTGTCAACACGACGGCTTTGACAAGACCGGTTCTGACAGCCCCAGAGCACCACAAACATCCGCTCCAAGCCTATTTATAGCTCTGCGCCTCTCCTCACCCAGAAACAGGGGAAACGAAGCAGAGCCAATCGGCAAGAGGTTTGGGCAGCCTGGTTGTGGCAAATGCATCCTTCCAGGGGAGGAACCACCTGCGTGGGCACCGGGGCCACGAGGTCTCTCCCTGGATGGGAAGTCAGCCGGTGCCCCCACTCTGGAGCCCAGATGGCCCCAGGCACCTGGGAGCAGGTGCGGGAGCCAGCGCTGAGCTCATCCAGGCAGGTGCTCGGCTCATGCCTGGGTATCATGGTGGAGGGGCATGCACTGACAATGTCTAGAAGCTTGGGCCCCACCTCCAGCACTTCTGCATCTGTGGATCTGTGCTCTGGCTTGAGCACCAGGGTATTTTAAACTTCCTACATGACTCGGCTAATCAGAACATCAGGGGACCTGGAAACAGAACATGTGGTTTGGGGCAGCTATTTCTGCCTTTGAGCCTCCGTTTTCCTCTCTGCACAGTAAACATCTCGGACTATGTAATTCACAATTGAGTTGTTTTCCTTAGAGCTTCTCCATGGTTTAAAGCCACCGTCCTTCAATTTGAGGCCCCTTGTAACTTTTGCACTTGCTGCTGGGGAAGGAAACACCCAGCATGGAAAGTGGGCCCAGGAGAGCTAAGCTTTCTGGTTCCCAAGCCAATGGTATCCTCTTCCCTCACCCTGCAGGCCAGGGACCGCCTGGCTGCCAGTGCCAGGTGGCCTGATCCATCCTGGGAGGCAGCGACACCATTATAGGCTCGTGTGGAGATGTGTCGACGCGGTCAGTCAGTCTGAAGGATCTCCCCGCGTGATCTGAGGAGGTGTGCTTTGTCTGAATTGCCACGTGCCGCTGATTGGGGGATCCACTGCTTCACTCCCTGGTGCCCAGGCTGCTCTCGGAGTCTATTATCCATCATCATTTCCATCCTGAGTGAGGCCACACTGCCTCGAGAGAAGAAAGGAGCCTCATGGAGAAGTGAAGAGACCTCCCTCGTGTGATGAGCTTACAGAGAGATGAAAGTGACCAGAACACCAGAGGATGAGGAGAAGGTGGGGGGAGCAGCTGGGCCCCGTGTCCTCCTCCACCATGGTCTCCTCAGCATCCCCCTGCCTCCAGCATCTTCCCTTCTAGACTGTTTGCTCAGTCCCCAGAGGCATTTCTGGAAGATGAACACATCATGGCCTTCATCCCCTCCTCCAAATGCCTCGTGGTTTCCCCAAGACCCTCAGCAGGACCCCTGAGACCTACCTCTCCACCCCTCATCTGTGATCCATGACATCTCCACCTCCCCTGGAGGTCCCCAGGCTCCCCAGGCTGCGTGGGTGCAGAACTCCCTGAAAAGCCTTCAGCTCTCACTGTGGGCCAGGGCATCTCAAGGCTGGTCCGCATATTAGGATCTCTGGGCACCAAAACCCGTGCCTAATGGGTCCCCTGACCCCATCCGAGGATCTGCCTCCACTGGGCCTGGGCGTGGCCCCTACACCAGAATTCTCAGTAGCGGAGGGTTATTCTAGAAGGTCCTTCCCCTGCTTCTTTGGCTGGTGGCCCTGCTAGTCCTCCAGCCCAGGTCAAGCCCTGGGCACCTGTGTATCCTTCTCCTCCCCCCTCCCTCCCTCTCCCCTTAGTGAAGGTAGGACTCCTTATGCCTCCAGCTCCAAGCAAACAGCAGTGTGTCTCTGCAGCTCTGGACCCCGCTGGTGCACCGTGAGCCTGTCCCCCAAGCGGAGACCCGAGCAACGTCAGGTCTGACAAGCCACACCCCTCCTCATAGATCTGAAGATGCTTCTCTCTCTAGAATGTTGTTCAGTCTCTCAGTCATGTCCGACTCTTTGCGATCCCATGGACTGTGGCACACCAGGCTTCTCTGTCCTCCACTATCTCCTCGAGTCTGCTCAGACTCACGCCCGATCCTTACCATCTCACCCTCTGTCATCCCCTTCTCCTCCCGCCCTCAATCTTTCCCAGCATCAGGGTCTTTCCCAATGAGTCAGCTTTTTGCATCAGGTGGACAAAGTGTTGGAGCTTCAGCGCCAGTTCTTCTGATGAATATTCAGAGTTTATTTCCTTTAGGATTGGCTGGTTTGATCTTGCAGTCCAAAGGACTCTGAAGAGTCTTCTCCAGCACCATGATTTGAAAGCATCGATTCTTCGGCACTCAGCCTTCTTTATGGTCCAGCTCTCATGCCCATACATGACTACTGGAAAAACTGTGGCTTTGACTATATGAACCTTTGTTGGCAAAGTGGTGTCTCTGCTTTTTAATACATTGCCTAGATTTGTCATAGCTTTCCTTCCAAGGAGCAAGCGTCTTTAGAATGGGAGACTCCAAATCCACATCATCTGCTCTGAGGATGATCTTCTTGCTCAGACCGAGCTCTCCTTTGACATTTTGCAGCTTCAGCCATGAAACACAGGGTTAGTTCTGCTGCTATGCCTAATAGGCACTAGAGAAGGGAGAAGGGGGCAAAGCATCGTGATCTATGCATCGTCCATCTAAGCATGCTTTCCTCCCAAATACCACGAACTTCTGCCATCCTTGTTTCTTCACCAGGTTATGTGACCACAGTTGATGAGTATAACTTTCTTCCTCCATTATCCTTGAAGGAGGTAGCTTTCCATAACTTCAGGAAATGCCTGGATAGTGGCGGAGGTGGGTAGTGAGGATGCTGAGCTTACAACAGAATCCAGCTGTGGAGTAAGGAGCTTGGGGGTGAGGCACAGGGTCCAGGGAAGGATGACAGGTTTGGTTGCGATGAGAGGGAGCCCTAAAGCCTTCAAGGCAGGGAGAGCAGTCAGACAGACTTTGGCAGACCCATCTCTGCCAACACAGAGCACCAGGTTTGGCTGGAGAAGAGGCTGCAGTGCTGACAAGTTTCCAAAGGGCGATGAGGAAGCAGCTGAAGGTTGATTAAGTTACTGGAGTGTCTGTCCCTCCAGTATGAACCTTCCTTCCCAAAACATGTATGAACCCTCCTTCATGACTTTGAAGATTTCCAGGAGGGAGAGCACACACCTCCCACACAGGGTGTCCGGCAGCTGAAGCCCCACCTCGTCTTCCCTCTTTCAAGTTCTTGCTAACCAGGAGCCCTGCTTCCCCATCATGTTTTTCCATTTTACACAAGTAAACATCCTTTAATTGAAACTCCTGGGCATTTAACATTATTTATAACTCCATGAAATAAAAGCCTCATGGAACTCTGGTTCCATCTCATAACTGGTGATTCCCGGACTGCTCCCTAATTATTTGGGAGATGTTGTGTAGCATCACTAATTATAGGGTCGAATTAAAATGGAGAGATCGGAGCCGCCATTTCAAAGGGAGTAGAACAGACAGGCACATTTGGACTTCAAAGTTTCCTCTTAAGAGGAGAACTATTCAGGAAGCTTCTGAAACTAAACTTCTAAAATTTCCACCAAACCAGCAAGAGTTCTTGTGTTGGAATTCTGCCATAAGGCCCTTGTAACCTGATCTAGCATCGTCTCTGTTATTTAAGCTACAACAGCTCCCACACAGAAACCCCTTCCTCTATCCGTGAGGCCTCCTTCTCCCTGGAACTTGAGGAAGACAGATGCTCACAAGCTCTTCTGTGGGCAAGAAGCACACTAAAGGGAACATGAAGGATTTAGTCGCTCAGTCAATTCTTTGTGACCCCACGGACTAACCCTCCAGGCTTCTCTATCCATGGAATTCTCTGGGCAAGAGTACTGGAGTGGTTTGCTATTCCCTTCTCCAGGGGGTCTTCTCAACCCAGGGATCAAACCTGTGTCTTCTGCATTGCCCATAAGAACCACAAAAGTGCTGCTAAAATTTTAGCAGCAACTAAAATTCCCCCCCCCCCAACTCCCACCCTCACCAGAATCTTCTGATGGATAGAACATTGAGTGGAGGCCAGAGAAACTCCCTAGGCAAACCTGATGCACACCCCCCCCCAAGCATAGACCCTTTTAGGTAACACTGACTCAGATTATCCCCTCCTATGCGTCATGTTGGCTGTGGGCACAGACACTGTGCTGCGGGCACTGCTCTGCTTACACCTCGGGATGGAAAGAGTGGAGATGAATGTTTGGAGACAGAAAGGTCTGGCTGTGGCACCCTGCTTGCTCCCCTGCCAGGACCACGTGGTCTCAGCTCACACTCTGTGCCCCATTTGCAGACAGATGTCTTTCTCCCTGCCAGAGCTATTTGTGTCCCTGTGACGCGCCTACAGATGGCACAGAAGCCCTCACAGGGCCCCCCTGACCCCACACGAACCCTCCTGCAGGCTCCCTCCACTCGCCCTGCTGCCAGGGCTGTGCTGCTCTGCCCGCTCCCTGACCCTGATGGAAATCTCCGCTCCTTGACCGGCTGCTGGTTCAGCACCCTGGAGAGCTGCCCCGGGGGTTAGAACTTGGCTGGGCACTGGCCCCAGCACTGCTTCAGACAGGACCTGGGTGGTAACCTCTGGCTTGGCCCACAGTAAGTGAGAGGCTCCCTTTCAGAAGCTGGCACTACAGCCGCCAGGCCTGAGCACGCCCTCTCCCTGTGTGGAGGGCACTGCAGATCCTTTACCTCCTTCCTCTGCTTAAAGATGGGCAGGATAATAAAAAAACTTTAAAAATACATAAAAGAAAATCATGAGGCTTCCCTGGTGGCTCAGACGGTAAAGAATCTGCCTGCAATGCAGGAGACCTGGGTTCGATCCCTGGGTCAGGAAGACCCTGTAGAGAAGGAAATGGCAACACACTCCAGTATTCTTGCTTGGAGAATCCCCATGGACAGAGGAGCCTGGTGGGCTACAGTTCTTGGCATCACAGAGTCGGACACAACTGAGCAAACTTCACTTCAAAAGAAAATCTTGGGACCTTGCACCAGGCAGAAACTTGACACCAAAAGCATGAGACATAAAAGGAAAAATGATAACTTGGACCACATCCAACTTAAAAACTTTTGTTCTGGACAACAGGACAAGCTTCTTATGAGAATGGAAAGGTAAAGCGAAGCCCGAGGGGAAAGAACCTGCAACCCACACACCCAACAGAGCCTGAGCATCTAGAAGGTATTCAGCAGAAAGTGATCCTGCTGAGCCCTGGGGACTTTCACTTCATATGGATGCCAAGTGGGCATCATCGCCATGACAGAGGGAGCTGAGGGCTGGCACACCACTGTGCCAGGATTGGAGCCTGCTGGCACGAGGGGTGGGTAGGAGAGGACTCCCCAGCCCCAACACACACTCACAACTTCTCATCGTGGCCCTGCCCCTGTGGGGAGTCAGAGCACCCGCTGGCTCCACTGGCGGGGTTGGGGAGGGGTGGGGTGAGAGCTAAGCTCTCCTCTCCTTCAGTCCCACAGAAGCCACTGGGTGTGCACGAGTGTGTGTGTGTGTGTCTGTGTGCACGCCTATTGTATCTCCCCAATTATTTAACGTTTCTGTTGCTATTTATGCATTCCTGATTTTCCAGGTTTCCTTCTTATATCATTTCCCTTCTGTTGGAAGAAATTCCTCTGTAGTTCTTTTAAAGCAGGTCTGCTGGAAATGAATTTTCAGTTTTCCTTTATCTGAGAATGGTTTTATATGACCTTATTCTTGAAGGATATTTTGGGTGTATTTAAAAGTTTGGATTGACAGCACTTTAAAAGTGTTATCATTTCCTTCTGGCTTCCATAATTTATAATGAGAAATCTGCCGTGAGAAGAACTGCTCTTACCCTCTAAGTAATAGATAAATTTTCCTTAGCTCCTATTGATATGTGCTCTTGTCTTAACATTTCAGTACTTTCATTATGACGTGTTTGGTTGCAGATCTCATTTTTAAACCTTTTCTCCTCTCTCTTTTTCACATTGTATCATTTTATTATCTCTTTCCTCAGTCACCTCTGGTCTGCAACTGGATCTGTTGTGTTTTCAGTCACTAAGTCATGTCGAACTCTTCTGATTCTTCTTTATATCTCCTAACTCTTTTCTGAAATTGTCCATCTTTGTTTCTCTCTCCGTTTGTTTCACGAACGTCTGCCCTTATCTGTTGGAGCATATTTGGGACAGCTGCCCTGTCTCTTTGTTTGCTATTTCCAGCATCTGCCTGGTATTAGCGTCATCACCCGCTTTTACTCCCAGGTAGCTTTGGTTTTATCTCGGATGCTGCATATATTTCATTATGTGCAATTAGTCGCCTTATTCTGACACTTTGGGCCGTACTGAAACCCTGTAAGGAAAGTTAGCTCTGTTTTGGTGAGCAGTTTGGCCCAGCTGCAGTTCAAGTCTCCAATCCCAACGAGCTTTTAGTGGGCTGTGCCTGGAGCATCGGTATAGTTTTCAAAACACTTGCAGAGATTTTTAATCTGCCCTGTGTGAGTGGCGCCCATGGGCCAGCCTGGCACGTGAAGGGCCGTCCGCTCTGTAGCTCAGGTCCCTGCGTCTGTGCGAACGTCTACAACCAGATACCCAAGGGCACACCTCACGGTGAGCAGGAGTTCACACGCAGATTACTTCCCCCAGCGCCTCCTCCCTCATAATCTCCTTGGTGTCTCCAATCCCTGTCTCGTGCTTCCAGCCAGTCACCCCACTGCCACACATTGCTGCAACTCCACCCCGATAGTGAGGCAAGAGGGACACAGAGGAGAAGCAGATGAGGTGCCCGGCCTTGAGACCGCGGTGTCTCTGGCAGGAGGGGAAGCCCCCTTCCCTCTGCGGGGGGAGCTCCCCAGCGCCGCTCTGCTGACCCTGCAGGGTTGCGGGGGGCTGAGGCCTGAGAGGAGAGAGGAGAGAAAAAAGCTAGGCAAGCAGTTTTCACTACCCCCTCTGAGCCCAAGCTACTACCTGGCTTCCTTCTCAAGCTAAGATGGCAGAGGTTCCTGGGGCTCTGTCTGCACGCACGGCTCAGGGTTACGGGCTTACCAAGTCCAGACGGCAGGAATCCAGGGCGAGGCAGAGGGCTCACTCCCTGTAGGTGGAATTTGGAATTCTGCTCTTTCTCTCCTCAATCTTCCCGCTGCTGGTTACTTTCCGGAATCCTCAGATGGCTGGTCCAGGCCTTCCGTCCAGATCTCTCAGCACCTTCGGTGGAAGACACGGAGGGGCGTGTGCTCACTCCAGCTCGCCTGGAGCCAGTGTTGCCACAGCTCGCTTTGTTTTCTGTTATTTCTCTATGATGGGAGGCAGCGTGTACTCTAAGGTTTCAATAAAGGCCACTAAAGTGCTAACATCTGTTAGCAATAATCTTTAAATCAAGAATTACTCCATTAGATAGCTTGAGTAAAACACTGAGATGTTCCCCAAGACTGTCATTTCACTGCTAGACTTAAGCGTAAACCTGGAAGTCCCCAGTTGCAAAGTCTATGACCAGAGCTAAGCCCAGGGGACCGTGCAAGTTGTTACTGAATTAGCTGGAAAGTGCTTTCGCTGCAGCGCAGAGCTGATTAGATCCAAATCCATGAGCCTTATCTCGATTCGACGATTCCGACCCACCCAAACCTTATGGAATGAAGGCACAGCGTCAGACGTGCCTTGAATTGGACATTCCCGACTTGCTGACTTTGAAGTCCCGACTCCCCAGGTGTCAGTGCTGGGTTGAGAGGTGCCACCCAGGCATTTGGAGCTGAAACGTGAGGACAGAGCAAAGGAAGGAGAAGAGGGCACCGCAGGCACAGAGAGCCCTTTGAAGCGGGTCCGGTCAGAGCCTCCTCTGCCCCATCGGGCGCAGCTCTTCATCCCCAGCTCATTGACTCGACTGTGGTGCAACGCAGTGAGCTAAAAGGCCTGTCAAAGGAAACCTGGTTTTTTTTTTTTTTTCTTTTCAAGTCAGTTTACATCATGTTCAGCTTCCATGACAAGTTTTATAATTAAATCTCTGTGACTCCTAGCGGGTCAGGTGTGCCTTAAACACTTTTCACAGATGTGTTTTCACGCACACAGGAGCAATGCGGCTTTAATGCTAACACCTCTTTGGGTGAAAAGGGTGTTGTTTACAAAGGGAATCACCTAGCGTTCTAATCTGTCAGTCTAGGCTAAGTGGGAGAAAGAAGACTGATGTGTGAGGATTCGTGTTGCTCGTTCGCCTGTCCAATGTTATGCGTGTGCCTGCTCAGTTGCTCATTTGCAGCCCTTTGCAACCCCATGGACTGTCGCCCACCAGGCTCCTCAGTCCTTGGGATTTCCCAGGCAAGAATACTGGGCTGGGTTGCCATTTCTTTCTCCAGGGGATCTCCGTGTCCCAGGGATTAAACCGTGTCTCCTGCATTGGAAGTGAGATTCTTTACTACTGAGCCACAGGAAAGCCCACATTTAACTGGCCCTTGGCTCCCCTGGACACTGGGTCCACACAAAATAGATTGTATTTTCATAGACCACAATGTAGCGGGCCAAAAATGCAGCTTCTTTAATCTTTACTCAGATTACCTTGACTTCTATGTGAAGACCCACACTCCACCACACTGACGTGGAAATCTTTGTCTGAACATCAAATTAGGAGTTTGGGATTAACATATACACACTACTCTGTATTTACATAAAATAGACAGCCAACACAGTCCTACCACACAGCACAGGGAACTCTACTCAGTATCTTGTAATGACCTGTAATGGAAGAGGATGTGAAAAATAATATAGATAGATAAGGGGAGGGAGAGTATACTTCCATAAAATCTTAAGATTGAAAAATACAAGGGAAGCAAGAAGTCAGGACGTGGACAACTGAAGGCACGCTCAGCCACACTGGGATCTTCATGAATGATTCCGTTGGAAATAGACCTCATCCAGAACGATGGCCCACTCCCTACTCCTTGGTCAGATCTCAGTTCGGGAAAAGTACTCAGTTCTTATTGTTTTTGCAAATCTCCATTTTCGTGTAGTCTCCTTCCGTTGCCATTCCGGGGGTAACACGTTAGATCACTGATGTGAACAGCCTCCCCCCACTCCTGTTGGGCAGAGGGTGATGACAGACCTCGTGGGCGACAGTTCATAGAACCCATCACTGATGCTACGGTGCATCAGCCCGCAGCATCCTCAGCCATGAGCAGAGAGCCTCTCCATTCTTCCCACTTTTTACCTCAAACAAATGTTGAACATCATCACTCTGTTCCAGCTAGGTTTGCAGAAGACCAGTCCTCTCTGCTTGCACCCACCCCCGCCGGCCACCCCGTGCCCCTGCAGGTGGCCTCTGCACCTGTCACCCCTGCGGAAGGCGTGGTCCCTGCTCCGGTTTCCACGGATGCAGGGAAGCCCCTCCCCTTCAGCAACTCTCTTCGGGTTCCCAGCCTTACCTGCCTCTCCTGGCTCCTCAGAGACCCACGCCCGTGACTGACTCTGCTGCCTGATGGTTCCACTTTGAGAACGGCCAGTCTTCAAAACAGCTGGTGGGTTTAGAGCTCCTTAGAGCTCTGTTTACTGTTGAGAACCCTCACTTGCTGCTGGCGCTTTGTGCTCTTCCCAGCTCTTGGCTTTGGGGGACCTTGGGCCCCTCTCCTTAACTTTAAAACAAACTTCCCGCTTGTTTGTGGTCCTCCCCGTCAGGACAGGCATCTCTTTCATGAGAGTAGCATGTAACTTAAGATCGACAGCAGTTCTCCACGAGTAATTTATCCTGCATAGCTTATACTTGTACTCTTTGATTGACACAATTATTTTTTTAAGTAAAGGGGCAGAAAGAAACTTCTGGAGGTGATGGATAAGTTGATGGTCTTGACTGTGGTGATAGGTTAATGGCTGTAGACTTGTCTCCAAACTCCTGAAGTTCTACATCAAATATGTACAGCTTTTTGTACATCAATCGTATCTCAATAAAGTGGTTTTAAAGAGAAAAAGACTGGTATATCTGATACATGTTTCCAAAACTTACTGTGAGGGAAAAAAGTTCAGTATCAGACTCTATTTCTATACATGATCAGCTTCTGAAACAATGGTTTTAGTAGCGGAGGTCACTTTCTATTTCTTCAGATAGAAGTCACTAGAATGAAAAGCCGCTGACAAATATTTTAGGAGGATGGGGACGAGTCCTCCAAGACCACCCCAGTCCATTGATGACGTGCATTACTCACAGCTTGTTGAGCAGGAGCAACAACAGAGCCAGATATCAGTGGCTTGGGCAAGAAAAAATAGAGGTTTGAAGCAGTGACAGTCCTGGGCTCACATTCATGTCCAAGAGCAGCTCTCCTGTGGGGACCTGGCTCGCGGCTCCTCCACCGATTGGGCACAGGACTCCCAGAGTTTCCCTGACAACACCACCCCCGGGGGGGGGTTGCGGTCACAACTGTCTGTCGTCACATACAGAACACACTCCTTCCCCATGGAGACCGGAATGTCCCACTTGACTCCTTCCTCCACCTCAAAGCCCTGACGGCTGGAGGATGCTCTGGGCCCTCCTTTAAGTCCAGATGTGGCTCCTCTGAGTCCCACCTCCTAGAAAACACAGAGGAAAGAGACCTCTCTTCCCCCCCTCTGGACACAGACGCCCAATCTAGGGTGATGGAGCGGGGTGAGGAGACCCACGCACAGTTGGCTTTGGCCAACGGCATGACACTGCCCGGGAGGACGTGCGGGGTCCCCTGTCCAAGGCAGGCGACGGCAGACTGGAGGCTGGGTCTGCTCTCTGGGGGGTGGGGGGCTCCTTTGCCCACCATTTCCATGGCCCCTGTTCTCACCGTCTAGGCAGCTCTCCATTGACTGCTGTCCATGGCCAAGTCCAAGCATGCCTTCATGGGGTTTTGTGCATCTTTTCTAGCCGAATTCCCGTGGGTCCAAGTTCAGTAGCCCCAAGACCATGTGAATGTGCAGTAAAAAGCCTTCTGTAGCCCCAGCATGTGGCTTCTTTACAAACAGCACTCAGTGGGGTTAGCGGAATTGAGAAGCACCATTTCCATATGCCAATAACCCGACCGAAAGTTCTGTTTTTCCCAGATACCATTCACAAATCTCCATTATTTCCTAGTTTCTCTGTCCCCAAATCTTTCTCCCTCTGTCAATTTAATGGCAGCTTCCTTGAGGCTATTGGGGGGAAGAGAAGGTTTGGGAAATAGACAGTATCCTTAATCTGTTCGTTGCTGCCTGGTTAAATTCCTCTGTTTAATTGAGAAGTCTTAATGGGATTTTGAAGCTCAATGCCTTTTCAATCTTATTTCCTACTGTTTGGAATCTAGAAGTGCTTTTCCAAACCCAAGTTATAGATTCTCTCTATTTCCACTTTTATTTGCAGACCAAATAAGTGCTGCCTGAGTTTATGTCTTTCTTATAAATCTTTGCTGTAAGGGACAAGGAGCTACCAACACTCACCCAGTGCCAGCCCTTCATACAGATGCAAGTCTCCATCCTTCCAGGAAGAGGTCTTTATTTTCTCACTGCTTGCTAACCTCATAAAAGCCAAGCCTGCAGCACCCTACCTCCACAAAGCCACTCTATAATAATTAGGGTATGTTAGGAACAAATCAGAAATAGACTCCCACAATTCAATGCCTTTAAAAAATGAGAAAATTATTTCATTCTCCATTAGATGGATCAGTGGTAGAGAATCTGCCTATAATGCAGGAGACACAGGAGATATGGGTTTGATCGCTGAATCAGTAGGATCCTCTTGAGGAGAAAATGGCAATGCACTCCAGTATTCTTGCCTGGAAAATTCCCTGGGCAGAGGAGCCTGGCAGGGCTACAGTCCAAATGGTTGCAAAGAGTCGGACACGACTGAGTGTGCACACACACACACACATTAACCCATGGACTGGTGCCCAGGGTGGCCACTCAACCTTCCCTCATGAAGCCCTGCAGGGCTCCAGGTGGACAATGGCTTTCAGGGCTTCCCTGCCTTTGCTGGGGGAATAGAAGGTCTGAAAAGGGTATGAGGAGGTGTTCTTAATGGATCAGGCTGGACAGTGAGACGTGTCACCTCCACTGCGCACCCAGTGGGTTGGACAAAGTCACTCAGTGAAAGTGTCCAGATCCTAATTCCTAGTCATTCAGGAGTGGGTTGGGGATGGAGGGATGTGTTTTCACCACCACGGGAATATCTGGACACCAACTGGTTGCCCTACCATTCACACTTCTGCCACCAGCTTCCTGGGGATCCACAGGGTAAGAGCTCAGTCCTCCAAGATTGTCCAGGTTGATACCTGCATTTCTGACCATCTGATTGTCAACCAGACATTACCAAGATGCCCTTCTTGGGTTGGGTTACTTCATTACAGCTGTTCACAGAACTCAGAAAACCTACTTACTCACTAGATCACTGGTTTATTATAAAATGATGCCACTTGGGAACAGCCAGATGGAAGGGGTACACAGGACGAGGTGTGGGAAGGTGCTTCCATGCCTTCCAAGGGCACAACCCTCACACATCCAGGTGGTCACCAGCCTGAAACCCCTTGGAACCTCATCACTTTGGGATTTATGAAGCATTTATTACACAGGTATAACTGATCAAATCATTAGCCATTGGAGATTCAGCTCTATCTCCAGCCCCTCTCTCCTCCCTGGAGTCAGGGATTGTGATGCAGGGATCTGAAAGTCCCAGCCCTCTGTCAGAAGCTTGGCTCCCCTGGCAACCGGCCCCCATCCTGAGGTGAGGTCCGAAAGTCATCTTGGGAAGGCAGCGAAGGCTGTTGCTCATCACTTAGGAAATCCCAAGGGAGATTGGAGAGCTCTGTGCCAGAAATGGGGTCAAAGGCTGAATTTATATTTCTTACCATAAATCACAGGACCACACCTGGCCATGCCTGCCAGCAGGGATCCTGAGAGGTGCAGTTCAGTGTGCACGCGGAAAACACAGGAATTGATTTTCCCAACAGCTCACAGCTTGTGCCGCAGAGAGGCTGCTATGGAAACAGTGAGGAAGCCCTGCTGCCCAAAAGCGTGTGCGCTCAGAGAGCGAGGCCCAGCAGCACCAGGGCTTCCTGCGAACTCGGGGTGGAAAGTGAGGTCTGGGTTGTTGCTTGGGCGGTGGGCGGGATGTTGGGCAGAGGTGGGTGGGGAAGGGATGTGAGGTGGAGGGAACACAAGGGCTAAAGGGAGGCTTGGGAGATGGTGAGCGGGAGAGGTCCAAAGACGCGGGAAGGGGCATGGAGGATGGTGGGGGAAGGTCAGGGGGATTCAGGGGATTCAGGGGTCTGGGGTCAGGGGTCATGGGTCAGGGGATTCAGGGGAGGGCTGCTGTAGATTTCCAGGACAGCAGGCAATCAAACAGACAATCTGAAAAGAAACACGGTCAAAATCATACCTTGTTTCTCACAGCCCAGACCCCAGCAGCTAGCATTTGGGATAACACGGTCGGGCTGGGATGAGAGGAGGATGAAATGCGCATCTTCGGTCCAGCGATCTTCCGTGAAGGACTCAGCATCGCCCTGTTAAAGGGTCAGCCTGCATGTTCCTGCCAGAGATGGGATCCTCGCTCCCTGATCACTTTGAATGGCTGGGTTCAGCCAAGAGGGACCTGAGAGTAGAAGCAGTATAAGAAATGGGTTTTTTGTTTGTTTGATTTTAAGCTTAACTCATTTTATCTTTTTAAATTTATTTATTTATTTTAATTGGGGGTAATCGCTTTGCAAGATTGTGATGGCTTTTGCCTTACATCAACATGAATCGGCCAGAGGTACACACAAGTGTCCCCTCCCTTCTGAACGCCCCTGCCACCTCCCTCCCCACCCCATCCCTCTAGGCTGTCACAGAGTGCTGGCTTTGAGCCCCGCTTCACACGTGTAACTTGCATTGGCCATCTATTTTACATACGGTGATGTGCATGTTTCAATACTATTTTCTCAAGAAATCGATTTTTAACATGATTTTGAAAAAACAAAAATGGAATTGACTTAATTAAACCCGTAGTGATCCATGAGACAAATAAGACGGGAAATGTGCTGTATGAAGAGGGGATGTTCAGCTAACTAGACAAGTCTTCCGTGGCCCTTCATGGCCACCTGCCTTTCTGGAGTAGGCTGACCCCTTGACCCCATCCCAGTCTGACCTCAAGACCTCTCCTGGGGTCCCTCAGGGGTCAGAGCTTCAGAGCATCACAGTGCTCCTCCCCACAGAAGGTCTTTCTATAGGCCTTTGTCTATCAGTAAAATTCTGGGATTTAAAGAAAAGGAAGAAACAAATAGAAGCGAAAGACATACAGGGCATCATCTTTCCCCAGGTAATCCCTCCCAGGGAATTATGTGAGTCTAAAATTCACTGAAAATCTTTCCACGTCATGGAGACATCAGGGATCACCCCATCTAGCTTTAGAAACAATTCAGAAGTGGAATAAAACGATTTAGAGGAGAGATTATGAGACAACAAGAGAAAACAATGGAAAAAACACAAAGCCTTTGGAAATAACAGCTCTATTGGGGCAGTAATGTTTTGGGAAGCTAGCTGCAGTCAGATGAGAGAGACGTCACACAGACAAAGATGAAACAGCCTCTAATTGTAATTTATAAGACTGAAACAGAACAAGTATGCAAACATGTAAAAAAAGACACTTTCCAGGAGGAACGGAGCACTCAAATAAGCAGATTGAAATAGGAAGTCACAGCCCGAGGGGAAGGTAACAGCAGAAGGTCAGCAGTGAGCGTGCTCAGAGGGAGGTGGGAGTGTCCACGTCATCACAGCAAGCTCTCTGGGACGATGGGGAGTCAGGCTGGCCACAGAGGTCCTCACAGCAACAGTCAAGGGAAAAGACTAAGAAGTAGTAGGTCAACATCTACAGAGTTCTGAAGGAAAGAAGGCAAGCATCCCTTCTAATAAAAAATAAGTAAATAAGAGACAGACATTCCATACGCAAAACCCCAAAACTCTTCCTGTGGGGGGAACTTACCTCACTAAGAGATGAATGCAAATAAACACAAATGGAGAGTCCAGAGTCACACTGAGCATGAACCTTGGAGCTATTAAGTACTAAACTAAATCAAACCAACTGTGGAAGCTGTGGGTTGGGTTCCAAGCAGGAGGTAGGGCTGTCGGTACAAACAAAACAGAACAACTGCGTAATAGAAGTGGGGGCAGAGTGCGATTGTGGTCACTCCTGACTCTGACGGAAGAGAGTAGTGACTACCTTGTATATTTCAAACACACACTTAAAAATACACAGTGCTTATGTTTCAGCAAGGACGTCAGCCAACTCAGTGGGGAAAGAACAGTCTTTTCAACAAATGGTGCTGGGAGAACTGGACAGTCACGGGCAAGAATAAAGTCGAAGCTCTGATTCACAGCGTATACAAGCATTGACTAGACTAGAACCAAAGTCTACATGTCAGCACGCTAATCATAAAATTATTAGAGGAAAATATAAGTATAAATCTTTGTGATCTTTGCTTAAGGAGTGATTTCTTAGATATAACACCAAAAACATAAGCAAAGAAACAAAAATATAGATAAATTGTACCTTATCAAAATTAAAAATGTTTATACTTCAAACAACACCATCAAGAAAGCAAAAAGGTCCTTAGAAGGGGAGAAAATATTTGCGAATCCTATATCTGATAGTGGACTTGTTTCAAGAATAGATAAAGAACTCTCGCAACTCCTACTAATTGTATTTAAAAATAGTCCAGAGAAGATATACAAATAGCCAAAGAGCACATGAAAAGATGATGAGTATCATTAGATATTAGGAAAATGCAAATCAAACCCACAATGAGCTGGCACTGCATACCCACATAGAAGGCTATTATTAAAAGGACAAATGTTAACAAGTGTTGGCAAAGACCTGAAGAAACAGGAATCCTATGTGGGCAGGAGTGTAAAATGGTACAAACAGTGGGAAACAGTTAGGCAGCTTCTCAAAACATTAAACTTTGAAATTACTACATGATCCAGCCTTTCCCCTCCAGATAGATAAATACAGATATGAAGTGAAAGTACATGTCCACATAAAAACCTGTACACAAACGTTCACAGCAGATTTATTCATGATATCCAAAAGCTGGAAATAGTCCAAGTGCCCATGAACTGATGAGTAGTTAGATGAATTACGGTTAGCTATACAATGGGCATCATTTGGCCATAAAAATGATGAAGTACTGATACAGCTTGGGTGAACCTTGAAAATTACACCAAGTAAAAGAACCTAGTCACAGAGGAGCACAGATTTTCATGATTTCGTTTACCTGAGATGCCCAGAGTAAGCAAATCGGTAGGCAGAAAAAATACCTCTGCGGGCATCAGGAGCTAGGGCTTAGCAGAAATGGAGGCTGAACAGACAGTTAGTGGGTGTGGGGTTTCTCTTGGAGGTAGCGGGAATATCCTGAAGTTAGGTTATGGTCATGTCTTCGCCACTCTGCGGATTTACTGAAACCACTGATCTGTGTACTCTAAATGAGTGATTGTATGTCAGTCATGTTTCAGCTTAAGCTATGATAAAATACACGATAATTCTAATGTCCTAACAGATTTAGTAGTCATCTTATACTAAAATGTGTACCCATTTTTGAAACTAATAACTGTCATGAATAAATCCTTTTTGAAACTTAGAATTTTCATTACCTGCACTTCCTTTTCATTAATTCATACCTAATGTGTATACAGCTTACTGTACACTCAGCACAGTTTGAAGCATCTCCATAGATTAACGTTAATTCTTTTACTTCCCACAACCATGAAGAATATACTATTATAATTATCTCCACTTTGCAGAGGAGGAGAGTCGGAGAGGCACTTGTTCTTCTGGAAGGAAGTGTTAACAGCAGGACCTGAGCACAGGCTGTCTCTTTCCAAGCCTGTACTCTTAAACTTGACTCCACAGTGCTTCTCTGAGTAAAACATGTCTTTTATTAAAAACTAGATGGGTCAGAGCCATTTTCATTTTATGAGCCCTTTTCATCTGGTTTATGCATTTACCTGCCAGTCTGTCAGGGTACCCTTCCATCTTTATATATTCATGGAGATAAGTCCAGAATAACTTTCTCCAAATATTATCTGTGGTTATTTCTGGGCTCTGAGAATTGTGGAATCTTTACTTTTTCTTCTGTCAGCTCTGAGTCGCTTGATGCTTTTATACTAAGAGTGTGTCATGTTTACAAAAGTCTTCTAAAAATTATTGTTCTTTTAAGATGGAGAGACCCCTGGAAAGATGGGCAAACATAAAAATAGATAAATGGATGGATGGATGGATATCAGATAGAGAAGATGGATGTAAGTAGACAGGTAAATAGATTTTATATTTAGAGATAGATGAACAGATATAAATAGGATTAGACAGGCAAGAGAGATCAATTGATTTATTTCTATATAGATGGATAATAGGTTGTTATTCAGTAGATAGACCCATATACACTTAGGTACAAAGACAGATACTGCATAGATAAGACAGACGGCAAGTAGAGGTATATATGTGTGTGCATGTCTATCAACACATACATGCCTAGACAGTAGATAGGTGTGATGGACACATAATACAGACCAGTGAAGCCACTCAGTCATGTCGACTCTTTGTGACCCCATGGGCTATAGCCCACCAGGCTCCTCCATCCATGGAATTTTCCAGGCAAGAGTACTGGAGTGGGTTGCTATTTCCTTCTCCAGGGTATCTTCCCTCCCAGGAATCCAACCCAGGTCTCCCACGTTACAGGCAGATGCTTTACCCTCTGAGCCACCAGGGAAGCCCTTAATATAAACACGTATACGTAGTAGATGACAGATACCCATATGCCTAGGTAATAGATATATACTACTTACAACATATATACATAGATAGTTATTAGACATATAATAGACAAATAGACGGATAAACATAAAATGGAGAAGGAAATGGCAACCCACCCTGACATTCTTGCCTGAGAAATGACATGGACAGAGAAGCCTGGTGGGCTACAGTCTGGTAGGTCACAAAGAGTCAGACACGACTTAGCGACTAAGCAGCAAGCCAAACTTGGGGCTTCCCAGGTGGCTCAGTGGAAAAGAATTCACCTGCTAATGCAGGAGATGCGGGTTCAGTCCTTGCGTTGGGAAGATCCCCTGGAAAAAGAAATGGCAACCCACTCCAATATTCTTGCCTGGAAACTCCCCTGGACAGAGGAGCCTGCGGGCTATGGTCCATGGGGTCTCAAAAGAATAGAAGAGGACTTAGTGGCTGAACAACAGCAGAGATGATAAATAAACGGTAGGTGATAGATAAACACACAGCAGACGGATAGGGAGTAGACAGATATAGGGAGGGGAGTGGGGCGCTGTCGGAGGCACACGGACTCTGCCCAAGCACAGATTTCGGGACTCAGAACCTGGGCTGAGAAGCCAATGGTCAGAGTCCCCCTGGGCAGGTCCAGCCCAGCGGGTCTGCCGATCACTATTCGGGAGCCCCTGATGGATCGTGGGGGGCTGGTGTCTCGAGAGTGGACATCAGTTTTAAGTCCACCCCTGTTGTCCTGCCAGCATAAGACGCTTCCCCGTGGGCTTCCGCTCTGGGCGCTATGAGCCACTTGTGTCGTGCAGCAGGCTTCCTGTGGATTCACGAGCCTTTCCTGCTTCCAGGAGTGGTGTGACAGTCACCGTAGGTGATGGAGGTCAACGGATTTGTTTATGCACAGGTGGGTAGTAGGTGGCAGCCCTTCTAAATTCTCAGTCTCTGTTTTCCCATCTAGCTCTGTTTGTCAATAACTTCTTCATTATCCCTCAACTCCTGAACCACCCCGTACACTTCATTTCCATCGCTCCATTGGCTTCTTCCACATTCTCTATCTCTCTCCCCATCATTTCTCTTGACATTTCATGAAAGTATTTCCTGCTGTAATTGTGTAAGGTTATATTTTTATTTTATCCTGGGCTATAGTTGATTGACAATATGATATTAGTTTCATGTGTATAGCAAAGTGATTCAGCTTTACATATACATCTATCTGTTCTTTTTCTAATTCTTTTCCCACTGTTATTATAGAATATTGAGCAGAGTTCCCTGTGCTGTATCATAAGCCCTTATGGATCTTCTATTTTAAATAGAGTAGCTTGTATATGTCAATCCCAATCTCCCCACTGGTGACTGTAGATTTGTTTTCTAAGCCTGTGAGTCTGTTTCTGTTTTGTAAATAAGTTCAGTAGTATCATTGTTTGCAGAGTCCACACTTAAGTAACATCATGTGAAGTTAACTTACTTCGCCTCGTATGATGATCTCCAGCTGCACCCATGTTGTTGCGAAGGGCATTACTTCATTATCTTAAAAGGCTGTACTATTCCATCATATATACATGTAACACATCTTCTTTATCTGTTCTTCTGTCAATAGACATTTAGGCTGCGTCCTGTCTTGGTTATTGTAAACAGCACCACAACAAACACTGTGGTGCATCCATCTTTTTGAGCCCCGGTTTTCCCAGGAGTGGTATCACTATATCCTATAGTAGCTCCTTTCCCCACATCCTCTCCAGCATTTATTCTCTGTAGACTTTTCGATGGTGGCCATTCTGAGTGGTGTGAGGTGATATCTGATGCAATTCAATATCAGAAAAGCAAGCAACACAATCAAAAATTAAGCAGAAGACCTAAATAGACATTTCTCCAAAGAAGACACACAAATGGCCAAGAGGCGCATGAAAAGATGCTCAACATTGCTAATTATTGGAGAATGGTAGTTGTACAAGTTTAGTTCTGTTTGCTTTACTTTACAGATTCACACCCTTTCTCCAAGAACCCCAGCCTTCCCAGGAATTTTTTCATGGGTGTATTTACTTATCCATTCATTTATCCATCTTTGATTAATTCCAGGTACAGTACAACCAGTTGCGATGCTAGAGGCTGGGGACTGAAGTACCCATCAGAGTCTAATTCCTGTTTGTGTGTCTGAGGACAAGATGCTATGAACTGGGGTCTTAGCAGTGGCAAAATAAGCTGGGGCCCTGAGTGCATGCTCCCATCTATTCCATATGCTAAGCTTGCCCATGGAAATGGCAATGTTTTCCAGGGACCTCAGATTCCAGTTGGTGGTGGAGGTGAAGTTAACAAGCGTGGAGGAAAACAGACTTACCGTCACACATTCTTCTTCCGTCCCCTGGCTGGTGAGCGGAGCCGAGCTCAGTGTCAGGAAGACAGAGCCAGGCAAGCACATCCCTGCCCAGTGGGAGCTAGGGGCCACCTCTGCAGGCTGACCTGACCGCAATCACACAAACAGGAGGGGAAGGAGGGATTGCCTCTATCCAGAGGGTCGTGGAGGTCTGGCTAGGTTTGGACAGATTGCCAGGAGCTCAAGGAGTCATTGGGAAAAGGGTAGTTCATGGACCAGAGACAAAAGATGTGGAAGCTGGAGGTCTGGGACTGTAGGGCAGCTGGGGTTCCACACGGGTCAGCAGAGTGTGGGGAGGAGGGCCCTGGGGCTGGGGGGAAGCAGCGGGTGGTCCAGGTTGACTTCACCCTAAGGAGAGATAGAAGCCCGAAGCCGGGGCCAGCGGCCAGCGGGGGCAGGACCTCACACAGGGCACCCCTGAGGTCAAGGGTCTGCCCTGGGGGCGCATCAGGCAGGGACACCAGATGGCAAGTGTTGGCAATACTCCTGGTGACAGAGAGGACACACGCCAGGGCCTTGGGAGTAGGGGGGAGAGAAGGACATGACCCAGAATTGGGGAGGGACGGTGTGCAGGACGAGGCTGCCAGACCAGAAAGCAGCCTCAGGGTTTCAGAACTCCCACCTGCAAGCACAGGGGCGTCGTAATCCCACGGACTGAATCCGGAGAAAGAGGAAGTGGGTAGTCAGGGGATAGCATGGTGAGATTCCAGGAATGAGCCTCCACAGACCTCAAGGTGCGTCAAAGGTCAAGAAAGTGATGATGAAGTGCTTGGAGTGCAAAGCAGCAAGACGCTGGCATCGTCAGCTGAGGGTCAGCAAGGCGGCAGCGGTGGGAAGGACCCCCTGTACTGGATTGGCCAAAAACTCATCATTTTTTCCCGTAAGATGTTACAAAAGCCAGAATGAACTTTCTGGCCAACCCGATGCCTTGAGGACCTGCGATAATGTCCAGCACACAAGCTGAGCAGCAGCTCCGCCCGTGCCTCCAGCATCAGCAAGAGCAAGATTGTGTTTGAGGGATATTCTCCTGGATTTGAGACTCTGTTGTTGTTTTAAATTAACTCTTTTCTTACCAAAGGAAAAAGCACTAAAGCCTAAAATCCTGAAATCCACACCTTCGCACTGATGATTTTGCTGCTCCAAAGTCTAATAAGCTCCCTGTGCCACACAGTAGGTCCTTCCTAGCTATTTGTTATATGTAAGCCAGTTTCTCTGGTGGCCTAGTTGGTAAAGAATCTGCCTGCAATGCTGGAGACTCCAGTCCATTTCCTGGGTCGGGAAAATCCGCTAGAGAAGGGATGTACTACCACTCCAGCATTCTTGGGCTTGCCTTGGGGCTCAGCTGGTGAAGAATTTGCCTGCCATGCAGGAGACCTTTGTTTGATCTCTGGGTCAGTAAGATTCCATGGAGAAGGGAAAGGCTACCCACTCCAGTATTCTGGCCTGTAGAATTCCATGGACTGTATAGTCCATGGGGTCACAAAGAGTCGGACACGACTGAGCGACTTTCACTTACATGTATATAGAGGTGTATATATGTGAATTGAAACATTTAGCCCATTTACTCAATACTCTGTGATGGCCTGTAGGGGAAAACAATCTAAAGAGGAGTGGATGTGAGTATATGTTTAATTGATTCGCTTTGCTGTACAGCAGAGACTAGCACAGCATTGTGAATCAACTATACTCCAAAAAAAAAAAATAAATTAAGGAAAAAATAAATCAAGTGGAATCATACACGAAGTGGGCCACACCAGGAGCATGCTCAGCAATCCCCCGCTTCCTCCTGGCAGGGGTCAGAGAGCTGGTGTCCTAGAAAGTGCTCATCTTTTGAGGTGCCCTGGGCCCCGCCGCCTCCAGCCTCAGCCTTCCATCATCGTTGCCCGTGTCCTGGCTCTAGTGCCCACATTTCATCCAGGCAAGCGCAGCATGATGGCAGAAATAACCGAAGTTGTGAAAAAGCACTGCGCTCTGCCATAAAGCCAGATAAATACGAGGTGAAATTAAAAGTTGAGCTCTGGGTTTGGTCTTTAAGGCTAATTGATGTGCCTGGCCTCCCCGGCCCTTTACGGCGTGTGGGCAGTGACGGGCGCCATCCTCTGAAAGCGCCCGCTCCCATTTGGCTTTGTTGGCTGGGCCGCCGGCAGGGCCCCCCACCCTGGACGCGGTGACGGATGGCAGGACGGCCGCGCAGGCCCCATGCACCGTGGTGCTGTGAACTCGGCAGTGAAGATGCCTCCCGCCAGGTCCAAGTCCAGCCTCTTCTTAGGTGAAGCAACTATTGGAGAGAGACAGCCTGTGACTTAGAAACTGCGTTGCTGCAGTTCTTCTTGGGCCTGCCTGGCTCACAGGCAAATCCCGTGGACAGAGGAGCCTGGTGGGCTACCGTCCATGGGGTCACAGAGTTGGACACGACTGAAGTGACTCCTCACGCACATGTGGTTGAGTTCTCACGGCTCTGCTGCACCCTGTTGTACGGCCACATCACGTCTCTGGAGGGTGAGAGCGCCTGGTTCCCTGGTTTTGTGATTGTACACGGTCCTGGCTTCATGTGGAGACATGTGTGCATTTCCTGTGTGTACACAGCAGGGAGAACACTGGGTCACGGGAGCATGTGCCGCTGTGACCGACACTCCCGAGACTCTCCAAGGGTGTTTCCTGATGACACACGTGCCCTCAGCCCCCAACAGCGCTGCGACCTTCATGCCCAGCCAGCGCTTCCAGTACTGGCCCTCCCCCGGCTCGGTCTCCTGCCTCTTGACTTTGAACATGGCCCCGAACAAGAAGGAAATAAGAGGCAGACTCTGAGGAAGCCGGCGCTTGACACATACCACTCGTCCTGCATGCCTGGTCCCCGCCTCGGTCTCTTTCCTCTCTGTGTATGGCTGACATTTAAATCAAGTTGCATTCTCAGAACAGAGGTAAGAAAGCAGGAAGGACAGGGACCAGACAAACACCACGCCCACTCTGAGACCTGCCTGGGGGACAATAAACCCCCACACCCCGTGGAGGAGAACAGCACACGCTGACAATTTCCCGACGGATGAGTCATCCAGTCCTGGGCTGGCCTTTCAGGGGACTCTGCCCTGCGAGCCCCTCGTCCTCCAGGGTGGCCCTCAGCCCAGGAGGCTCTTATGTCGGAGCAGAGGCCCAAGGACAGGCAGGTCCAGAAGGAATCACCCCTCGGGGTCTTCAAGTCCTGACTGAGACAGTCCTATTGACCACAGCCGTCTGCCTGCTCAGTCTGCCCCCGGTGAAATGTGACGTATGACTGCCAGATGGCCTGGGTACAGGGCCGGCAGGGGGCTGGATCGGGTCAGTTTCTGAGGGTGCCACAAACCCTCAACCAGGAGGGAGACGGGGAAACCTCCTTCTTTGTCTCCTGATGCAGCTGTGGCTGGAAGGGCACTTTGTTAACCACGGAGTAGAGCAAAAAGCTGGGTGATTGTAATTGTAAGGGGGAGGGGTGAGCATCCAGGAGGGTAGCAGGGATCCCCGGGCTGGGACAAGCAATGCCCCACCAGGCAGGGAGATGCAAGCCAGGCGGGGAGTCCAGGGCGTTCCTGGAGAGGAGGCAGCGTGGTCCACAGCTTCCCTCCCTGCAGACTTCCTTCTGAGACCCATGGGGCTGAGACGTGGGGGAGGTGCATCTCCCACTATGAGTCACACGCCTTTCTGGATTTGCATGTCCACCCTGCGTTTCATCCCTGACATCAAAGTGCTTTCCGACGGGGCTCAAATGGAAAATGTCATATCCCCATTTTCTTTCACATCTAATTACAGCAGCAGAGTGGAGAGGTTACCCAGCCTGAGAGCAAACAGGCCTCCCCTCTGCCCACCGGCTCCCAAGGGTGCCTGTCTGTGGGTACCTGCAGGCAAACTCAAAAATCAGAAAGATCGCAGCAAATGTTGACAGAGCGAGGGGAGTCCACACACCCGTGTCAACTTGCTGGGACTTCAGAAGGCAACCTGGGGAGATGGTCCACTTCCCACAAGTTTCCTGGGAGAGGGGGACGGCTCATGGAGCCATGTCATCCGGCCGGGGGTCTGTGGGCAGTGGGGCTGTGGCATGGGGAAGATGGGTCTCTGCCAACACTGAGTGGGGCTGGACCCACCCTCATCTGCTGGGCCTCACTCCCAGAGGGAGGCAGGGTAAAGGACTGCACACACTGGGAAGCTCCTGCTTCTACTGGAGCCTGTGACCTTCCTGTAAAAGCAAAACCCCTTTGGTCTGGCTTGATCTGTCCCCTTGCAAAGATGAGTCAGCGGAGACCTAAGAGGGTGAACCACCTGAAGGAGGGCATGGCTGGGCTGGAATAGCGGTATGGCCTCGTCCTGGCAGATGGCTCATCCTGCTCCACCCAGGGGACTCGGAGAACCACCGTGGCTGTCTCGCCAGGGAAGGGAGGTCTGGTTGTCACAGGACATTCAGCTATGGGAGCAAGGGGAGCAAGGTCGACCCCAAAGAGTGAAAGGAATTGGAGTTTGTGTATGGAGACCCAGGGCCATCACGTGGAGGGGGATGGAGAGGCATTTACTAAAGTTCCACTGTGATTCCACTGGTGTGGGAGCGGCTGCATGTGGGCAGAAGATGGGAGGCAGGCTGAGGACACCCCAGCTCAGCACAGCATCACCAGGCCACGCGTGTCCGCCCCAGGCTTGTCCCAGGAGTCCAATCATGTACCAGCCCCACGAGCAGACAGCAGTTTCCAAGAGGTAGCGGAGGAGAGTGAAATATCCCACGTAGGAATCCACAATATCTGCAATGGGGAACAGGATTATACTTTTGAGGCTAATTCACTAAGAGGGAAAACATAAAAATGTTTTGTAATATTTCCAGGGCAAGTAGCCAGGAATAAAAAATAAAGTGCCCTGAGGATGTGCATGAGATGGGCAGCAGGCGTGGAGAGGAGGGGGCGCCTAGCCCCAACCCCCGGCCCCGAGTTCCGCCCTCCTCCCCTGGAAGCTCCATTTACAGGCATGGAGGCTGAGCGCCTCATCATACTCTTCATGGGGTTCTCAAGGCAAGAACACTGAGGTGGTTTGCCATCCCCTTCTCCGTTCATGGCCACGAGTTTGAGCAAGCTCTGGGAGTTGGTGATGGACAGGCAGGCCTGGGGAGCTGCAGTCCATGGGGTCACAAAGAGGAGGACTTGCCTGAGCGACTGAACTAAACTGAATCTGGCCGAGGCAGAGCGCTGGCCTCTGTGATCACAACTGTGAGGAGCTCTAACCACCTACAGGAGACTAGGTTACAGGCGTTAGTGCTCAGCGGCCTTTGAAACAAAATGGAAACAGGCGAACACAGCAGGTGTGGCAAAGATTAGCAGCACCCAAGGCGAGAGGAGGGGCGCTGGCTCACAGTCAAGGCCGTCTGACACCCCTGTGCTTTTGGAGGAGGGAGGGCATGCTGCTCAGCTTTGGACTTTACTAAGCCCGGAAGTGGTGAAGGGTTAAGGCTAACCATCAATTAAAAAAATAAAATAAAATGTATAACGCTTAAATCATAAACAAACAGGAAGGAAATGAGACAACTCAGTGAAACCAGCACACGGAAAAGAGAGATAAAATTAAGAAACTAAAGAAAACCATGGCAAACAGGAAGCATAGACTAGAAAGGTAAACATGAACCCCAATATGTCAGCCACTGATACTCATGCAGAAGGGTTGAACTCCCAATATAAGTCAAAGTCCCTCCATCGTGTCTAACTCTTTGCGACCCCTTGGAATTCTCCAGGCCAGAATACTGGAGTTAAACCTTTCCCTTCTCCAGGGGATCATCCCAAGCAGGGATGGAACCCAGGTCTCCCACATTGCAGGTGGAGTCTTTACCAGCTGAGCCACAAGGAAAGCCCAAGAATACTGGGGTGGGTAGCCTATCCCTTCTCCAGAGGATCTTCCCAACCCAGGAATGGAATCAGGGCCTCCTGCATTGCAGGCAGATTCTTTACCACTGACCTATGAGGGAAGCCCCTCCTCATATAAAGTCCTAAGGGAAAAAACAGAGCTGGCATCCACAAATGCTGTTCACAAGTGTCTGAAAGGTTCTTGAGACAACAAATGACCAAGAGTGTGGGAACAGAAATAATCCACACCAGACCAAAAATAAAAATTAAGAACAAAACCCAGAATAACTAGAGTAAGTACATTGATACTACATAAAAAATCCCTTAGGGCTAAAACTATCATTGTGAATAAGAGGGCTGCTTGACAATGATTGAAGGATTAATTCCAGAGAATAAGACAATAAACTTGAATCACTATGCAATCAGTAAAATAGCCTTGAAGCAGATACGGCAGGTCCATGTGGAGTTCCAGGAGATTCTGAAACATGCACGCCCCACCACGGTTGATCTGAACGCACTGCTAACCAGGTGACAGACCAAGCGGATGGAACATCCTTAAGGACATGGAACAAGTCTGTTGTCACTAATAAAGTTTTATTGGCACACAACACCCTTGTTTAGGTCGTGTTGCCCATGACTGCATTCAAGCTGCAGTCAAAGAAGGGTGCTCAGACCGCAGGGACAGGGGGCTGGAATGCAACCATCTGCCCTTTACAGAAGAGTCTGCCAATTCCCCTGACGCAGTGGCTGAAGGGGCATCATAACGAGAGGCTGATGACTGAGCCGCACCTTCCACAGCCCAGTGAAACATTCTCTCCTCCAGGAGCCATGGAGCTTACAAACCTCGCCCATGTCTCTGTCCCTGCGAAGTCTCAAAGCTCCTAGAAGATCAATATCATGCAGATCATCATCTCCGACAGCAGTTCAATAAAAATGCATTGCCAGATGATTTGTGGGTGAAGGGAAATATGTGAGGGGAAAAGAGAACATACTCGAAGCTAAAAAAGTAATGAAAGTCTTCCTTATCACAACCTGCGTGGTGCTGTCACAGCAGGACTTGGAAGGAAATTTATATCTTCACGTGAACACGTTCGACAAAGGAAAAACCTTAAAATTAATGACTGCCATGTCCTCCTGAAAAATGAGAAAAAGAACATGATAAATCCAAAGAAGGTAGAAAGCGAAAATAACTTTACTGAATATGTAGACGTGAGTGGACAGTGGGTCTTGGGTGTCATTACGGGGGCATGGTGGGAGGCGTCTGGAGTTCGCAGGCTTGGCCTCTGCAGACCGTGGTGCTGACCTTGAGACGGAACAAGGTACCTTGGGTTGCACAGACCTCTGACAGGTGAGGAGGGACACATTAGACACAGATTCTACATTTGTAAAGCAGATGAATTCTGCATGCCCAACAAAGTCCTACTGTTAGGGGTTAAATTTTGTGTCCCAAAAAGGTATGTTGGAGCCCTGAGCCAGACACTGCTGAACATGTCTCATTTGGAAACCACGCCTTTACAGAGGAAGCCAAGCTACACTGAGATCATGAGGGTGAACCCTGATCCCGTAAGACTGTGTCCTGAGCAAAGAGGGAATTTGGACAATCACAGGGAAGAAGGTGAGGGTGGAGAATGGCAGGGTTGCGTCTGTGAGCTGAAATGTGCCCACAGCTGTTGGCAGCATGGAAGCCGGTAGGAGGCAGGAAGGATCCTACCCCTAGGGTTTTGGAGGCCTGACACCTTGAGTTTGGACATCAGGCCCCCGGAACCATGGGACAAGACATTTTGTTGTTCTAAGCCACCCGTTCATGGTGTTTTGTTTCAGCAGCCCTGGTGAATAACACACCCGCTCACCCTAATTTGTGGTTGTCAAGCCAGAGGGGCAGAGTGTGCTCTGTGGCCCTTGATGAGACCCCTCCTTCCTGGAGTTTAGGACCATCTTTAGGGCTGAGGACAAAGGATGGCCTCACCCCGCACTCCTTCGCCCCTGCTACTGCTCTCGGAATTTTAACACGCGCGCCTTCTACTCATCTCCCTGGGCGTTTTTCTTTCCAGCTGTGATGTGAGCACTACCAGGGCTATCTGCCCGCTCTCGACCTGAACCCCAGTGTCTGAAGCAGGCCTGGAACCTGGTGAGAACTCATAAACGGTGGAGAATGAATGATAACAAGAATGTACATGAATGCATTTCAAGTTCCCTTTTAAAAAAAATTAGAAAACAGTAATTACAAAGGTCACATGGAACGATAAACATTCAAAATTACCTAAGAGACTAAATGACAAAAAAAAAAAAAAAATGAGAAAGTCCTCCACATACCAGATGCTTGCTACAAAGCCATTGTCATCACCAAAATTCCAAAATGGCCTAAAAATAGACACAGTGGGCTAGAAGGATATTCAGAAATAGAACACAGTATTTTTGAGGAATTAAATATAAAACCAAGAAAATCCTTTAAATCGGTATAAAAATGATAGTTTATCATCCAAATAGAAGAACATAAAGCTGAGCTCTCCCTCCACACCATACACAAAAAATAAATTGAAATGAAAAAAGAAACCCTCAGGATAAAATTTTGGAAACTACATTTATACATCTTCAGCGTTAGGGCATCAATAAAGTCTTTCCCCTAAAAAATTAAATCTAACAATAAGAACAAAGTGAATTCCACTGTGGAACAAAAAAGAGAGAAAAGAGACCTGTTGACTTGTTGTGTTGGGAGGTATAAAGAGCTGGAAGGGCCCTGGCGGCCCACAGTCTAGTTCTTCCACTCTTGGCCCAAAGATGGAATGTCCTCAGGAAGGTAAGGACTTTGGTCCATCACACGTGGGGACTCAGGCGGTAGGCTCGCCATAGGGCTGGGCCCTAGAATGCTGTCCACAGGCGCTGGGGGCTAGTGGTCAGAGCGCAGGACGAGCCCACTCGGCCCATTCTCTCCTCTGCTCTTTTGAGATTTTTGCACCCATTTGCTCTTGGCCAAGGGGCAAGTCCAGAACCCCACGTGGAGGGCACCTGCAGGTCACCTGTTCCCAGCACAGTGAGGCCCATAGCCAGGTCCCAGTCCTGTTCTGCGTCCTGCAGAAACACAGCTGCCGTGCTCTGCTCCCCTCCTCAACTAGCTCATTAGACTTAGATGACCCATCTTCCAGTGGCTTCTTTGAGAAGTGTGAGAATTTATTTACAATTGGCTCAATTCCTCTTCCTTTATAGGGAGAAAATATTGAATGTTCTACAAATCAATATCTTTTCCTTTCTAGGTTGTGTGGATGGGCCCCACATTAGCTCAGTTTTGTGACACACACTTTGATAATCGACACTTACCGCCCGGCTCCAAGCACATCAATGTGACCTTAGCTTTGATTTTCCAGTGGAAGGAGACCAGCATTATTCTGCAGAATAAATTTGCCATGTCTAGTCTCATGTATTTCTTTACCTTTCTCACCCTTCAGGGAGCTATAAATCCATGAGCTGAATTTTAAAATTGCATTAGCACAATTAAATGGGGTATTTCTTAATGTGCCTGTAATCTTTCCTTTTCAGAGTCAAGTCCACTAAAATAATTTCAGTAAAAATTATTTCCACCATATATAAAATTACTGTGAAGATTGTAACATGAACCCAAGAGCCCATCTTTCAGATATGATTGATGCTATCATGTTACCATCATTACTTCATGTCACAGAGAGGAGTCTTATCAAATATACTCTATTATCCTCACCCTTGTGATTCAAGTTAGAGAGAGGTTTGGAATTCAGATGGCTGGAACAGAAGCAGCAGGCTTATTACACCTAAAAGCTGGGTTGGAAGAGCTATCAGAGCAGGTGATCATATACGTGAGTTTGCTGATGCTCCCTCGATCAGCTGACGTCCATGCAATGGAATAGCTTTTGGCCCTGAAAAGGAGTGAAGCAGTGATGATTGCTATTGATGCAATATGAATGAATCTTGAACACTATGCTAAGAAGACAGTCACAAAAGGTTACATAGCGTATGACTAATTATACAAAATGTCCAGAATATGCAGATATGCACAGAGAGTAGATAGAGTAAAGGAAGAGACTAGATTTTAGAAGGAAGGATCAGACTTTGGCTAACAGGCACAAAGTTCCCTTTGGAGGTGATGAAAATGCTGTGAAGGAGATAGTGGTGATGGTTACATACTCTGAAAATTTACTAAAATCCGTGGACTTGTAGATTTTAAAGGAGCGATCTTTTGTCATATCTCAATTAAGTTGTTATTAAAAAAAGGCTGTGACTACATTGTTCAAACTGGTGTAGGTGCCCTTTAGAAGCAGCAATGTAAATATTGGGGAAATTCAATGACTCACAGAAAAATATATCAATGCCTTAAGGTGACTCACACTAGAACAGATTATATGACTTCTGGCTTCTGGTAATGATGAAGGACATGATGCGGGGCTAATTTTCCCATCTATAAATCTGTTATAAACTTTAGACCAATTGTAAAGATAAGTATCTAGATAATTATAAAGACAACCGTTTTAACAACAGTGCAGTTCAGTCACTCAGCTGTCTCTAATTCTTTGCAACTCCATAGACTGCAGCATGCCAGGCCTCCCTGTCCATCACCAACTTCCAGAGCCTATTCAAACTCAAGTCCACTGAGTCGGCGATGCCATCCAACCGTCTCATCCTCTGTCATCCCCTTCTCCTCCCGCCTTCAATCTTTCCCAGCATCAGGGTCTTTTCCAATGAGTCGGCCCTTCACATCAGGCGGCCAAAGTATTGGAGCTTCAGCTTCAGCATCAGTCCTTCCAGTGAATATTCAGGGTTGACTTCCTTTAGGATGGACTGGTTTGGTCTCCTTGCTGTCCACGGGACATACAATGATCTATTTTGGATGTTTATACCATATATGCAAATAATATATGCAGCAACAAGAACACAATAGGCAGGAAGGCTGATTAGAAGGCTCTTGAATACTTTAATTCAGATAAATTATGATAAATTAAAAATGAGTATTGCATTTCCTAGAGCAAGCAGTAAGAGAGAAAGAAACAGGTGTGACAGAAAGCCAATTGAGGGCATAGAATAGAATACAAAAATAAATGTATATTTGACTAAACCAAAGAAAACAGGAAAGAAAGAAACAATAAGCAGAGAGCAGGGGAAGAGAGACAACGACCAGCAAGACGGTGCACACAACCAAACGTGTTTACCGTTACATTAAATGTAGATGGATCAAACGGTCCAATCAGAGTCTACAGACGAGATAAAAGAAGCAAGATGTGCATCGGCCGTCCACAAGAGGGATGTTCCAATGAAAAGACAGACAGGATGAAAGAGGGTGTCGAGAGGCCTGACGTGCCAGCAACAAGCGAGCGACGTTTGTGCAGCGACATTCATATCAGGCAGGGAGGACTTCAAAAGAGGGGATATTGTAGAAATGAAGAGGGTTGTTTCTTAGTGGAAACAGGAAAAATTCATTAAGACTTCAAAAATCACAAACCAAAGTCTGATGCGCATGCGTCTGATAGCTCTTCAAAATAAATGAGGCAAAAATTGACAGAATGCAAGACAGAAGAAGACAGCTCCGTAACAATAGTTGGAAACTCACACCTTCTCTCAGCAACTGATAGAGTAAAACAGAACACACAGTGAAGACAAAGAGGCCTGAACCATACTAGTACTCCCCAAACCTACCTGACATTTTGGGGTCCGCACCCAGCAGCAGCAAAACACACTCTGTTTTCAAGTGTGCGGAACACATTCACCAACATGGACTCGATGCAGGCCCATAAACTAGTCAAATAAATGCCAGCCAAATCAAATCCTACAGAGTTTATCTGATGAAAACTAAATTAAATTAAAATCCCTAATGATACTGTATCTAGAAAAATCAGCAAACATTGTTAAAATGAAAACTTTCTCTAGTTGATCCATAAATTTAAAGTAATCCCAATTGGAAATTCCCTGGAGGTCCAGTGATTTCTGGGCTTTCATTGCTGACATCCTGAGTTCCATCCCTGGCCAGGGAACAAAGATCCCACAAGCTGTGCTGTGCAGCCAAATAAAAAATTAAGTAATTACAATCAATATTTTAAACAGAAATTGACAGGTTGAAGCCAAACTATATGTAGAAATATAAAGGTCTATATAGCTGGTAAATTTTTTAAAAAATAACGCATTTGGAGGATTTTTATACTATCTTATTTTGAAATTTAATATAAAGCTACAGTAGTCAGGACAATGTGGTTCAGGTTCAGGTAGAGACCAATAGAAAAATGGAGCAGAACGGAGACCAGGCATAGACCCACTTGTATTTTGTCAGCTGGTTTTTGGCAAAGTTGCTACTGTAGATTTTCATATTGATCATTAATTCTAACATAACTGGAATTAATGTGAGTGTTTATAGAGAAGTAAGATCATTGCTCTCTTTTTCTCAATTATCTTTTTTCTGTTATCCTTGAGCACCTCAATGCAAAATCCAAACTTCTTGCAAATATATATGTATTCCACTTTAATGTATCACTTTTTCTGATGAAAGAAGTAAATGCTTATGTTAACATGTAAAGAGGGTGGTGATGATGATGATGATGCTGGTGACGTGGCTCATTGTACCGCTGGTCCCTCCTGCCCTGGTCCACAGTGGGCCAGTGGGGTGGCTGGGAGGTCTCCATGTAGACACCCATGGGTGCGGCTTCCTTTTTTCTTGAGGCACCAACATCCTAGGGTCTCAATGTTCTCTGCTGCATTCTCTTCAACTGGCTGTCAAAAAGGCAAAAAAGGAAGGAGCACAGATCACAGGAATATGTGTGTGGGGGGGGTCAGTCCTAAAAACTGGCCAGCACTCAATCGCACGGTCCACTGAAAAGAGGGGCCGGGGACACTAGCTAGCAGTGGGGCAGAAGGAAATGAAGGGGCAGAGAGGACACGTGGACATCCACCCTGACAGGCAGGGCGTGAGAGGGTGCCCTGCGCCAGCCTCCACTTGCAGACCGATTTGTGTTACCCTCACAAGAACCCCCTGGGATGGAGCCAGCGTCATCAGCCTTTCATGGGAACACAGACTGATGATAACAAAGCCAGGATCAGGTGGTAGGGCAGGAAGGGCTCAGAGACACGAGGCAGAGCCTGGGTGTCACTGGGCTGGGAAGGAGGGGCAGGGGAGGGGGAAAGACCCCAGAGTGGTTTCCAGGCTGGGGTCGGTCGCCCCGCCAATGAGATGGGGTCACACGGAAGACAGACTTGGGGGAGCTGGGCTGAGAGGTGTGAAACATCCCAATCCTGCCGCAGCTGTGTCCCCCTGCTCCTCCCCGTACAGAAGTTTCCTGCTTTCTGGAGGGTAGGAAGCACTCAGCTCTGCCCCCGGCTCTGCTGGTGCCTGGCCACTGAGTCCAGGCACACTGCAAGGGGGCCCTGGGCCTCAGTAACAGGACGGCGGCCTCCCTGCATCACGGTGCCAGGGTCAGCAACTCGGACAGAGGGGCTCAAACCACGGCCAGCCCAGGCCCAGGACAGATGCTCTCATCACCACGACATGGCCTCTGTCTGCTCCAGGCACCATCCGACTCTGGTGCCAGCTTTCCTTCCCTGCAGACCTCCACGCCTTTACTTCCCCAGGACCCCTTTTTCAGGGTACTCCCTGCCCTCTCCCACCCTCCTCGTTCTAAGTCATTTCTCAGCATCTCCAAGACACAGCGAGGTTCCAGGATCCTCAAAGCATCCTGACTGGTTGCTGCCTCCCCTAGGCCTGTCCTGGGAGCTCCCAGGCCACCCTGACCTTGAGTGTCTGCATCCGTCACGGGTAGACGCTTGACCTAGAAGTAGAGGGCAAGGGGAGTGCCGAGGGCAGCTCTATGGTTGGGCCCCCTCTCAGCCTCCCTGACTCACAGCCTTCGCATCCAGCTGTGGCTGCTGGCTCCCTGGTCCTGACGTGACCTGGCACAGGACGCCGGCATCAAGGTAGAAACCTACCAGGTGTTGTCCTGAGGCCACGTGAGAGGCGTGTGCCCAAATGCTCCCAAGACATCTGGCTCCTTGATTTCTGTACGAATGAGCTAAATGCTTAAGACAGGACACGCTGTCCTGACAGGCTGATCTGCCACTTATTTGAATGTAAAAATAGCTGGACAATCACAGTTTCTGCCTTGAATCTTTCTCACATGGCAGGAAATAAAATGATGTGTATGATAAAGATTGCATTTTTGTGTCTGTGGCTCTTCTGAAGCACGAACATATTTGAGAGCAATTTTTTTTTTTTTAAAGAAAATCAGAAGATAAATCATGGCCAAAATACCTCACAGCTCTTAAGACAGACGTGAGATTAAAACTTTGTTAGATTACGGAGTGCAGGCTCTGGGACTCACTTTACATTTTTAATCTATCTATTGACACTTTGCCTGTTGACAGAGCATCTCCGGTGGGGACAGAGACATCAGGGAAACTCTGTGCCCAGTGAAGACCGATCGCTGGACTTCAGCAGGAGACTCGGGCCAGGACTGGCCTTGGGGAGATCCTGAGCAGTTCCTCAGGGAGCACTGTCAGCCTGAAGTAAGAGCCACATAGTCCAGAGCTGCTAACTGAACCCCAGAGCTGCTGACTTGTGCCCCTGCCCCTCAGCTCAGACGTGCCCTTGATGGGTCACTGGACATCCCCCTGCCTCCAGACTTCCAACCGAACCATTGAGAGCAAGGGCAACTCAACGCCCTTCCCCCAAATGACAAGGCTCCATCTCCCATGACACATGGTCCCCAGCCCAGAATGGAAATCCCTCTGCAAATGGACTGGTTGGCCTCGCCCAACCAGCCTCTCACTACGCAACCCCAGCAAGACGGCTCTAGGGCGTGGAGAGAGAGAGGGCTTTGAAAGGCCTGGTCCTTGGTTCACTCCAAAGCCTGCCTGACTGGGCTGCAATTCTAGGCCAAAGTGGCAATCAAGGGCATGCTTTCCCCACATGGTACATGCTCTCTGTGAGATCGAGAGGGTGGGATGCACGCCCGGGGCACCCTCCACACCCCTGGTGATGGGTTTTAGGGAAGTGCTCAGTCTAGTGAAAAGCGGTCAGTTCCTTCAGAAATACCACACACACAGCAATCAGACAAATTCAAAACGTCAAGGTGCTGCACTGGAAAGCTGACCTGATGTTGTTTGGTCAATGATAACCACTCATCCGGGAACCGGGCAAGAATGTCCTTAGTGCCGCAAACCAGGGATGATTCAGCCCATCAAGCAATGAGGGGTGACAGGTTGAGACTCAGTGGCTCTCCATCCAAAAGCAGTTGTGAGAAGGAAATGCTTGTTTGTGTTGAGGAATTGCTGTTTCATTAGTTCTAAATGTCGGACTCAAGCAGAGCTTAGCTGGGCCACCCCCATCGTGGATGGACGGGGACCAGGTGTGGGCAGCAGTGGGCTCTGGGCGAAGTAGACTCGGGGTTTTAGGATCAAACAATGTGTTTTGCTTTGCTTTGTATTTACTAGAAACTATTTTTCTTGGTGGGAAGAACACAGAATTTAGAAATGGGAGAACTTGGCTCCAGCCCCTGTACTGGCATTTGAAGTGAGTGTGCTTACTTGGGCATATTTTGGCATATTTCATCTTCAACAACAACCTTGTGGATGGGCAGTACTGTCACCCCTCCGAGGTGGGGAGGAAGCTGCTGACGGCTCCTCGAGGGGCGTCCTGTGTCGCGCCCGACTCCCGTAGCACCCTGTCCTGACTCTGAGACCCCCGTGTGACACCCACATCCAGCAGACCCCAGCTCACCTGGTGCGGGCGGAGCCTGGGGAGGACACCTGGGCTTTCTGGTCTCCTTCTGGCTCCTGTCAGGGCCGTGGGAAGGGCCGGGCCACCTGCCAGGGTGAGTGACACTCGGAACACAGGTTTCCTGGAGCCCCAGCCAGGGGCTAGACTTTGCAGCTTCTGACCCGACCCTGGGCCAGCTCTGCCTGACCCCATCCTCTCAGTTCTGGTGTCCAGCAAATCCTATCACTCAGACTTTGTGGGGGTGTTATTCTCCTGCCTTTCCCCTTTCAGTCCTCTGGCACATCCTGGAAGGAGCGAGCGTGGCAGAACCTGGTGAGAGAGGCAGGCGAGGTTCCCGACGGGCCCTCAGGCAGCCCCCAGCCTGTCCTGCAGCAGAAACCTTTCGCCCACCATGCAGGCCCCCTCCCCTCCAGCTCCCACCTGCTTTCCTTTTCAGACACGGGCAGAAGCCCTGTAGTCATCGATTCCCCCATCAGGGAAATGCCACCAGGTTGGACAATTTCCCTGCTTTCCCCCAGTTTCTCACCAGCAATGACTCAGACATGGAGCCCACCACCATCAGCACAGTGGGCGTCCAGGGAGCCAGGCTGCCAGCTGCAGCTAGGAGGGGGCCCCGTTCAGCGACACCAGCCCTGCAGCCAGCTGCAGGGAGGTCTGGGGGACGTGGCTCAACTGCCTCCCACCCTGCGTTGCCCTTTGGAACTGTCACCAGCTTGGCCGTCTTCAAGGTGAATGAGCATTGATGCTCCAGATGCGGTGGTCGGGGCACCGAGCCTCCCACCAGTGCCCCAGGCCCGTCCTCTGGGCTCTGACCCAACTGCCACTGGTGGGGAGGTCCTTCCAGCCCACTCACGCCATCCACCTCCTCCCCGGAGGACTACGCCCACCACCTGCTCCCGCCAGATCCGATGGGGCAGTTGGGGAGCAGGCACTCGGGGTGAGGGGCCTCCAGCTGGCTTCCCTGCCTGTTGGGGACCTGGTGGGGGTCTAGTAACTATTAACATGCGGTGGAGTAAGAGGGTAAATGGGCTTTGCTTTATTTTCACTGGAAGTGTGATGGGAAAGGACACCCTTCCCAGGGGTGTTCTGGGGCTGGCTCACACTTACTTACGAGAGACAGCTGTTAATTTTTCAGGCATGTTATGAGATGGTTGTGTAGATGTAGGTGCAGTGGGTTGAACTGTGGACTCTCAGAGCCTGTCCATGTGAGTTTGCTTGTTTAGAACAAGGGTCCTGGAGATATATATATATATATATATATATATGGACCAAGAGTCTTGGTCCATATGCCCTCCAAGGGTCTATGGAGATATATATTTCTCCATAACAAGGATCATGGAGATGAGGTCATGCTAGATTTGGGCAGGTGGTGGGCTTCTAAGAGAAAGGCAGAAGGAGACTTGAGATCCAGATGCTCAGAGGAGGAGACCCCGTGAAGATGGAGGCAGAGGTGGGGTGATGCAGCCGAAGCCAAAAACACCTGGCGCTCCAGAAGCTGGAGGAGCAGGCAGGAGCCCTCCCATGGGGAGGACGGGGGCAGGGCATGGCCCTGCCAACACCCCGATTTCAGACTCAGGGCCTCCAGAACTGTGAGCAAATCAAAGTCTGTCTTTTAAGCCACCCTGTTTGTTGTCATTTGTTAAAGCAGCCCTAGGAAGCTAAGACAACAGGCACGGCTTCCCTGGCAGCTCCGCAGTGAAGAATCGGCCTGCAACCAGGAGTCGCAGGAGAGTTCTATCCCTGGGTCGGGAACTTCCCCTGGAGGAGGGCAAGGCAACCCGCTCCGGCATTATTGCTTGGAGAATTTCATGGACAGAGGAGCCTGGGGGCTACAGTCCATTTGGTTGCAGAGTCGGACACGACTGTAGCAACTTAGCGTGCCTATGTGTAAGCTTCCTGTGAAGTCCATTAGGTAAGGACAATGCATACCGAATAGCTCCTGCTAACAGCTTACTCAGCACACTCAGCACCTTCTAATAGCTTCACTGCACCCCAGTGGGATTCTCACTCCTGAACTCTTGTTTACATCTGCTTTTCCTGTGCGGTGGATTGAGTATGACCATATGGACGCAGCATCACTTCCAAACACTGCCCCGCCTTCCCGTTCAAGAAAATCACATTTTTTTACGTTTTGTTTTGTATCAGAGTGTAGCCGATTAACAATGCTGTGATAGTTTCAGGTGCACAGCAAAGGGACTCAGGCATACACACACATGTACCCATTCTCCCCTAAACTCCCCTTCCATCCAGACTGTCACTTAAAATTGAGCAGAGTTCCCTATTCTATACAGTAGATCCATGTTGCTTATCCATTTTAAATATAGCCATGTGCGCATGTCCATACCCAACTCCCTAACCATCCCTTCCCCCCATCCTTACTTACTGGCAGCCCTAAGAATGGAGTCAGGTTTATATTTTGAAATCTGCTGGGGTGTGAATATTCACACCATGGAAATTGACAAATGCTACAGATCCAGGCGGTTTGCCATTTTGTGGTCTGTTTGGAAGTACGGTGGGGAGGAGGCCCAGGGGCCTTAGAGGCGTGAAAAAGTGTGAGTGATTGCAGCTGCTGGGCAGGGTATCGCATAGAAGACGAAGGAAGATCCCTCCAGTGCCTGAATGTAACCCTCCAGCTTCAGAAAGAGGCCCTCTGGCCGTTGGTCAGCGGCCCTTGTTGCCTCGCGTCTATCTTGTGTATTACTCACAACGCAAACGAAAACATCAGCCAGCTTTCCTCCCAGACCTTCTCTCGTTCATCTGTTGAAATTCTAGTTGGCTCCTTGTACCAGACCAGCAAGAATCGGTGAAAGCCTTCCATGAGAATCAACTGTCCCAGTGGAGTTTATAATAAAGGAAACTGTGTAGTTTATTATTATTTGCTCCTTCTGTGCTATAAGTAAAAATTGACAATAACCGTATGCCCTGGACCTGAAGCACCTGGCTCCAGTTCTAGCTCACATGAAAGGGATCTTTGACTTGAAATTCCTTGGGATTAAGTAGAAAAAGCAATCTTAAAACTTCAAGAGATTGATTTACAGGGGTGGTTTATCACTCCATCCCACCTGGCATTCCCACTAAGTCCCCGTGATGGCCCAGCAGCGCTGTCCTCACCACAGAGGGAGAAATAAATTGGACAGTGAACAGAATGGTCTTAGAAAGCGTCAGAGGGCTGCCCCCTCCAGAGGGCACGTGGGACTAGATTCCAGGGGTCTCGGCGCCCAAGCTCCTTCTGCCAGCTCACCTGCTTCATCCTGATCACCTGCCCCCTCCACGCACACGCTTGCTGTCACTCCAGATGCAGACGAATCTCTGCAGCAAAAGGACTGTGAGCATATGGATGCCCGAGCAGTTTTATTAAAATCTCAGGAGGACTGGGGCAAAGCAAAGAGCACCGGGCAGCAGATGGATGTGGCAGAGGACGAGGAGTGGCCCTTGTCCTCCTCCACGTGGGAGAATCCCGGGGCAGCGGGTGGAGGCCTGATACAGCTTTCGGGCAGACACAGCGGGGCTGAGCCCCGAGCAGGGGCCTGGCCCTCCCTCAGGACACCCAGACCTGGCCTGACCTGCCCGAACGGCCAGGGACCAGACCCCAGCACTGCCGGCGTGCTGTGCCGTGTGCATCGGGCCAGATGGCATGGGCTCCTCCGCGCGGGGCCGGCTGCCCAGTTTGCCTGGTCCACGCTGACTCCCACCCGTGGTCCCAGCCAGGGACTTAGAGCGTCTCTCTCGGTCTCAGCGCACTCGGGTGTGAAGGATACCCCTGTGCTCTCTGCTCTCGCCTCGCCTGCGACCCTCCCCACATCCCTCCCCTCGGCATCCCCTTCCTTCGGGGTCGCCTCCCTCACTCTCGCTCATCATCCAGTTTTGCTCTTATTTCCTCTGTGAGATCCATCTAGACAGCCTCAGTGGTGCCGCTTCTGTCTTCCCATAGTGCCCGAAATTCAGCAACCGTGTGCCTGAGAGTCCGGTCAGCAGCCCCTGCGGTGCCCCCCTCCCCTGACCTGGACCTTGGCCGCCTGGCCCCACGCCTTTCTGTATTCTGAGCCCTCAAAGCCATACCTCCCCTCCCCGGCACCCTGCAAAGGCTTGTTGAAATTACACAAACAAACCTTGAAAACAAGGTGTGAGCCGAATGAATTCCAGGGAGAAATGAATCAAAGTAACAGGGCTGCAGGTACGGGAACCCCGAGGACTCGGGAGGGATAATGGCTTTTTATCTAAATTAAGCATAGCTGGTTTGAGGAGGCTGTGTTTCCAGAAAGGAGACTGGGGACACATTTGTCTCTAATTTTGGCTCCTGAAACACAAAGTGAGGCTATTATTACCTCAGGGTCGCCACTCTGTATCTACCCATCTTCTTTGAATCCCATATTAATACAACCTGTACTGAGGACATTTTAGAAGTCACGACAGATCATGCTTCCTTTTTTTTTTCCTAACTGAGGGTATATTGGATGCATGTAACCCAGCATCAGGGTTCAAATCTCCCTGAAGGACCAGGCATCTATGTCTTCTTTTGAGGACTCGCCCTGGTGAATAGGTGAGGATTCGGCTCACCTTGGACCAGAGTCCAGAGGTACCAGCTCTAGGGAAGAAGGTCCTAGCCACCCACAGGGCCTGAAACCCAGGCTGTCGGTGAGCAAGGGGCATCCACCCGAGCGCTGAGCAGTCCCTGCCACCAACCTGAAGTCTGTATGTTCAGCAAAGCACAAGAACTGCCACTGTCTGGGAACCAACTCTAAGGTTTCAACAAACCGCCTTGCACCGTATAAACAGGAGTGTGATTGTCAGAACTCTGTGGGCGCTCACTGTCCCTCTCTCATTCAGGACAAAAACGCTTTCAGTGACTGCCCTGTGACCATGTGAGTGATGCTCAATTACTGCGGTTTTGGGAAGAACCAAGGGCAGCGGGACAGCAGTGGAGGCCCTGGCTCTGTCAGGAGGGACAGAGACCTCAGATGGGCTTCGTGGGGGGGACATGGCGGTCAGTGACGTCACCGTGTGCCCTCCCCGCAAACTCCAGGGCAAACTCCGTGCACGACGCTGCCCCTGCACTTTACACACATGCGCTCGGTCAGCCCCTGCGACAGGTTCCCAAAGGTGCTGTCATCAGACCCATGAAGACACAGAGCTGAGAAAAGTCCACCATCAGGCTCTCTTCTCTACGAAATGACATCTTGAAGGCCCACTCCGCTCGAGATCACAAGGCTCCTCACCATCCATGCTGACTCCACTGCGTCTAAAGTATAAAGGCGTATTCAGAGCAGCTTGATGGAATGGGTCTTCTGAGTTGCCCCCAGACACAAAAATCTCCCAGATTCTGGGTAAATTACAGTGTATATACCTTAAAAAAAAAAAAGTTTGTCTGGAAACATTGAAATTGAAATTATATACGAAGAAGCAATAAATAGGAATATATCAAAACCACAAAAGTTGGTAGAAGAACCTGATACAACCACAAAGCTGGCACTGCTCTGGAGGAACAGCTGATACTGACCAAGAAGCTAGAATCCGGGGGTCAGTGTCAGCTTGGGGTGTCAGAAATAAAATGTGTTCCCTACTCAGTGTTGGAGCTAAGCTGAGATTTCCATGGGAAGCTAGGTTCTTAGGGATCTATGTCTCCTGAAAAAGGGTGGGGTGGGGCCCACCTGAAAACCCAGGGAAGTGCCGTGGACTCTGTCTTCTCTGCTACAGTCATGGGGGGAAAAATATCACCACTAACAATTGTCTCAGTGGTTCCCTGTGGTTCCCATCCTGTTCTCACAGAACTCTGAAGTTCAACTTCACAGACTCTGGCTAAAGAATTACAGATATTTCAGGTTGCTAGTTTCTTCTGGTAACTGGTAGTAACAAAACAATTTTTTCTGGGTAAGTAAATCCTCAATTAAGATCTCCCAGAATGGCCATAGGTTAAATTCAGCCAAGCATGAAGATGAAACAAAATTTAATTAAAATTATGTAAAATAAAATACATCCCAAAACACAAGGAGGAAACCACCAATATTAAGAAACAGCATAGAAAGAGAGAGAGATTTGACATTTAACTGTTAGAAGAGTGTGAAATAATTCTACATGGAAATTTTAAAAATTGAAATATGACATACGAAAATGAGTAAGTAAGTGGCAGACCACAAAAATGACCAGAAAAAACTTCATAAAGAAGTAATAAAGCTTCTGGAAATTACAATGCAATGGCTAAAATGAGCAGTACAATAGCTGAGTTACACAGGAGACTAGACAGTTAAGAAATAAATCCAAGAACTGGAAGACAAATCAGATAAAAGTATCAAAATGTGACAGAGAGAAAGGTGAGATGAAAGGTATGACAGAAGTGAAGAGATACAGGAAATAAAAGCAAGAAAATGTCATATGCATGCAAGCAGAACTCCAGCCAAAGAGACTGGGGCCAGGAAGAAAGAAAATGAATGATGATGGCTGGTTGTTTTTTCAGAACTGAGGAAAGGCATGAATCCACAGATACAAAAAACGAAACACGCAACCAGAAGGACACATGGAATGGAAACTACCCCTAGATTCATTGTCACAAAACTGCGTAAGACACAAATTTCCTACAAACCTCTATGGAGAAAAGGCAGCTCACCTGGAAAAGATGAACAATTCCATTGACAGCAGATCCCTCATAGCAACCATGGTAAAGCTGAGTAGTCACGCCTCCAAGATGCCGAGGGGAAGTCATGATTCATGCGGCATTCTGTAACCAGTGAAAATACCAGAGGGGGACAAACATTTTTCAAAAGGAAAACATCAACAGATCCTCAGCAAAAAAATCTGAAAGATGTACTTAAGAAAGAAGAAACATGACCCCAGAACAAAATCATGAGATGTAAGAAGAAATTTTGGCAAAAACACTAATGAAACATGGAAGAAGAGCAAGGTGCAAGAGTAGACGCTGACCACACTGGTAAATGTGAGTGATTATGAGCAGAGAATAGTGTAGAGGTTGTGAGATTTAGCAACAATATGCATATGCTATTAGATTTAAAAATAGTAACAGTTGGTCTACTCAAATTTCAAAGTGCCTTTCAGATGGGGTTGACATGGGGTGAGTATGATGCAGAAGTTCATGGGCCTGCAGAAAACACCCAGCCCTACTGAGCACTAACTTCAACAGACTCCTCCTGGCATTTTCCTCTAGTTCTCTCATCCACATACTCTCCAGGTCTCTTAAAATAGATGTCATAGCTCCATCTCTCATTTCAGATCTCTGATACATTAATGAAATTAACTTGATAAATAAAAAATAACTTATCAGGACTTCCCTGGTGGTCTAGCGACTAAGAATCCGCCTGCCAGTGCGGAGGACACAGGTTCAATCCCCAGTCCGGGAAGATGCGACATATTACTAAGCCCGTGAGCCACAGCGACCAAGCCCTCACCCTCTAGAGCCCACACTCCACAAAAGAGAAGCCACCGCAGTGCGGAGCACACACTGCAACTAGATAGACGAATGCATCACGTTTTCAAAGTAATTTATCAGAACAAAAACCTTGTTCCTTTAAGAGGGGAACACTGACAAACTTCCAATGAAAAGATGTCTCCAAGCCTAGAAATCTGCCAGAGATGAGGAAAACATGCTCTGCCATAAATTAGCACGATCTGGACACTCAGATGGGACATTAATGTGGTTAAAGAGCAGAACATGGTGTTATTGAAATTGGGTCCGATTAATGAAGGAATGGAATTTGACACCAGTCCTGATGAAAACTAAAACCAAACAACATTTTCTTATGGAATAAAGGTGATTCGATAAATTAAGGTGTACGGACTTCCCTGGTGGCTCAGCTGGTAAAGAATCTGCCTGCAATGCAGGAGACCCAGGTTCAGTCCCTGGGTCTGGAAGATCCCCACGAGAAGGGAATGGCAATCCACACCAGTATTCTTGCCTGGAGAATTCCATGGACAGAGGAGCCTGACAGGCTATAGTCCACAGGGTCACAAAGAGTTGGACACGACTGAGCGACTAACACTTTCACTTCCACTTCAGTCAGAATATGGAAACTTTGATAGAGATACTAAATTAGGGGATTTAATGCAGGGGTTGTTGATTTGCTGAAGGCTTGTATTTGTTTAATGAGGTACCCACAAGGCAATACATTCTAGGAACAGTTATCACCAGCAAGCTGAGCCAACTCGAATGTAATAATCTTGAGAACTGACATCACAGCCAGGCCTGAACATAGTGGCTCAGAAGATCATCCCTCTACACACACACACACACAGAGCCACATACACATCTCCCTACACACACACACACATACACAAAGACACACACAGACACACAGACACACACAAACACACACATCCCCCCTGCACACACACACATATCCCCCTACACACATGCACACACACAGAGGCACAGACACACAGACACATCCTCATACACAGACACACACATCCCTACACACACAGAGAGACACACACACAGACACAGACACATCCCCCTTGCACACGCACACATCCCCGTACACACACACACAAACACACACACACACATCTCCCTACACACACGCACACACAGATGCCCTTTGACTGGGGCTTGGCCATCACGTGGGGTCCCCACAGCTGGTGCTCAGGGAACACTAACTAGGCGTGGCTCACCTCAGGGGTCCTGGAGGGGCCAGGGCCAGGCTCACCCAGGGAGACGGATGTCAAGCTGTAGGATATGGATTTCCACTCCAGCTGCCAGGCTGACAGGAGCTGGAGACAGGACGAAAGTCTCCTCTCGCCTCCTCTGCCTTCCGTCTTCCATCAGACCCTCCCAAGAGCAGAACCTGATTAGATGCCGGCTGGCAAGGGAGTCTGGGAGGTTGGATTCACAGATGTCTGGCCCTGGCGTCCCCGTGAGGGAGCAGGGGCAGGCCCTCAGCCTAGTGGTGACAGGCAGGTCCTTGGCACAGGACGCGGGGCCACCGCTTCCGGGAAGGCTCCTGCTCCATAGCAAAATGCGGAGACATCTCATTTAAAGCACGAGCAAGGGGAGGGGTAGTGGGGAGACTGGGGCGGACACCCCCCACCAAGCGTGTGCTTCAGCACTCCGTCGTGTCCAGCTCTGCAGCCCCACACGCTCGAGCCTGCCAGGCTCCGCTGTCCGTGGGATTTCCCAGGCAAGAGTCCTGGAGTGGGTTGCCATTCCCTTCTCCAACCACTATGTATAATATAGATAACTAATAAGAACCTACTGTACAACGCAGGGAGCTCTACTAAAGTACTGTGTAATGATCTATGTGGGAAAAGAATCTGAAAAAAAGAATGGATATATGGATCCGTGATTCAGTTTGGTGTACAGCATAAACTAACACAATATTAGAAATCAAATATATGCCAATTAAAATTTTTAAAAGAAAAACATCAATGAATAACAAAGAATATTTTTATATCACTATTTGTGAGATGTTTTAGACAGCTTCATAAAATAAAGTAAAACAAAATAAGAAAATGGGCAGAGAAATATTATCATTATTTAGAGGTATTAATATAATTGTACATATTAGATAGAGTCCTTGAAATAGTCTCCAAAAAAGTGATTAAAATTAGTATGCATTTAGTAAAGCACTAGATATAAGATCAATAACTACAAAAACACAGTTGCTGTGTTATAAATCATCAATATTTGAAATGTCACTTTTACAGATTTTTATAGCAACAACAATGCAAGGTACACAGGGAGCAATTACTAAAATATGTGCCAAAGCTCACATGAGGAAAATTGCACATCTTTATTGAAAAGCATAAATACACTGAAATATATTTCATATTTATGGTGAGGAAGATTCAATATTCAAAGGTGTCAAATCTGCCTACACTGAGTCAGAGATTCAGGGAAAATTCCAGTGCTGGTCTCTGTAGAAACTGACAAGATAATTCTAGCATTTATATGGAGGAGCAAAGGACCACAACAAGCCGCGGTGCTCCTGAAGCCTACTCCGTGGGTCGTAAATCCACGCTCACGATCAGAGCAGGGTGTCGGTGCAAGGACAGGAAAGAGAGACTTATGGAACGGAATACGAAATCCAAGGAAAGGATAAAGTGCAGATGGCGCTGCAGTTCAGCAGGAAAGAGAAGAACCCTTCAGTGTGTGGTTCAGGACAGCTACTCACTCACACGGACAAAAAAAAAAAAAAAATCCTACATTACAATGTTAAAAGCATCAATTATAGATTGTTTAAAGAATTAAAAGCAAGAAACATAGCTATAAATATTTTAAAAGATGGCATTATAGGAATCCTTGGGTTGCTTAAACAAGAGATAAACGCACTAACCATAAAGCATCTTAGAAGCAGAAGCCTTTGTTTATGAAACGGCATCATTAAAAAGTAAGGAAATAGCCACACAAAATGCAATAAGATATTTATAATGCATTTAATCCAGGACGAATTAGTATGCCCAGAATTACAGTCTCTTATAAACCTTTAAGAAAAAGATATGTCAACCAGTGAAAACAGAAGAGAATATATAAAAACATTTTTCACAAAATAGAAGACATTAATAGTTAATAAATGCTTTAAATGATGGTCAAACTCATCACTAATAAAAGAATGCAAATTAAAATCACATTCAGATTGGTGGTTAAAATTTAAGAAGCTGACGAGATTAAAATGAAAAAGGCAGCCACGACCAAGTGTTGCTGAGAACGAGAATGTTGGCCCGCGGATGGCGGGTCGTGGGAACTGGGATGCTGAGACCAGGAAGCAGAGCTTGGTATCCAAGCAGATGCTGCATCCATGCCTTTCCCGAGATCAGTGATTCCACTCCCAGGCACAGTCCCCGGAGGATCGTTTGTGTATAAATGCCGGGTGTAGGGCAGGGAAAGTGTGAGCATGGGTGTTCAAAGCTCCCCTGTGCCTAGTGACAGGAAAGGGCTGCAGTCCAGCAAGTGGGAACTAGACAACAGCATGATCAGCCAGGACGCTTCCATCAGTGGAAAGGAATAGACACCTCTCAAATACAGAGGGTGGGATGAGAAGATAGCGAGAAATTACACCATGTAAATGAAGTCCCCGAATTGAAAACTTCACATTGTATTTTAGGGATATCCCCCAATAGAGAGAAATATCACTGGAAAAAGTCAAACTTGTGTATGGGAGCCCCATGGCAGCAGTTACCTTTGGCAGGTGTCCTGGGGAAGCTCACTGGTGGTGCTCAGTGGCTCTACCTGGACGGCAGGTGAGTTGGTATTTCAGTTCAGTTCAGTTGCTCAGCCGTGTCCCCTCCTTGTGACCCCATAGACTGCAGCATGCCAGGCCTCCCTGTCCATCACCAACTCCCGGAGCTTGCTCAAACTCATGTCCATCAGGTTGGTGATGCCATCCAACCATCTCATCCCGTCATCCCCTTCCCTTCCTATCTTCCATCCTTCCCAGCATCAGGGTCTTTTCCAGTGAGTCCGCTCTCCTCATCAGGTGACCAAAGTATTGGAACTTCAGCTTCAGCATCAGTCCTTCCAATGAACACTCAGGACTGATCTCCTTTAGGATGGACTGGTTGGATCTCCTGGCAGTCCAAGGGATGCTCAAGAGTCTCTTCTCCAACACCACAGTTCAAAAGGATCAATTCTTCACACTCAGCTTTCTTTATAGTCCAGCTCTCATATCCCTACATGACTACTAGAAACACTGATGTTTATTCTATTATAATTTTGCCAGATATACTGTGGGTGTACATGCATGGATTTTTAAATGCAATGGATGCAGCATTTTGTAATAAAAGCAGACTCGTAACAAATGAAACAGATACCTGATCAGAGCTGATACTTGTGGTCACCTTCCCTGTGTGGGCTTCCCTGGTGGCTCATTTGGTAAAAACTCTGCCTGCAATGCGAGAGACCTGGGTTCAATGTTGGGAAGATCCCCTGGAGAAGGGAGAGACTCCCCGCTCTAGTATTCTGGCCTGGAGAACTCCATGCACTGTATAGTCCATGGGATCGCAAAGAGTTGGACACGACTGAGCGACTTCCACTTTGCTTCTGACCTCTGCTTTCCTCTCTGAGCCCCAGGGGGGAAGCAGTGCTGATGCTTCTATCTTCAGATAGGAAAACTGAGGCTCCAGCTTGAGCGCAGGGGGCTACAGGGTTGCTGCAGAGCCGTGACCTTCACCACGACCCTCGACTGTGTCTGTCTAGAATTAAATGGGCCATTTGTGGAGACGTGGATGAACCTCGAGGGTGTCTTACAGAGTAAGGTGAGTCAGAAAGAGAAAACAAATATGATTATTAAGGCATATGTGTGGACTCTAGAAAAATGGTATAGATGATCTTATTTGCAAAACAGAAAACTAGAGACGAAGATGTAGAGAACAGATGTGTGGACCCTGAGGGGGAAAGGTGGACAGGATGAACTGGGAGACTGGGCTGACATATACACCCCACTCTATATAAAGCAGGCAACGAGCTGTACAGCACGGGGAACTCAGTGCTCTATGGTGACCTAAACGGGAAGGGAATACAAAAGAAGAGGGGCTGTATGTACATGCGTGGCTGATTGCCTTTGCCGTACAGCAGAGACTGCCCAGCAGCATAAGGCAACTATACTTCCATAAAAATTAATCTAAAAAAAGACAATTAAAGGGGATGGTGCCAAAGCCTCCTGAGAAGATATGCAAGTTCCTGGAGGTGGGGGAACTAGCGAGTCCTGTGCCAGCCCTGGGGGAGCCACAGAAAAGTGTGACAGCTCCTCCTGAGGAAGGCAGAGGCAGCCCCGGGCAGGGGACGCGAGGGAGGCAGCTCAGTTCTGCTACACAAGAGGTCCGCTGATGGGGGAGGCCAGGGGGTCTGGGCCAGCCCCGGAGAGGCTGTGTGAATGAATGAACTTCACGATGACAGAGGTCAGTTTAGGGCTTAATTGCCTCTATCAGCCACTTCTCTTGAACGAGCTTTGAGTCTTCCAGTTGACTTGAGAGAGCAGTGTTTCCTCTTTTTATCCCACACAGCATTTAGCCAAGGTCCAAAACAGGACGCGCCTGAGGATATGGGGCCAGAATGCAGAGAAATGTTTGCAGGTCCCAGTCCACTAGGAGCTGGAGGTGCGAGTGTAGACAGCCGCTGACTTTCTGTGCCTCATTCCGAGTCTGCAGAGTGAGGACCCTGGGCGTGCACCCCTGGAGGACCCGCTCAGCTTTAGCATGTGTGAGCGGGGGCGTCCCATGCATTTGGATGGAACATGCACTTGGATGGATCACACACTTGGATGGAGGCTTCCCAGGAGGCACCTGCCAAGGCAGGAGATGCAAGAGATGCAAGTTAGATCCCCGGGTCAGAAGGATCCCCTGGAGGAGGAAATGGCAACCGGCTCCAGTATTCTTGCCTGGAAACTTCCACGGACAGAAGAGCCTGGTGGGCTACAGTTACGAGGTCACAAAGTCGGACACGCCTGCACGACCACGCACACACACACCTGGATGGGCTACAGATGTGGGTGAACCACCCACTTGGATGGACCAGGTGTCTGGAGGGGCCAATCACCTTTAGACACTCGCCCTCGCTATCTGAAGGGAGATGCGGGCAGCGGCAGCATCAGTGCCGTGTGAGGGCTTGTAGACGAAGAGTCTCAGTCCCCAAACCTGCTGACCCACCTGCATGTGACCAGCACCCCCAGGTCATCCACACCCACACTCAGGTCCCAAGAGCTCTGCACCCCGTCCCTGTGCGTGCTGTGCGCTCAGTCACTCAGCCATGTCCAACTCTTTGCGACCCCGTGGACTGTATCCCGCCAGGCTCCTCTGTCCATGGGATTCTCCAGGCAAGAACACTCGAGTGGGTTGCCATGCCCTCCTCTGGGAAATCTTCCTGACCCAGGGATTGAACCTGCATCTCCTGCATTGCAGGCAGATTCTCTACCACTGAGCCACCCTCAGAGCCCCATCGTGTCCGTGGGACTTGCCAAAATTCCCGTAAGAATCAATCCATGGCTGGACTCCTGCTAGCTGATCCTGATTCGCTAAGGCTGCCTTAACAAAGTGCCACAGTCATGGGGGCTTAAACTGCAGTTTATTCTCTAGCAGTCTGGAGCCCGGGAGTCCGAGCTGAAGGCCCTGGCAGCGCTGATTCCTTCTGAGTGCCACCCGGGGCTTGTGGGTGGCTGTCCTCCGCCCACGTGTGCCCACGTGGGCTTCCTTCTGTGCCTCCCTGAGTCCAGACCCTCCCTTTCTATGACATCATCGGTCTAGTTGCACTAAGCCCACCCTCTGCCGGGATGACCTCATCTTAACGTGGTATGTCTGCAGTGACCCGTTTCCAAATAAGGTCACATTCCGGTGTGCTGGGAGGTAGGCCTTCGACACTGAAATTCTAGGGAGTTCAACTCATAGTGGGACCTAGGAACCCGGGGTTTTACAAAGTGTCCCCAGGGATTCGGAGGCACAGCCAGGTTTGGGGACCACTGGGCTTGACCGCTGAGCCATGCACGCTGGCTGGGGGTGGGGTGTGTGGCGGAGGGGCTGCTGGCGCGGGAGGCTTGTCTCCAAGGCCCCGGCTTCCAGGTCCTTCCACGGCCTTGACACACCATCACTCACTCAGCCCCCGGGGGTGCTGAGTGCTCTCCTTGTCTGCCTTCTCCACCCTTCTATTCCTCCCCAGAGGGGTTCCGGGGGACCTTCTGGTTGCCAGTGTCTGTGTGGAAAGGCACAGTCCCGCAGCCTGGACTCCAGGGCTCAGAGGGGCCGCAAGCAGGAGCATCCGGGCCGCCGCAGGGCCTCTGTCCACGTGTGGGGTCTCTGACCTGCTTCCGGTTGCCTGCTTTCCTTCAGGGATGCCATCTCAGTTGTAAAGCCCTGATGTCTCTGGGAGCACAGCAGACCACCTGTGCAGGAGGGGTCTCCTCCATCAGGAATGGGGCTCCTGTGGCAGCAGGAACAGCTGGGCAGCAGGAGGGGCATAGAGTCTGTGCTCACACCTCGGTTGGGAGGATCTCAGCACGCCCTGGTCATCTTAGAGGGAGCACCTGGCACGCAGGCAGTTCCTAGGGTTTAACTCAGAGAGCTCGGACACCACCAGGGCCATCCAAGCCCCCTGCACCTGCTGGACTCTCAAGGGAAGTAAATGTGTCCCCCTCTGCCGACCCCCCTCTGTGGGCAGCCCCCTGCTTGTCTTAGCCCCCCTAGTCTCTCAGTCTTGGTACCAACTCTCGGATGCCCTCACTGAACTGCATTGGCCAAGCTGGGCAGTTCTTTGACCAGAATATTTTAGCAGCCCTTAGGTGGTGTTTAGAGTTCAGTGATTCCCAGGGACGTCTGTACACACAGCTGTAATCTAGATGGAAAGTTGGGAGCCAGGCTTCCGGGCTGTGTCCCCTGCACCTCCTGAGTTCAGGGCTGGGAAGTTCCCCATCTTCCCAACTGGGGGACATGACCTGGGGTGCCTATATCGCTGGCAAAGGAAAGCTTTCAGGCAGTGGACTGGTTGACTGGGCAGAGGGATGAAGGGAGAAGAGCTCACGGACCGAGGAGCAAGGCTTTAAAATCATTCTCGGGAACCAAGAGGGACAGGGCCGATTACAGCAGATCCTCATCCCATCACCGCAGCAGCCCTACGGGCCTGCGCCTGAACACGCGGGCTTCTCAGGCGTCCGCGCGTGCCGGGGGGTGGGACCTGGTTTCTGGAACAATCGTCAGTAATCGAGACCGCGCTTTGAGGCGGATCCTCCGCTTCGGTGGTCCTGGACAGTGGAGACCTACCCTGCTGTGCTCTGAGCTTTTCAGGGCGTGGTCTGCACTGGGGGGTCACCCTGAAGGCCCCGGGCTTAAAACCCAGGCAACCTCTTCCAAGGTGTCTCAGGTAAGTGGTTTTCAGAGGGTGCGCACGGAGGGGCAGCGGGCCCCTTCTGTCTGCAGGGAGATCTTGCGGGGTGGCCTCTGTGGGCTCCAAGCTGCAGGTGTGGGCAGAGGGGACAGTGCCCTCCTCATGGGCTAACGTGGTGCCAGCAGGCAGGCTGGACGAGCAGGTGGGAGCATGCACTGCCAAGCCCAGACTGTCCCCTACCCAGGGAGGCTGGGTGGGACGCAGGAAGGCCGAGTCTAGCCGTGAGGAGACCTCCCGACCCTTCCATCACGTGACCTCTCAGATCAGCAGCAAAACAGAACCACGACCCCCATTCCTTCCACTCCAAGTGTTGACATTAGCTTTTCAGCTTCTTCACCTGAACGATAAGATGGAGGCTGAAAACCGCGCGTCTCCGCTGTGTCCCGTGGGCACTGATGGCCGGTCACAGGCGCTGGGGGGCAGGGCCCCCACCTCCCGACAGGGGATCTAGCAGAGGCGTGCGGACAGCCGCTCCCGCCCCACGCAGGCTGAGCGGAGTCCAGGCTCCTTGAGAGTGGGTCCTCACCATCCTCGGGCTTTGCGGCCAGTGCCTGCAGGCCAGGAAGGGGGGCGTTGTGGTACATTTTTTAGTGGCTAAGCAAAGACCCGCAACTAGTTTTAGCCGAGTCCCTAGTTTCAGCACAGCGGTCCCTTAGTGACCCCTCTGAGTCAGTAAAGGCCTGACTCTGGGAGGGGAAGCCGGGCATGAACCTCAAGGTGATACAAAAGCAGATTCACCTCCCAGACCGTCACCCGGGGAACCACAGACACATCTCGGCAGGGAGGTTACGGCCCGCTGGTCGAAACCTTCCCCTCTCTGGAGACCAAAGTGTTCTGAGAAAAGGAATCCATGGACAGCTGCCAAGAAGTGGGGGAGTCGGAACCCCCAGGCGGTTGAGCAGGCCAGCAGCACTGCGGGTCCGGCAGGCCCGCCTGGCCGGGGAGACGCCGTGTCTCACTGGGCCCTTGATCTGACGCTCATGGAGGGGGCCTTGGTCAGAGGAAGCTGGCATGTCGGTGATCCATTTCAACCTCCCCCAGGCCCAGGACGCCACTCTGCCGTGGAAAAGCCGTGTCTGCGTAGCTGCACGCTTTCAGGACCTGACTGAAGCAGAGACCCCGAAAGGGAAGCAATTGTTAAAAAAGCTGGTGATCCTCATCTCACACTGGATAGCAGGAGACATTTTTGAAGTAATCAAAAGTTCAGCAGATCTCTGCCTTACTCTCCCATCATGAATACAAGTGCACGCCAACTGCTTTGCTTACATGCGTAACTCTATAGCATCAGGTTCTGGGAGCCGGGGTTCGGATGACCCTGAGAGATGGAAACATGGCGAGTCCCACGCTCCTCCTGAACTTCCAGACTTGGCCCGGAAGGTGGAGCCACAGAGAGAGCGAGGGCTCCACAGACGTGGCCCAAATCCATGTCTGCTGGCACAGTCGCCCCGGACAACGGGTGGGCCCAACCACTCAGTGGGAAGGTCTTAGCTGTGGAGCGGAGGATTCCCGGACGGGGAGGAAACCCCACCTGTGCCGAGGGGTCCGGCCTGCCCTTCTCGAGGGCCTGCCTTGCAGGCGCAGACCAGCCCAGCTGGACCGCACAGTCACGGGGGCCGGGTCTGCAGTGTCTGCACAGACGTCTCCTCCAGGCTGTTTCTCTTCCGCCTCCTTGTGCAAGGTGGGACAATGACTCTGCGTGTTTTATTCTTTATTCCCTTCACAGCTCACTGTTTGCACCAGCCTGTGCTCAGGGCTCACAGTCCGCACGCACAGAAGTGGCCCTTCCGTGAAGCCTCCCCATCGAGCTGCCCACCCAAGAGCCAGGGGACCATCCTCAGCTCCCCCGGTGCTGCCCCTCCACCCCTGGGGGGCAGTCGTTCCTGACCCATAAGAAGCAGGCCCACCACTCTCCACCCTCCACTGCTCACCACCACCGACGCCCTGCCGGCCCGCACTTCACCTGGATGAGGCGCTAGGAGCCCAACCACAGACCTCATCTGTCCACTCTCCTGTCTAGGGCAGGACCGAGTTGGTAAAAGACTCCGAGGCAGTTGCGCCGCTCAGAACGGGCTTTGTTGTGCAGCAGGAAGAAAGGCAACCCGCTCCAATGTTCTTGCCTGGAGAATCCCAGGGAGGGGAGAGCCTGGTGGGCTGCCTTCTATGGGGTCGCACCGAGTTGGACACGACTGAAGCGACCTAGCAGCAGCAGCAGCAGGAAGAATCTAAACACACTGGCATCTTTGCAAGGCGTGCACTTCCCTCCAGCACACACCCATCACAGGCTGTGTGCAGGCGTGCACACCATTGTGTCCAACTGTTTGAGGCTCCGTGGACGGTAGCCCGCCAGGCTCCTCCATCCATGGGATTTCCCAGACAAGAACACTGGAGTGGGTGGCCACTTCCTTCCCCAGGGGGACTTCCTGGCGCAGGGATGGAACCCGCATCTCTTACATCTCCTGCTTTGGCGGGCGGATTCTTAACCACCGCTCCCACCTGGGAAGCCCAGGCAGACCTCATTTCTCACCGACACCAGGACACCCCGCCTGACGGCGTCTCCATCACAGTATCTCTGCCACCGCGCAGGGGCAGGAGAGGCCAGGACAGCCACGAGCTGGCTCCTCTGGGGTCCGTGCAGAAGGACATCTGCCCGCAGCCGAGTCCATCAGGCAGACACACTGTCACCGGGCAGCGCCGTCTGCCACTCAGAGAGGGCGGCTCAGATAGGCCGACGGCCCTGCACTCGCTCCGCTCCCGCTGGGGTGCAGGAGAGCCAGCCTGCCTGGTGCGGCTCAGGCCGGACCCAGTGAGGGAGGGAGGCCGGCAGAGCCCGCTGCCCCCACAGGGCCAGGGGCCGGAGGAGGCTTGGCGGGATTGGCTGCGTGCTCTGAGCGCCCAGCCTGGAAGGCGTTTTCAGCGAGCCAGCCGCGGGCTTGGCAGGCTGGGGGTTCGGAGCAGAGGTGATGCTCTGAGTCTGTACCCTCGGAGATGACCCGGTTCCTTGAGAGTCACCCCAGCCCTCGTGGATGAGGACGTGTTCAGGACGGATGTTCAGTTGTGTGTGCTGCCCCTTCCCTGCACAGCCCCCCACCCAGGGGAGCAGGTGGGTCCCTTGCTGGCTGTGGGAGGAAGCGTGGGGACCGCGGGGCTTCAGAGGGTGTCCACATGGCCCGATGGGGTTCGGGCTTCTTGGGGACCCTGGGGGGAGTTCAAGGCTGCGTTCCTTTTGTGCTCTGGGCGGGACTCTTTCTGGAAGGAAGGGTAATTCTATGTTCAGTGTCTGTTTTTATAGAGGATGTAAATCCCATACTGTAAAAACTGCCCTTTTAAAACTCCCATTCTTTATTTTCAAGTATCTTCATAAGACTGTGCAAGCATCACCGCATCTAACCGCAGCAAACTCCCATTGCCTGCTTGAGAGGAACCACAGCGTGGGCCGTCCCTCCTCAACCCTGTGCAGCCCCTGGCCACCATCATCCTCTTTGGGGCACTGTCTTTTGCCTGTTCTGGACATTTCCTATTGCCAGACTCTCATGCTAGTGGCTTTTAGGGACTGGCTTCTCTCCCTGAGCATCACGTTTCTGAAGTCCATCCCTGCCGCAGCTGCATCGGCGCTTCGCTCCTGTTTCTGTCTGAATGACATTCTAGTGCAGGACCAACCACGTCTTCTTTACCCGGTTGGTGGACGTTTGGGTTGGCTCCACCTTTGGGGCTGTTAGGAATACCTACCGTGCTGTGAACGCGTGGACGTCTCTGTGTGGACACATTTCCACTTCTCCTGTTCGGCCAGGGTCAGCCCTGCTGGGTCACACGGCAGGTCTGGGCCCGTGACCGAGTCTCTTCACGTGTGTCGCCTGGGATGAGGAGGAGGACTGCCTGGTGCAGGCTGAAGTGGAGTCAGCAGAGTTCCCCGGGATGGAGCCCGGCCTGGAGGAGTGGTGTCGCGTCCGTGCTCTGCCCTAGGCCGCGCTGCGCACTTCAATTTCACCCGGGTGTGGCCTGCTTCTGTCGTCACCACGTCACAGAGGGACCTCGTCCCTGCTGGTCTCCGGGGAGGCCGCCTCCCGCCCACCAGGGACGCGGTGGCCTGGCCACACCTGCCCGGCTCCCATTTCAGGGTGACGTCCTGCAGGAGGGCTTGGGTGGGCTCTGGCCTGCTCAGGTCGCCCCCTCCAGCTCGCTGCCACCCGGAGCCCCAGGATGGACAGAGTCCACACCCGCCACGGGGGCAGGTGGCCTGACCCCTGTTCCTGGGCTTCCTCGTGGCTGTGGTCCTTGTCCAGGCCACCACGCCCACCACTCCTCGCCACCCTCTGCCTGGACCATCTCCTAAACATCACCTGCGGAGACCCCCTACCGCCAGCCCATGCATCCTTAAGGCTCTGTCTTTATCCTTAACTTGTCTTTAAGTGGGTATCAGAGAACAGGATGACCGGGGTGCCCATGGCAGGTGCTGAGTGAGTATTTACTTAGTGAACGAGTAGAGGCTTGGCATCCCTGCCTCTGCCCAGCCTCCACGCGACCTGGCCCAGACCGCCATCGCTTACCGGAGGCTTCCCCGGCGTCTCCCTGTGCCCTTGTCTGCTTGGCCTTGACCTAAATCCTCTCAAGGGCAGATAGCCATGAGGGGGAGGGACCGCATCCCCACCTCTCTGCTATCTCTGCCCACAAGCAGTGCAGCCAGTGGCGCTTTGGGGAGAGCAACCTCAGGACAGCTCGCTGTCCGCAGGCCCCTCTGTGCTGGCCCCTCGCTGGGCACCTCGGATCCAGGACCCCACGTAGTCAGACCCCACACTCTGCGGAGTCCCCCAGGTCTCTGATGAGAACTGGTTGTTCCCACAATCGACCAGGAGGAGGTGCACTCACCGACTCAGAGCCGGAGCCTGGGAGCCTCTGCCGGTCCCCACCATCCCCTCCTGCTAACTGGGCGTTTCAGTCTTCACAGGACCTCGGCAGCGACCTTGACCCACCAGAGGCAGGAGGGAAGACGGCTGCACACCAGGGCCCATGTGCCTCTTACATTCTCCCGTGGTTTGTGGCTGAACGATTCCCCAAGCGTGAACGTGGTTTATCAAAATGCTCAACAATTCTAAGCAAACCAGGTGGTGGTGGTGATGGTTCAGCCGCTAAGTCGTGACTGACTCTTGAGATTCCACGGACTGCAGCCAGCCAGGTTCCTCTGTCCTTGGATTCTCCAGCCAAGAGTACTGGAGTGGGTTGCCATTTCCTTCTCCAGGGGATCTTCCTGACCCAGGGATTGAACCCGGGTCTCCTGCATTGCAGACAGACTCTTTACCAACCAAGCTATGAGGGAAGACATAGTAAACAAGACCCACCCTCAGTGCTTAGGTGGGATCATTTCTGCCCTGCATGAGATATAAGGCCTACAGCCTCCTCAGAAGTTTAGAATGATGGTTCAGGTGAATGATAAGATTTTTTTTTCTTATTAAAAAAATGAAAAAGTCTCCCCCTAAAGTGTGTTTACTTTTGCTAAACTGGAATCACAGGCAAACACAACAAAATATCACCTACAGTTTTCCTCTAAAACATTGTTAGGTCTCATGCTGTGAGTGGCGAAGCTTAAATATTGCAGTTTAACAGGCATTAACATGCATCTACTCTGGGTCCAATCAACGCTGAGAAAGGTATTTTTCTTAACGACAGCAACCTGGAAGTGTGGGGAAGGGTGGTCTCGAGGGCGACTATGTAACCAGGACACACATGAAATGCCCGGCCCAGTCCAAGCTCTTCTCACCAAGGATGGAAGACATCTCTCCTGTCTCCAGGGCACTGGTGTCCATGGCTACTTCTGCAGGAGGCCTTTTACTGTGAGGCGTCCGTGCTGCTGACCCATGCCCTGACCCTGAGGGTCCCCGGAGGAGAAGGCCCCGGGGGCCCTGACCCTGCGAGGTCCTCACCTCCCTTCCTTAGCCCTGGGGCAGGCCTGGCTCTGCTCACCGATGTCCAGCCTTCCTTCCCCGCCCAGACCCAGGACAGACTGGGCCCCTAACGCAGCAGTGAGGGACATGGGGGTCTGAATGGGACCCATGCGCCGTGCCTGGGGGTGACCAGTGTGCTTGCTCTAGATGCTCTGTTCTCTACATTCTCCTCACCACCGCTAACTGGGGCAGGAGAAGAGGCTGAGCTCCACACAATCCAGACTCAAGGAAGCGGAGCCTCTGTCCTTGTGGGGCTCTGCCAAACCGTGCAGAACCAGGAAATGAGCAGCGCCTGGATTCCACCGTTCTTGTTACTGCAGCACAGTCTAACTCACCTCAGCTGATCCGTCTCTGGAAATCCATCCTCCAGCTCTTGCTGACACATAGACACAGAGGAACCTGGGGGAGAGCCTGGAGTTTGGGTTGGTTTTAATTGAGAGTCCTAGACCCTGTCCAGGGCTCCCCCAATAGCTCAGTGGTAAACAATCTGCCTGCCAATGCAGGAGACCTGAGTTCGATCCCTGGCTCGGAAAGATCCCCTGGAGAAGGAAATGGCAACCCACTCCAACGTTCTATCTGGAGAATCCCATAGAAAAAGTCACCTGGCGGGCTATTGGTCATGGGGTCACAAAGAGTCCACACAATTGAGTTTGTGAAGATTATGTAAGACATTGTCCATAGAAAGATGTGGAATTGGTTAATCCAATTGTAGAATATTACTGAAAAGAACATGCATGCTGTCCGGGGGTGCATGAAGCGCTACCTTACACTATATGAGCTGGACTTGCTGCTTCATCTGTTTGTCTGTTTCTTTATGGAAGCACAGCTGATGTTCAGTGTTACATTAGCTTCTGGTGCACAGCAAAGTCCCTCAGTTATGCATATATACATATTCTATTCAATTGCTGTCTATTAGGGGATGTTGAAAATAGTCCCCTGTGTTGTAGGTTGATTTTACATATGTAGAATGTCCAACTCTTTGTGACTCTATGGACCGAAGCCCATCAGGCTCCTCTGTTCATGGGATTCCTCAGGCAAGAATACTGGAGTGGGTTGCCATGCCCTCCTCCAGGAGATCTTCCCAACTGAGGGATTGAACCCACATCTTTTACATCTGCCTGCAATGGCAGGAGGGTTCTTTACCACTAGTGCCACCTGAGAAGCCCATGTTACATAGATATATATATAATATATATATTTATATTTATATTTTATATATATTTATATTATATATATAATATATAATTCTAATTTATCCTTCCCCACCTTTCCTCTTTGGTAACCATGACTTGCTCTCCTATGTCTGTGAGTCTGTTTCATAGACATGTTCATTTGTGCCATGTTTTAGACTTCACATATAGTGATGTCATGTGACATTTGCTTTCCTTTGTCTGACTTGCTTCATTTAGTATGATGAGCTGTCCATCCATGTGGCTGCAAATGGCATTATTTAATTCCTTCTTACAGTTGAGTAGAAGAACTATATGATAAAGGTCTTAGTGACCTAGACAACCACGATGGTGTGGTCACTCACCTCGAGTCAAACATCTTGGAGTGTGAAGTCAAGTGAACCTTAAAAGCATGACTGTGAACAAAGCTAGTGGAGGTGATGGAATTCAAGCTGAGCTATTTCAAATCCTAAAAGATGAAGCTATTAAAGTGCCACACTCAGTATGTCAACAAATTTGGAAAACTAAGCAGTGGTCACAGGACTGGAAAAGGTCAGTTTTCATCCCAATCCCAAAGAAGGACAATGCCAAAGAAAGCTCAGACTATTATACAGTTGCACTCATTTCACATGCTAGCAAGGTAATGCTCAAAATCCTTTGAGTTAGGCTTTAGCAGTATGTGAACCAAGAAGTTCCAGATGGTCAAGCTGGATTTAGAAAATCAGAGGAATCAAAGATCAAATTGCCAGCATTTGTAGGATCATGGAGAAAGCAAAGGAATTCTGAAAAACTTCTACTTCTGTTTCTCTGATTATGCTAAAGTCTTTGACTGTGTGGATCACAACAAACTATGGAAAATTCTTAAAGAGATGGGAGTACCAGACCACCTTACCTGACTCCTGAGAAACCTGCATGCAGGTCAAGAAGCAACAATTAGAACCAGACATGGAACAATGGACTGGTTTCAAACTGGGAAAGGAGTAGGTCAAGGTTGTGTATTGTTATCCTGCTTATTTAACTTATACACAGAGTACATCATGTGGAAAGCTGGGCTGGATGAAGCAGAGTCAAGTTCAGTTCAGTCACTCAGTCATGTCCGACTCTTTGAGACCCCACTGACCACAGCACGCCAGGCCTCCCTGTCCGTCACCAACCGCTGGAGCCTGCTCAAACTCATGTCCATCAAGTCAATGATGCTGCCAGCCAACCATCTCATCCTCTGTCGTCCCCTTCTCCTCCCACCTTCAGTCTTTCCCAGCATCAGGGTCTTTTCCATTGAGTCGGTTCTTTACATTAAGTAGCCTAAGTATTGGAGTTTCAGCTTCAACATCAATCCTTCCAATGAACACCCAGGACTGATCTCCTTTAGGACGGACTGGTTGGATCTCCTTGCAGTCCAAGGGACTTTCAAGAGCCTTCTCCAACACCACAGTTCAGAAGCATCAATTCTTCGGTGGTCAGCTTCTTTACAGTCCAACTCTCACTTCCATAAATGACTACTGGAAAAACCATAGCTTTAACTAGATGGACCATTGTTGGCAAAGTAATGTCTCTGCTTTTTAATATGCTGTCTACGTTGATCATAACTTTTCTTCCAAGGAGTAAGTGTTTTTTAATTTCATGGCTGCAGTCACCATCTGCAGTGATTTTGGAGCCCCCCAAAATAAAGTCAGCCACTGTTTGTATTGTTTCCCCACCTAGTTACCATGAAGTGATGGGACCAGATTCCATGATCTTAGTTTGCTGGATATTGAGTTTTCAGCCAACTTTTTCACTCTCCTCTTTCACTTTCATCAAGAGGCTTTTTAGTTCCTCTTCACTTTCTGCCATAAGAGTGGTGTCGTCTGCATATCTGAGGTTATTGATATTTCTCCTGGAAATCTTGATTCCAGCTTGTGCTTCATCCAGCCCAGGGTTTCTCACGATGTACTCTGCATAGAAGTTAAATAAGCGGGGTGACAATATACAGCCTTGACGTACTCCTTTCCCAATTTGGAACCAGTCTGTTGTTCCATGTCCAGTTCTAACTACTGCTTCTTGACATGCGTACAGATTTCTCATGAGGCAGGTCGGGTGGTCTGGTATTCTGAATTAGGGAGAAATATCAACAACCTCAGATATGCAGATGACACCACTCTAATGACAGAAAGTGAAGAGGAACTAAAGAGCCTCTTGATGAAGGTGAAAGAGGAGAGTGAAAAAGTTGGCTTAGAACTCAGCAGTCACTAAAACTAAGATCATGGGATCTTACCCCATCACTTCACGGCAAATAGAAGAGGGAAAAATAGAAGCAGTGACAGGTCTCATCTTCTGGGCTCCAGAGTCACTGTGACGGTGACCACAGCCGTGAAATTCAAAGACACTTGCTCCTTGGAAGAGAAGTCATGGCAAACCCAGACAGCATATTCAAAAGCAGAGACATCGGTTTGCCGACTAACATCCATGTAGTCAAAACTATGGTTTTCCCCTGGGTCGGGAAGGTCCTCTTGAGAAAGAAGTGGCAGCCCACTCCAGGATTCTTGCCTGGAGAACCCCACAGACAGAGGAGCCTGGTGGGCTACAGTCCATGGGGTCGTAAGTGTCAGACACGCCTTAGCCACTAAACCTTGGTTTTTGCAGTAGTCATGTACGGATGTGAGAGCTGGACCATAAAGAAGACTGAGCACCAATGAATTGATGCTTTTGAATTGTGGTGCTGGAGGAGACTCTTGAGAATCCCTTGGACAGCAGGGAGATAAAACCAGTCCATCCTAAAGGAAGCCAACTCTGAATATTCATTGGAAGGACTGATGGTGAAGCTGAAGCTCCAATACTTTGGCCACCTGATGCAAAGAGCAGACTCTTTGGGGAAAAAAAAAAAAAAAAACCTGATGCTGGGAAAGATTAAAGGCAAAAGGAGAAAGGGGCACCAGAGGATGAGATGGTTAGATAGCATTACTGGCTCAATGGACATGATTTGAGCAAACTCTGGGAGACAGTGGAGGACAGGGGCGCCTGGCATGCTACAGTCCATAGGGTTTCAAAGAGTCGGACATTGAAATTTAAATAAAGGGGAGAAATGGTATGCCAATGAAAAAAGTGTTGCCTGCTGTATCAGTTAAAAAAAAAAAAAAACAAAGAGTCGGACATGACTTAGCTAGTGAACAACAGCAAAGTACTCCAGTGTATGTCTTCTTCATCCATTCATCTGTTGATGGTCATTTATGTTGCATCCATGGACATGGTGCTTTTTTAACCCAATGACTTAGAGGTGACTTCACACCTACTTTTTAAGAGTGCACATCAGTTACTTCATAAAATGTCCCTGAACTTTTCCTTGTCTTATATTTCCCAATAATTAGATTTGGTTTACACATCTTGGCTGAAATATTGCAGAAGTGATGTCTTGGTCTTTCTAGGGAGCCACAAAGGATCCATTTATGTATTTGCCCCTAATCTCAAAACTAATTTTGAGCACTCGGTTAAAGTGTGACCTGGTTTCTCCACTGTATAGTTACTAGTTTTTATTCTGAAATTGGCAATTACTCTATAGGGAGATTATTATTTTTGAGATGATATTCTGTCCTCCCAGACATCAGAAACACCCAGAGTTTGCTAAACAAATTGTTACTAAGATGATTGCATGCATGCACCCCAAGTCACTTCAGCCCTCTCTAACTCTTTGCAACCAAATGGACTGTAGCCCACCAAGCTCCTCTGTCCATGGGGATTCTCCAGGCAAGAACAATGGAGTGAGCTGCCATGCCCTTCTCCAGGGGATCTTCCTGACCCAGGGATAGAACCCGTGTTTCATCACATGTCCAGCATTGGCAGTTGGATTCTCTACCACTAGCACCTGGGAATCCTAAGATGATTACAAGTGACCTTTTCTAGTTTCCTCCTTCCTGGATATTTAATAGTGGACATTCCACTCAGGAAAGCCCTATTCTCCTCTATCTATTTAACTATTAATTTATCTGTGGACTGCTTGTACGTGTTTATATACCTGGGGCTTCCTAGATGGTACTAGTAGTAAAGACGTCTGCCAGTGCAGGAGACATCAGAGACGTAGGTTCAGTCCTTGGGTCAAGAAGATCCCCTGGAGAGGATAAGGGTAACCCACTCTAGTATTCTTGCTGAGAGAATCCCATGAACAGAGGAGCCTAGTGGGCTCCAGTCCACTGGGTCTCCTGGAGTCGGACAGGACTTCGCACTTGAGAACACACACACGTTAATTTATCTACAGTAAATATGGACTCACTGGTCTTGCTATATTTAATGGGCATTAATCCATTAATCCATTAATTTTCCACTGTCTTGTTGTCCAGACTGTCCCCGATTTGGCCAGTGGATGCTCCTCTGAGCAGGCACGTCTATCCTTTCGCCCGCTCCCGTCATGCCTGTGAACGCAGCTATAGTTTCTGGCACAAGATGTTTACAGCTCAGTAGACACCTTCCAGCCTCAGCTCCTGAGTCATCGTTCTCCAGTGAGCCTCGGCTCCTTTTAGGAAGAACACAAAGCTGAAGGATGTGCCAAATGCACGCTGACACTCGCCATCTACCTCTACAAAGATGAAATCACGAGCTGCTGCCATTGCTGACCTTCAACAACCCCCCGAAGGGAGCTCAGGGTGGAGATCAGGAAAGGGGTGCTCTGTGCTGGGGAAAAACAGGCAGAACGGATCTTCAGGATAGTTAGAAATTTTCAGGGGAAGATTTTATGAGCCCAATTCTCGTATTTCCTCATATATAGAAAAACACTAAAGTCTTTCGAGCTGACCTCTGTTCCTAGTGACCAGCAGTGACCTTTGGTAGAAAATGTGTGTTTGATTGCTTGTTGAGAGCTCCTCTTTCACCAGAGTCACATGTGTGCTGACCTTCCCCCCTGCCTCTGTGGAGCAGCCCTTCAGAGCTGTCTGAGATGCTATCTCTTGGGCTAGGGGCTTCCCTGGGCAGCTCAGATGGTAAAGAATCCACCTGCAATGCAGGAGACCCGGGTTCAATCTCTGAATCATGCCCTGGAGGGGCACATGGCAACCCACTCCAATATTCTTGCTGGAGAATTCCATGACAGAGGAGCCTGGCAGGCTCTAGCCCATGAGGTTGCGAAGAGTCAGACATGACTGAATGACTAACACACGCACGCACACACACACACACACACACACACACACACACACACACACACACACACACACACACACACACACACACACACTCCTAGGCTAACATCCTCATTTCGCCCCAAATAGAACTTAACACACAACTCTTACACTGAGCTTTTTTTTTCAGTTGACAAATGTTCTAAATAAAACGGGACTAAAGAGATGTGACAACTAGATGCACTGTGGGACCCTGCGTTGGATTCAGAACCAGCAAGAAATGCCGTAAAACACATGGTTGGGACAATTCGTGAAATTAGAATGCAGGCCACATATCAGATTACTTAACCACTGATCCATTTTTCAAAGTGACACCCTTACTGTGATTATTTAAGAGCATATCCTAATTTTTTGGAAACCCACACTAAATTATTAAATGGAAATGTGACTCACCCTCCAGAGTTCACACAGCAATAGCAACAATAAAAATAATGAAAACCACGTGCCAGAGATAAAGCAATAAGACGTGATATTGCATATCAGGGAAACTGCATAAAAGGGCCTTTTTTTAAAACTGCGTTTTTGATTTTTCTAAGTTTGAAATTATTTCAAAATAAGTCGTTTAAAGACAGAGAGACTGAAAACCAGAGCTCATCTCCACCTTCCACCTTGGTTGAGTGGGCTCTTCCCGCTGGGACACTCTCCCTGCCCTGGAGGGAACATAGCTGGAGGCGGGTCTCGGGGAGGTTGGGAGGTCAGGAAGTGGACCCGGCACCACTCCCATCAGCCAAGAGGCCTTGGAAATGGGTCAGGTTGACAGATTCTGTGGGCTCCCTCCCAGCTTGGCCTCTGCCCTTCAGCCCCTCCTGGGAGACACTTGTGGGACCTATGTGAAGAGGGATGGAATTTTTATATGCCCTTCATGTGCAAGTAATAAAGTCAAAATAATCAGGAGGAAGACAAAAGCCAAAGTGGGGGTGCATTTCCCTTTTCTTTACAGAGGGTGAGGCGGTGGGACGGCATCATTGACTCAAGGGACGTGAGCTTGGGCAAACTCTGGGAGATGGTGGCGGACAGGGAAGCCTGGCGTGCTGCAGTCCATGGGTCACAAAGAGTTGGACACGACTGAGCGACTGAACAACAGAGTAAGAAACGGAGGGGTTGGGTGTAGACAGCCTCCCCAGGCTGACACTGGCTTGGGGCTCCCCAGTGGGTGGCCTTCCTGGATACCCTTGTCTGAACCTGTCTCCTCCTGAGTGGGAGGAGGGAGCTGGGGACACGCGGCTGCACAGCTGGTGGGGGTGACGGGAGCACCCAGGAAGCTCCAAGCACAGGTTACAGGGTCCCAGGACAGTCACTTCACTGCTTCCCACACGACACAGGAAGGAGCAGCTGGCTACGAGGTCCCATCCCCAGGAAGGAGGGTCCATGTGACTTCGGCAGGTGGGGGGCTGGCCATCGGGACCAGGCCTAAGTCTTCCTGTACAACAGAGAGACCATCGAGTTCCATGAGGTTGTACCTTTCAGCAGCATAAACTTTTCCAGGAATCGTGCTTATATTCAAAAAATGTGTCACATAGAATAAAACTACCTAAAGGAGCGTGACTCAGATCTTGCTTCTGACTTAAGCAAATGGATTTCAGTCTGCAGTTTGCAAATTCTTCCCTGGAGTTATATTCTGGAGTCACTTTGCACAGTCTTGCTCTTAGAATGGTTTTCAAAGAGAGAAAATGCCTAAAGCAAAAATTCTCAGTTCAGCCAACTCTCTAGCTTACCCTTAGCCAAGCTCCCGAGGCCAGAAGGGACCCTGCTCAGCGCTTCCATCGATGTGACTGACACTCAGGGCCCCTGAGGGGACATGAGAGGCTCTGCACCCTGTGGGGCCGGCAGGAAGGGCTTGGGATGTTCCTGGATTGTCCTGGGCTGCACGGGGCTGCCTGGACTTGTCAGCCCACCTGTTGGGCCAGGGGCGTTCGAGAGTGTGCAAAACCACCCTTTGTCCACCGGTCCTCCCATCATGGATACACACGGGCTGGAGACATTGGCTCATTACTTCAAAAGCAAATTTTAATTACAAATGCTGTCAGGGGTCTGGGGTCCCTGAGAGCTGGCTGTGAGCTCCCCATGTGGTCACTACCACCTGCAGGGCAGGCAGAGCCCCCACTGGCCTCTTCTGGGGAAGGTCCTGACCCTGTGAGTGTCTGTGGGATGGAGGGGTCCCCCATCTCCTCGGAGGGCTGACCCCATTTCCCAGAGGCTGCAACCCCCATCTGTCCCCTTGCCAGATGCCCCCACTGCTGCCCACCCTCCAGCCTCGGCCCAAGCCCCACTTCCACCCCTTTCACCTGCTGCACTCAGGGGCGCTTGGGACAGGAAGGCCCCCACACCACGGGGCTCCCCATTCTGCAGGACGCGGCCCAGCCCCCTCCCCCTTGGCCAAGTGTGTTCTCCTTCATTCTGGGGGACGCCCTTGTTGAGTGCTCACAGGGCACGGCTCGCTCCTCCAGCAGTGGAAAGGCACTACGTCAGCTGCCCTCCTGGAGAGGGGCCCCCCTGGCCCTCAGCCTTACTGCCCCGCCATCCGTGTGCCCGGCCTCCATCACCGCCTCTCTCCGCATGCGCCCTCCAACCCTGGCTGCTCCTCAACATCCTCTTCCGGCTTGCGTCGTGACTTCCTCCTCAGCCCTCTCCTTTCGTGGCGTCTGGAGAGCGCCTGAACCAGGACACGTGAGGCCCCACACTCTGGGTTTCTCCCTGGAACTCGCTTCTCCCCACCGGCCCTGCCCCTGAGAACAGGAAAAGCTTCTTCCATTCTCAGGCCAAAGTCCTGGGAGGGCCTCAACTCCCCTCTGCCTTTCACATCTCATCTCTGATCCAGGAGCAAGGAACATGGAGGCCACACTGCGTCCAGGGCCCCACACCCACGTCCAGGACCCCACACCATGTCCAGGGCCCCACACCGTGTCCAGGGCCCCACACCGTGTCCAGCAAACTCCTCCCTCCTTCCCTCCATCCCTCCTGCATGTTGACCCTGTGAGAGCAGGGGTGTGAGTCCTTCCTGAGTTGGCTCCAGCATCTCAGCAGCAGGAGGACCATTAGATAGATGTGGGAGGAGGGAGGAGGGGGAGGAGGGAGGGAGGCAGCCACCCTCTGTCCTCACCCGATCCCGACTCCACCTGGCCCCCGCGCTGTACCACCTGCTCGCGTCCAGCCTCACTGTCTCCTGGGACGAGTGGGACGTCCCACCCGTCACCTCTAAATGAAGGCCACGGTCTCCTGCGAGAGTCTCTCCGGGGGGATCCGGGACAACGCTCTCAGTCGGAGACGGTGTGGCTTCAGAGCCCTGCCCCAGAGTAGCCACATTTACACACCCCTGTGCTGCGAGCTCTTCACACTGCTGTCGCCTGTGGCCCTGGGAGGGCTCAGTGTCCCCTGCTCCTCTAATAAAAAGGTGTGAGTCTGGGAGCTGCGGTGAGAAGGAGTCTTCAGTGGGGCCACTTAGGAGTAAAGGATCTTGCTCAGCAGAAGGCCCTGGGTCAGCCAGGGGAGGGGGCCGGCCCCCAGATCCTGGTGAGCAAGCAGGGATGGGGGCATGACACACACTCCTAAGTCACCAGTGAATCTGTATTAATGTGGATTCAGAAAATAAGCATCTATTTGTAAGTAAGTCTACATGAAAATAGAATGAGATGGTTGGATGACATCACCAACTCAATGGACATGAGCTTGAGTAGACTCTGGGAGCTGGTGATGGACAGGGAAGCCTGGCATGCTGCAGTTCATGGGGGTCGCAAAGAGTTGGACACGACTGAGCGACTAAACTGAACTGAAAATGAAAATAAACACACAATGAATAAATTCATAAATTAGAATACGCACATCATGGAAATAAAGCCTATAAACACCATGCCTGTCTCACACAGCTGCAGAGAAAGCCCGGCTCTGACATGCTGAATGCAGGACAGACTGCCCTCCTCACATTGCCCTCCAGCCTCACGGGGCTTCCCAGGTGGGTGCAGTGGTCAGGAGTCTTCCTGCCACTGCAGGAGACGCAGGTTTGATCCACGGGTCGGGAAGATCCCCTGGAGAAGGGGATGGCTACCTGCCCCAGGATGCCTGCCTGGAAAATCCCACAGGCAGGGGAGCCTGGCAGGCTGCATGCAGTCCATAGGGTGGCCATGAGTCAGGCAAGCAGGCTCACAAGCCTCACTTGGCTTATTGAATCATCCAGAAAGAACTTCCCACCTCCTGACGTGGGCTTCCCTGCTGGCTCAGAGGGCGAAGTGTCGCCTGCAATGCGGGAGACCTGGGTTTGTTCCCTGGCTCGGGAAGATCCCCTGGAGAAGGCAATGGCTACCCACTCCAGCATTCTTGCCTGGAGAATCCCATGGACGGAGGATCCTGGTGGGCTGCCATCCACGGGGTCACTAAAGAGTCGGACACGACTGAACAACTTCACTTTCACTTTGTCACCTCCTGATGTTGTCCAAGGCACGTGGGTGTTTTTGTGGAATTAAAAGCTTCTCCCTGGCTGTCTCCCAGCCAGCCTGTCTGTTTCAGAGGCCGCAGGACACCCACGAAGGTCAAGGGCAGACACGCCCCACCCGTCATCCACGGAGACCAAGGAGGGACACTGGCGACCTCACGGACGGGCGCCCGCTCCTTCCTGGTGGAGGACACCACGCCGCGGCGCCAGCCAGCCTGGTGCTCGCCTGGGCTGTGGGAACGGGGTGAGCTAGGGGCGCTGGCAACGCACGCTGCACTCCGCGGCGCCTCCGCACCGACCTCCTCACCGCCCGCTCCGCTGCAGTCGCTTTGCTGAAGGCGAAGCCTCTTAAAATAAACAAACAAGCTGAGTTTACAAAGAAGCTTTACCATCAACTTCACCCTCGGGTCTGCTGACTTTTCTCACAGGCGGCAAACCTTCCCTACTTCTCACCCTGGGCGCGAGGACCCACGACATATCCCCGCGGAGGCTGGGCAGCGTCAGGTCTATCTTTGGCCCTGGCCCCTCACCTGCCTGGGTAAACAGAGGCCCATTTTCTCCTGGGTTTCTCCATTCTGCCTTCCGACAGCAGTGGATCGGGAAAACCCGGAGACAAGTGTCCAAGGGGGCGCCAGGTGACACATGCTTTGTCACAGAGGGTGTGCATGCCTCCTGGCTTCTCACGCCAGCTCCCGCCTGGCTTCTCACGCCAGCTCCCGCCTCGCTGTGCCCAGGCAGGGCCTTGCTCTGGCGCAGCTTTGGCCTTCCCAGTTGACTGGCCACAGCAGGACCACGGACGTACTCTCTGGGAGCTGAGGGGCTGCTGGACCCCTGCAGAAATTGGAGGCAGGAGGAAAGGTAGACATCTCATCTAAATTCTAGGACTTTCCCTAACAGGCTGAAACACGACAGGCAGTGACTTAGAAGCTGGGAAAGACGCTGCAGGTGGAGTTAGGGAGTGTGGGGTCCAGTGTGAAGTCATTCCGACAGAGCCCTAAACACAGGTCATGTGACACCTTCTGGCCCCGTGGGATAGATGCTCGCTGTCACTAACAGAGAGGCCCTTTACTCCTTCAAGAAGTGCCCAGGCCACGTTTCCTGAGGGCCGGGTCCAGGGACAGGCCTGAGGTCCACGTGTAGGAGAAGGCATCCCTGAGGAAGGGGACGGAGCCGCAGAGGGACAGGACACAGCAGTGGCGAGTCGCAGGGAGGGGCGGTCAGGGGACTCAGGCCCCGGAGGGCCGGGCCAAGGGACCCTAGGGGCAAAGGCCAGTTTGCGCCGCCTCCATCTCTCTCAACCCCTCAGCACCCTCTGACAGCCCAGGGGAAAAGTTCCCGAGTGAATGAACTAAGGAAATGTGGGAGCTTCTAAGAAAACAGATGCTGGAATCTGAGCCATTGGCAAGATGCCTCTTGGAGAAGGTGATGCTATAACCTAGCAAATCTGTGGTGCTGAGTCTTCCACTTTCAAAGTGTCTCCCAGGTGGACTGGGGTCCTGGGGGCCAGTGAGAGGCAAGACAAACGTCACCGAACATTCCTGCTTGGGCTGAGGGCTGCATTCCTGCTGGGCATGCGTCCGCCAGCTCCCTCTGCGAGTCTGCTGTTTCTCGGGGAAGAGACAGCTTAGCCCCAGCTCCTCCAGGTCTCCAAGGACCGCCTTTCAGAACCCGCTGTTCATCTACAGAGCTGACCCAGAGCATAATCACCCAGGACACTCGGCACCCAGCTTCTCTCCCCTTACAGCACGCAGGGACCCTGCAGCGTGTTGCTCCCTAAAATCTCGGAGTAACCGTCCGGGTGCTGCAGGTCTTCGTTAGGGTTCTCCCCGAAACATTTACATCTACTTACCCCAAAGCCAGCGCTGTGCAAATCTGACTCCTGTGAGGGGTGCTGTGTGCCGTTTCCATGGAAACATTCTCCCCCCCCCCCCCCCCCACCACCGCTCTCTGGTTTTAAGCTTAATTCTGTAAAAACATGCAATTCAGCTGGCAGGAGCTTTCAGATTTAAATATAGAGATTGGATTAAGTTGGTGTTGAAGCTGTGTTTGAATTCATGGTGCAAGAAACGAATAAAATCTGATAATGTGCTGGAAGGTGGGATAAAACTGAGATGGCGAGTTCGGGCCACGCCAGACGCTCTCCTCCGTGTCAGATAATGCTCGGTTTAGCTTTGGCGTTGGGTGTTCGGTAGCCACGTGCGCTAAGATGTCTCTAAGGGGAAACTGGAGCTTTTGTTTTTGTTTTTAAGTGGAGACGCTGAGCTCTGCTTGCATAACTCATTTTCTGGGTCAGTTTGCAGTAGAGTATCCAGAGGCTGCGACTTTTTCGCTTCCTCTTGGCTCTGAAATGCGAGTTGGCCTCGGGACAAGAAGAGACGAGCAGATCCTGACCTCGGTCTTCTGAAGCCACGCACACTGGAGACCTGCGCCCACCGCGTGAGCAAGCCCAGCCGGCCTGCCGGGGAGGGCGGCCCGCAGCCCAGGCGTGCACGTCCCTCGGGGCCACTGTCCCGTGAGCGAGGCCACGGGCTGCCCGCTGACCGCAGACACAGCGTCTGCCAGCCAGGACCCAAAGACCTTCCCACGGTTGCTGGTTTTTAGTGGCTAAGTTGCGTCCGGCTGTCCGATCCCATGGACGGCAGCCCGCCAGGCTCCTCTGTCCGCGGGGTTTCCCGGGCAAGAATACTGCGGTGGGTTGCAATTTCCTTCTCCAGGGGAGCTTCTCAGCCCAGGGAGGGAACCTCCATCTCCTGCACTGCAGGCAGATTCTTTACCAGTGAGCCACCAGGGCCGCTTCCTGCCTGCTACATCCCATCCAAATTGTGAAACTTCAGACCTAGAAGTAAATACTTTATTTTTGTCTTAAGATGTTGAGTTTTGAGGTGCTTTGTTATGCAAAAAAAGGCTAACTGCAATAAGGTCCAACAATAAAGTGCTAGGTTACCTTTGTTAAAGGAAGTGGGGGTGGGGAGAAAATATGCTACCTGCAACAACCGTTTCCCTCCGTAGTGGAGGGCATTGAGTGACCGGCGAACAAGAGCTCTGCCTCATGGAATCCCATGAAGTTGGGGTCGTATAATCTGTGTCCTGGCCTGCGCCCCTCTCCATCTCCACAGAAGTGGATAAGTTGTTCCTCTAAGCCAAGCCTCGTGGTGGCCAAGTTCAAGGGCCTCCAAGCTGCTACCCAGTACCCCCGCTCTTCAGGACATTGAGTGGAAATGGGCCGCGGGTGGAGTGTGGGAATGATCCTCATGGCTGTTATATGGCCATGAACCTGACTGCCCACACAGTGCTGAGCAGATCGCAGGGATGAGCTGAACGGACGTCTGCCAGCATCTGCCCATGCTTGCAGACGTGGTAGGAGCTCCTGTCGGTTGGGCGAGGAAACAGCAGTGTCTCAGCGCTGGTCACATGGGGTTCTCGAGCAGGGGGAGCACAGCCCAGGGTCCTAAAGCCTCGCTTGGAGGTCTGCCGACAGTGACCCCCGAGAGGCTGGACTGGGCTTGAGTTTCCCGGCACCTGTAAAGCGGGATGGTGGGCTTGCCGTGCCTTGTCTGTGGGGCCATCGTAAGTGCTTTAGAAACGTCGCTGGGCGCACAGTGTTGTTACACGGTGATGAGACTTGTTACTGCTTTGACAACTTTCAGACTCAGGACTGGACTGAGCCCAGGGCTCATAAGCATTCCCAGAGTGGTCTTTGCATGCCTGAATTTCACAAAGCCCTCCCTCATCTCTGTTCCACGGCACTTTTTCTGTCTTTCCCTTGGAAATGTGGGAAAAAGCAGACCAAGAGCCAGAGTCCGCTCCTGCGTATTCTTGTCTCTGAGAAACGCTCAGAGTCTTGGATGGGCAATTTGGCTCCTGTTCTGACGATTTTCACCGTTTTTGAATATGGAAAGCATCAGGCAATTCTGGTCTCTCCAACAACCCTTCAAGGCAGATGGCACAATCCTGCTCTAAAGAGTCAGATGCAGGGGCTCAGAGAGGACGAGAGCTTGCCAAGGTCAAAGGCGAGGATGGAGGCGCAGAGGAAGAGGCGGTGTTGGTGCCCAGGCTGACCCTGGCTTGCTGTCGAGCGGTTCCTGTTCCCAGGAGCCTGTCGCTTGGCATCTTTCCCAACATACCCAGGTGACTCCAGTGGAGAGAGAACACGGCCCATTTGCATGCTTCTTGAAACCCAACCATTTGGGGTTGCACAAGGTATGTAGGATCCAAACAGGCATCTCGAAATGATTTGGTAAAGCGCGTTCGTGAACCTCCAGAAAGCTTCATCAGGATGAGCATGCTGGGCGCGTGTTCATGGGCAGCTATTGACCATCTGCCACGGGGGAACGGTGCCAGCACGCACCCGCCACGTGACTGCCAGTTCTGTGGCAGGAAAACCTCCCAGCGGAGTCCCACGGTGTCACCCCTACATTGTGCATTTCTGCACTGGCCACCGAAACGCCAGAGTGTGCTTCTCACCAGCTTGCAGGGAGCGCGCCAGAGCATGTTTAATTCACGAGGGCGACTCCCCCATTTCTGTTATTTTTATAAGTCTAAGATATTATTACCAAGTGGTGGAAAAGTCAGTGCTAATTACCACTCAGCTGAATTGCCTGCCTTTGTCATTAAGGCAGGAGTAACATCTTGCTATGTTTAATTCCAAGAAGTAGTCCGTTGCACCTGCTCTGGCAGTAGGCTGGCTCCACAAAGAGGTGAGACGTCCTCCTATCCAGTTTGTTTAATGGCTGTGAACCTACTGTGTGTCTGTGCCAGGAGATGCTGCCGCTGTTGGACCTCAAGCCCCTGCAGCCTTGGGCTTCCCAGGTGGCGCTGGTGGTAGAGAATCCTCCTGCCAGTGCAAGAGACGCAGGAGACACAGGTTTGATCCCTGGGTCGGAAAGATCCCCTGGAATAGGAAATGGTGCCCTGCTCCAGTATTCTTGCCTGGGAAATTTCATGGGCAGAGGAGCCTGGTGGGCTACGGTCCATGGGGTTGCAAAGAGCTGGACATGACTGAGTGACCCAGGCCTCTAGCCAGTTGTAGCGATGCTCACAAAGCCCGCATCCTCGCATCTGCCAGGATGGCCCCTCACCTGCCTCGGCAGCATCCTCGTCACCACCGGGCACTGTAGGTGGTCTCCAGAGCTGGCCAGCCTTGGTTCCTCCCCTGCTCACACGCTGTTGGTCAATCAGCAAGGGAGACTGACCCCTGTCTCCTTGAAACTGGGCTAGCCTCCATGGGGGGCTGGGATCAGACCCTGGAATCAGAGGAAGTGACCTTTGGGGGATCTGCCTTTGTTTCAGCGATCCCATGCAGATGGCGCCTTCGATTCTTGAGACACCGCCTTCAGGAACTGGGCGCCGTGACTCACAAGGGTCTGCCCATCAGCGGCCCCAGCTAAGATCTCTCCACAAAGTCCACCCTCCACTGTGGGACCTGCTGTCTGCTTTTCAATTCTGTGGAAACATCATTTAGATATAGATAACCGAATCACTCTGCTGTACAACGGAAACTAAGACAACATTGCAAATCAACTACATTTTAATTAAAAAGGAGAAAAAGAATGATCATTGACATACAGTGCCGTATAAACTTAACAGTAAACAGTACGATGATGTGACTTAAGTATGTTGTGAAATAATCTCCACGATAGGTTTAGTGAACACCCATCACCCCATATAGATACAACATTAAAGAATTAGAAGAAAATGCTCTTGCTTGCAAAGAGAACTCAAAGGATTTACTCTCTGACAACTTTCACAGAGAGCGCACAGCGGTGTCAGTTACCCTCGCCATGCTGTTCATCACACCCGTAACACTCATCTTAGAGCCCGAAGTCTGAACCTTCTGACCACCTTCAGCTAAAGCCCCTTAGCCCCTCTCTGTGCCTGTAGGAGCCACAAACCCGGTTTCTTTCTTGCTATGAGTTTGCCTCTTTATAAGGTGTAATTGACCTTCAGCAGTATGTGAATTCCTGGTACACAACAGAAGGATTTCATATTTCTATACATTTCAAAATTATCACCATAAGTCTAGCTGTCATCTGTCACCATAAAAAGGTTTTACATAATTACCGGCTATATCCCCACACTGTACATTTCATGCCTGTGACTCATGTGTCTTGTAACTGGAATCCTGTGGCTCACGATGTCCCTCGCATCCCTCTCTCTGCCCCTCACCCCTCCCGCGCCCACCACCTCTGTCTTTCTCCTCTATATCTGGCTCCATTTTTGTTTAGGTTCCTTGGCTTGTTTTGTTTTTTAGACTCCATGGATCAGTGAAATCCTACAGTATTTGTGTTTGTCTGATTTATTTCACTTAGCATAATACCCTCTAGGTCCATCCATGTTGCCACAGACGGCAGGGCTTAAGGCTGAGAAAAACTGAACTGTGCACACACACACGCACACACACACACACACGCACACGCACACACACACATACATGCACACACACACATGCACACGCACACACAAACACACACACACGCACACGCACGCATGCACACACGCACACATGCACACACGCACACACACGCACGCGCACACACACACACACACGCCCACACACGCACGCACACACGCACACACGCACGCACACGCACGCACGCACGCACACGCGCGCGCGCACCCACGGACGCACACACACGGGCACACACACACACGCACACACACGCGCACACACACACACGCACACCCCACTTCTCCTTTAGCCAGTCATCTGTCCATGGGCACTTCCATGGGCACTCGCTTCCATGTCTTGGCTGTTGTAAATAATGCCACACCGCACACAGAGGGGCATGTACCTTTCCAAATTAGTGCTTCTATTTTCTTTGGATAAAAAACCAGACATGGAATTGCTGGGTCACTTGGCAGTTCTCTTTTTAGTGCTTTGACATACCCCTATATGTTTTCCGTGGCGTCTGCATCAGGGTGCAGGACACGGGGTTTCCCTTCTCTCCGCATCCTCACCACACTTGCCATTTACAGTCCTTTTGACGATAGCCGTGCTGACGGGGTGAGGCGAGATCTCACTGTGCTTCTGATCTGCATTTCTCTGACAGTTGGCAGTGTCGAGCATCAGATGTGTCTGCATGTCTTCTTTGCAGAAATGTCTATTCAGACCCTCTGCCCACTCTCTAACTGGGTTGGTGTTTTCTGATGTTAAGTTGCTTGAGTTCTTTGTTCACTTCAGATGTTAACCCCTTGATGGATGTTTCATTTGAAAATATATTCTCCCAGTCAGCAGTCTTTCTGTTTTGTTGATAGCTTCCTTAGCTGAGCAAAACTTGTTAGTTTCATAGGACAACATTTGTTTATTTTTGCTTTTGTTTCCCTTATCTCGAGAACAATTATACCAAGGAAGTTCTCCCACTGCTGCGAAAGTTCTAGGCCCCTCAAGAGACTTTCCACCTGGGGGATCTGGCCAAGGGACTGTGTATCCCCAGGGAATCTAACTCTGAGGTCAGTGGGATTTGATTACAGAACTCCCTCAGGACTGGGGAAGCAGGGATACTTGGAGGGTACGAACAAAACCTTGCACACATCAGGACCTGGAGAAAGGAGCAGCAACCCCACAGGAGACTGAGCCAGACCTCACGGGAGGCCCTGGGGGCCTGGTGAGGCCCAGGCCGGCGGTGGCCCGCTGCAGGGTCGGGCGCACTGGCTGAGGCCATCCAGAGGCGCGGCACGCAGGCGAAAGGCCATGCTGATTTTAAGCTGCTCATCGCTCAGGTTCAAATGCATTTTGAACTTCTACAACTGTGATTATCTATCTGGACCTAAGTAAAGATAGCTTCACATAAACAAAATGATTTAAATAAACATTTTGGCCTTAGAATGAACAACTTTCTCTGCAGAGCATTTATTTTTCCTAGAAATGCCAGGTTCAGGCTGAGAATAAAATTACTTTGCATGGCAGGTGACGGATGTATTGAAAAGAGTATTAAAGACCTGAGTTTAACTCCTAGCTGTACTCCCTACTACCAATATGGTCTTGGGTGAATTGCTTGCCATTCTTAGTTTAGTTTGTTTATCTTATTTATCTTATAAGATTATTGTGAATATTGAATATATTCTCTTCACCTACGTGATTGGAATATGGTTAAAGTATCTCTTAGATGATTCAGTTCAGTTCAGTCCATCACTCAGTCATATCCAACTCTGGGACCGCAGCACGCCAGGCCTTCCTGTCCATCACCAACTCCCTGAGTCCAACCAAATCCATGGCCATCAAGTTGGTGATGCCAGCCCACCGTCTCATCCTCTGTCATCTCCTTCTCCTCCTGCCCTCAATCTTTCCCAGCATCAGGGTCTTTTCAAATGAATCAGCTCTCTGCATCAGGTGGCCAAAGTATTGGAGTTTCGGCTTCAACATCAGTCCTTCCAATGAACATTCAGGACTGATCTCCTTTAGGATGGATTGGTTGAATCTCCTTGCAGCCTGAGGGACTCTCAAGAGTCTTCTCCAACACCACACTTCAAAAGCATCCATTCAACAGCACTCAGCCTTCTTTATAGTCCAACTCTCACAACAATATACGACTACTGGAAAAACCATAGCTTTGACGAGATGGACCTTTGTTGGCAAATCATGTCTTTGTATTTTAATATGCTGTCTAGGTTGATCATATCTTTCCTTCTGAGGGGTAAGCGTCTTTTAATTTCATGGCTGCAATCACCATCTGCAGTGATTTTGGAGCCCAAAAAAATAAAGTCTGACACTGTTTCCACTTTTTTCCCTTCTATGTGCCTGAAGTGATGGGACCGGATGTCATGATCTTAGTTTTCTGAATGTTGAGCTTTAAGTCAACCTTTTCACTCTCCTCTTTCACTTTCATCAAGAGGCTTTTTAGTTCCTCTTCACTTTCTGCCATAAGGGTGGTGTTATCTGCATATCTGAGGTTATTGATATTTCTCCTGGCAATCTTGATTCCAGCTTGTGCTTCCTCCAGCCCAATATTTCTCATGATGTCCTCTGCATATAAGTTAAACAAGCAGGGTGACAATATACAGCCTTGACGTATTCCTTTTCCTATTTGGAACCAGTTCATTGTTCCATGTCCAGTTCTAACTGTTGTTTCCTAACCTTCATAACAAGTTTCTCAATAGGCAGGTCAGGTGGTCTGGTATGCCCATATCTTTAAGAATTTTCCACAGTTTATTGTGATCCACACAGTGAAAGGCTTTGACATAGTCAGTAAAGCAGAAATAGATGTTTTTCTGGAACTCTCTTGCTTTTTCAATGATCCAGTGGATGCTGGCAATTTGATCTCTGGTTCCTCTGCCTTTTCTAAAACCAGCTTGAACATCTGGAAGTTCACGGTCAATGTATCGCTGAAGCCTGTCTTGGAGAATTTTGAGCATTACTTTGCTAGTGTGTGAGATGAGTGCAATTGTGTGGTAGTTTGAGCCTTCTTTGCCATTGCCTTTCTTTGGGATTGGAATGAAAAGTGACCTTTTCCAGTCCTGAGGCCACTGCTGAGTTTTCCAAATATGCTGGCATATTGAGTGCAGCACTTTCACAGCATCATCTTTCAGGATTTGAAAGAGCTCAACTGGAATTCCATCACCTCCACTAGCTTTGTTCATGTGATACTTCCTAAGACCCACTTGACTTTGCATTCCAGGATGTCTGGCTCTAGGTGAGTGATTGCACTATCGTGATTACTTAAGTCATGAAAATCTTTTTTGTACAGTCCTCCTGTGTATTCTTGCCACCTCTTCTTAATATCTTCTGCTTCTGTTAGGTCCCTACCATTTCTGTCCTTCATTGAGTCCATCTTTGCATGAAATGTTCCCTTGGTATTTTTAATTTTCTTAAAGAGATCTCTAGTCTTTCCCATTCTTTTGTTTTCCTCTATTTCTTTGCATTGATCACCAAGGAAGGCTTTCTTATCTCTCCTTGCTATCCTTTGGAACTCTGCATTTAAATGGGTGTGTCTTTCCTTTTCTCCTTTGCTTTTCACTTCCCTTCTTTTCGCATCTATTTGTAAGGCCTCCTCAGATAGCCATTTTGCTTTTTGCATTTTTTTTTCCTTGAGGATGGTCTTGATTCCTGTCTCCTGTACAGTGTCATGAACCTCCACCCATAGTTCATCAGGTAGTCTATCATATCTAGTCCTTTAAATCTATTTCTCACTTCCACTGTATAGTCATAAGAGATTTGATTTAGGTCATACCTGAATGGTCTAGTGGTTTTCTCCACTTTCTTCAATTTCAGTCTAAATTTGGCAATAAGGAGTTCATGATCTGAGCCACAGTCAGCTCCTGATCTTTTTTTTGCTGACTGTATAGAGCTTCTCCATCTTTGGCTGCAAAGAATATAATCAATCTGATTTCAGTGTTGGCCACCTGGTGATGTCCATGTGTAGAGTCTTCTCTTGTGATGTTGGAAGAGGATGTTTGCTATGGCCAGCGCATTCTCTTGGCAGAACTCTATTAGCCTTTGCCCTCCTCCATTCTGTACTCCAAGGCCAAATTTGCCTGTTACTCCAGGTGTTTCTTGACTTCCTACTTTTGCATTCGAGTCCCCTATCATGAAAAGGAAATCTTTTTGGGGTGTTTGTTCCAGAAGGTCTTGTAGGTCTTCATAGAACCACTCAGCTTCAGCTTCTTCAGCATTACTGGTTGGGGCATTGACTTGAATTACCATGATATCGAATGGTTTGCCTTGGAAACTAACAGAGATCATTCTGTCGTCTTTGAGATTGCATCCAAGTCTGCATTTCAGACTCTTTTGTTGACCATGATGGCTACTCCATTTCTTCTAGGGGATTCCTGCCCATAGCAGTAGATATAATGGTCACCTGAGTTAAATTCACCCATTCCAGTCCATCTTAGTTCACTGATTCCTAGAATGTTGACGTTCACTCTTGCCATCTCCTGTTTGACAACTTCCAATTTGCCTTGATTCATGGACCTAACATTCCAGATTCCTGTGCAATATTGTTCTTTACAACATTGGACCTTGGTTCTATCACCAGTCACATCCACAACTGGGCATCAATTTTGCTTTGGCTCCATCCCTGCATTCTTCCTGGAATTATTTCTCCACTGATCTCCAGTAGCATACTGGGCACCTATAGACCTTGGGAGTTCATCTTTTAGTTTCCTATATTTTTGCTTTTTCATATGGTTCATGGTGTTCTCAAGGCAAGAATACTGAAGTGGTTTGCCATTCCCTTCTCCAGTGGACCACATTCTGTCAGACCTCTCCACCATGACCCTTCCGTCTTGGGTGGCCCCACACGGCATGGCAAACTGTGGAAACAGTGTCAGACTTTATTTTGGGGGCTCCAAAATCACTGTAGATGATGATTGCAGCCATGAAATCAAAAGACACTTACTCCTTGGAAGGAAAGTTATGGCCAACCTAGATAGCATATCGAAAAGCAGAGACATTACTTTGCCAACAAAGGTCCATCTAGTCAAGGCTATGGTTTTTCCAATAGTCATGTATGGATGTGAGAGTTGGACAGTGAAAAAGGCTGAGCACTGAAGAATTGATGCTTTTGAACTTGGTGTTGGAGAAGACTCTTGAGAGTCTCTTGGACTGCAAGGAGACCCAACCAGTCCACCCTAAAGGAGATCAGTCCTGGGTGTTCATTGGAAGGACTGATGTTGAAGCTGAAACTTCGATACTTTGGCCACCTCATACGAAGAGCTGACTCATTGGAAAAGACCCTGATGCTGGGAAGGATTAGGGGCAGGAGGAGAAGGGGGAAACAGAAGATGAGATGGCTGGATGGCATCACTGACTCGATGGACATGGACTTGGGTGGACTCCGGGAGTTGGTGATAGACAGGGAGGCCTGGTGTGCTGCGGTTCATGGGGCTGCAAAGAGTCGGACACGACTGAGTGAATGAACTGAACTGAACTGCATTTCGGACTCTTTTGTTGACTATGATAGCAACTCTGTTTTTTAGATGGTAGGTGTTAATATTATTATTATCATTAATCATTATGAATTCAGTGGGTCATTAAGGAAACATTATTGAAGAATAGGCATTTAACAACCCTTCATATAAACCCCTGCTCACCTGTGCTCTTGCTGACAACCTGTTTTAACTTCTTTATTTTCTGTATCCCTAACTACTTGTTGCTGATGGAGCCAGTTTACCTACTTTGTCTTTTTTTAGCCTTTCTACTAGTTTCATAAGAAACTTATCTGCTACCTTTACTATATACTTAACTTTACCAATAAGATATTTTCCTTTTGTACTTTTTATTCCACTAATCGTGGCCTCTTGTTTTTTTTCTAAGAAAAGTTCTTTTAACATTTCCTGTAAAACTTGAGCTCAACTCTTAGCCGTTGCTTCTCTGCCAAACTTTTGATTTCCCCTTCGAATACGAACGTGAGCCTTGCTGGAGAGACGACTCTTGGTGGTAAGGACTCTTTTTTTCATCTCTTCAGATACAGTGGGCCCGTCCTGATGGCTGGCAGTTCCCGCTGAGAAGTCGGTCCATAACTCTGTGGGAATAGCCTTGGGTGTAACTGCCTGGTTCTCATTTCTCCTCTTTGTCTTTGATTTTTGCCATTTTCGTTACAATGTGTCCTGATGTTGGCCTCTTCGGGGTCATCTTGTTGGGACTCTCTCCTTCCTAGACCTGGCTGTCTGTTTCCTTTCCCAGGTTAGGGAAGTTTTCACCTCGACATCTTCACCTGTGTCCTCTGCCCCTGTCTCTCTCTCTTCTCCTTCTGGAATTCCCATAATGTGAATATCTGTACCCTTGATGTCCTTTCAGAAGTTGCTTAAACTATTCTCATTTTTTAAATTATTTTTTCTGTTCTTCTTGAGTTATTTCCACAACTCTGTCTCCTGCTTCACCAACTCATTTCTCTGTATCATCTGACCTACTGCTGACTCCCTCTAGGGTATTTTTTATTTCATTTATTTTATGTTGGATTCTTCAGCTCTGTTTGATTCTTCTCCACATATTCTCTTTATTAACCTTCTTGCTGCATTCTCCATTCTTTGAGCTCTGTAAGCATCTTTACGATCATTACCTTGAACACTCTATCAGGTGGATTGCTTATCTCCACTCAGTTCTTCTTCTCGAGTTTTATCTTGTTCCTTCATTTGTTCCTCTGCTGTCGAATTTTGCCTAGTTCACCATTTTCATTTCTGTGTATTTGGTCAGTTGGTTAGATTTCTCAACTTCAGAGAAGTGGCTTTACATAAGAGACATCCTATGAGGCCCAGAAGCACCCTCGCTTATGGTCACTAGAGGGCTTAGAGGCGCCGTCTAGGTGGGCTGGGGAGTCCTTCTGTCATGGTGAACTGACTGCTGTTGGACCCCCAGTAGGTGCAGCTGACCTCTAGTCCAATTGGTCGCCAAGCCCTGCCTTATGCAGAGGCTCCTGGCTACTGATGAATATGACTAGGTCACAGGGTCACTGGCTGCAGAGTACCAGGGGCCCCTGAGGCTAACGCTGACTTACCACGGGCAGAGGTGGGTTCTGGGGTGTTTGGCTGTGGAGCAAGGGGTCCTGGGGCTGGTGGAGGCCTGTGCATCAGTGTTTCTATGGCCGCGGCAGGTGGGAGCCTGGGCCCAGTGTCAGCCTGCGGTGGCTGCAGGATTGAGGGTCACCTGGAGCTGATGAGGGCCCACTGGCAGGTGGCTGTTGTAGGAAACAGCATGTTTGGGTGGGTCCAGGAGCTGAGACTGTTGGCTTTGAACTCACGCAGCCCCTGAGTCCAGGGCCGTTCCCGTCAAGCCCCTGGCTGTGCCACTTCAACCTTCATGCCCCAGGCTTCAGTTCCCACTTACAACACAGGTTCAGTCTCAGGCTGAAGCTGCTGACTTAAGGATTCCATGAGTTGCATGTATCAACAGCAGCGTCCCATAAACAGCTCCAGCTCTGGTTCTGACCCTCCAGGCAAGCACGTCGGGGGTGAGCACAGACACACCCGGGGTTCTGGGAGGGCAGGTGGAGGGTGTCGAGGGTGACACGCCAGAGCACCTGGCTTGCCCATCCTGGGTGAATGCAGTGTGGATATTCTACACAAGATGCGGATTCCCCAAGTGGGGATGGACGTTCTCACAGTGATGCCTAGAATGTGCAGGGTCTACACAGATGCATCCAGAATCCCACCAGGCTGCAGGCAACCCTCCTCCAGGTTTATCTGTTTCCTGCTGAGGGTCATTGAGGCTCAGTGGCCTCAGAGCCCCATGGCTCACGGTGGGCTGGCTGGATCCAACCCCTGCATGCAGCCTGAGGGCCTGCACTCTCCCTGTCCAGAGTAGGCTGTCCCAGGCAGTGTTGCTCCCTCAGGGCAGTGGGGATCCACAGGCCTGTGTGGGGGGCATCTCTACAAAGACCAGGGCACACCCATCCTCAGGGCACACCAACTGCATTGTCAGTGACCGCAATGCACACCACATGGAGGCGTGGCCTGCAGGCCTGGGGCTGAACACGAGGACCGTGGGGCAAGGACAAGAGACACCTCACACAGGAGACGGCAGCTTGTGGCCTTAAGCCGGGATGTAAGATCAGATGATGTCAGCTCTTCATGCAAAGAGCTTTCGCAAGCCGGCTCATTGATGCCCACGGCCGCGCCCGCTGACATTGAAGGCATTGCTAGTAGCCACGGATGACAGAGGAGGACTCTCACATTCACAGATGCTGGGTCTCATTGGGGTCCCAGCCAGGACTCAGTCCAGGTTTTCCGACAGCCTGCCCTTCCAATAGCAGGAGTGAGATGGAATGATTAGTTCAGAAAAGATGCAGCCTCATTTCTGTCCCTCATTTCTGCCAGCAGTTTGAGGGGGTTATGGGCCAGGAATTGCAGTCACAGCGACTCTGAAGGGTTGGGACAAGGTGAGACCAGGGCTGCAGGCCCATGAAACTAGGAGGAGGAGGGGCCAGCAGTGTCCAGGACAGGCCACGAGGAACATGTGACATCTGTGCTCATAATCAAGGATGGTGAGAGAGAGGCTGTAATGGGGGGCGTAGGAAAGAGCTGCAGCTTTGTCCAAGCCCCTGGTCTCACGGGCCCTGCTCCAGCCCAGGGGCCGTTCTGCTTGGAGTTGCAGGAAGACTCCTTGCTCAGCTAAAGCATCCATGCCCTGCCCAGGTCAGTCAGCCACAAGGCCAGCCGCTGACAACAATCCGCATTCCCACCCGGGGAGGTGAGGAGAGGTATTCTCCTGCAGGTGGGTCATGAGAGCTGAGAAGTCAAAGGAACCTTGAAGTTTCTAGAACAACAGGTGCTACCTTCAGCTGAAGACCCCACCCTCGGTGATGGACGGGGAGACTCGTTTGGGCTCCTGTCCAGCACCCACTCTCTACCAGCGTGGAATCCTCAGGGCCTCCCCCTGCAGTCCGGCTCAGGGACCTGGATGCCCTTTCACTGACGTGGGCTCCACCGTATTCCAGCCCCCTGTCCTGGCTCTGCCCCTTCTTTCTGGGAATGGCCCTCCCCCCTTCCTGCACGGAGGAGACGGCAGGTCCCGCGTGCTGTGCGCCCTCCCATGGGGCATGCGTGTCCAGCCCCGCCGACCTCAGCTTCTGCAGACAGGAGAACACGTGGCGGTCGAGGCAGACTCAGTGCTGAGGACAGGGGCAGATGGCACTGAACCCTTTAGAGCAGGGCTCAGAAACCCAGCTTTGGCATTATTTCATCAGAGGGGAGGGCCCCTGTGCTGGACGTTACATCATTTTCTGCTCAGACCCTGGAGGAGCCGGTGGCTCAGTGGGCAGCATCAGCCAGGAGCGGCAGGAAGCCGTGTGCTTCGTAGGAGAGAACAGAAGTCCCGCCTGCAAATTTCTGTGGAAAGAAGTGGTCCAGGCCGCAGCTCCAAGGCATCCCCTCATCCAAGGATGCTCACAGGTGCCTGGTCCCCTGGCGGTTTATGAAACAGTCAGTCTTCACCCAGAGGGAAAACGAGACTCAGGAAGACTGGCTTCCTTGGAAAGCTGAAATCAAATAGAACCCAACAGCCATGCAGTCAGATAGCGGATTCTGAGACACACCAGAGGGAGGTGTGATGGTGGCTTCCATGCAATCAGAGCGTAATAGGCAGGCAATTGTTGCTATAATTAACGTGTTTTTAGTAATAACAGACCTTTATGTTTATGGAACACTGAAGCATGTTTGAGTGTTGTTATAAAACGGGGGAAAATAAAGTGACACTTGATTCTTCATTAAACCCTGGGATGTGTTAACTCTGGGATGGGTAATATCAACCCCCAGAACCACAGACATTTCCTCTGTACAGATGCGGGAAGTGGGCAACTGGGTGAATTCACCCAATAACGCAGTCGCACCCAAAGGCACAGAGAGGTAAACAGAGCCCAAACCTGTGGTGCAAAGTTTTTAATAATGTTGTTTGAAATTGTGCTTACTAAATATTTTTACATGAACAGAGAATTAAATGGATAAAGAGTCAATGGCTCACGTGTTGCCTTCTGATCCAACACACCAGAGAAAGAGGGGAAGAGCATGGTCAGGTGACAGATGATCAAACTTGACCTCAAATAGCTGGAGACAGGGGTCAGTTTGGAAAAGCTGACCCTACACAGCAATGGATGTAATGAATTAAGCTTAAGTCTGCGAACAGCAGCTAACACATACTTCCCACATGATGTGGGGTCTCATCTCTTTTTCAGAAGCTCTGGTGTTGGTGGCCCTGGAGATTTACTGATGTTCAGTTTAACAGGAGCCCAAGGTCTGGCCACCCACGCTAGGTGAGCCTGAGGCAAGCACCCACACCGGTCTGCTCTGGCAGGGATCATGGATGCAAGGAGCTCTCCTTACTGGTAGGTATAGTCCAGCCAGGGAAAACCCACCCCCACAAGGTAGCTTTCTTTGACTTTCAAAACAGAAGCAGTTTCACCCTACACCATCCGGACCCAGAGACCAGTACGAGCCAGCCTCTCCTCCGGTGTGGCTCGCAGTCTCACATCTGTTCAGGTGTGCCGTCTGTGAGAGAAGGAGAACCATCTGCCAAGTTGGAAAACCACATTCTTTGCCTTTTTTCTTTTTTTTCAATTTTCAGTCAAAAGGATGATGTCGGTTTGTCGACGATTTCTAGCCATTCTTTCCCACGGAAGGAATCTCCCTCCACTCTGGTCCACTCAGCACACGGCCTCACATGTGGTGACGAGGGCTCAGACTCAACAAGTGGGCATGCATCTCAGGGCAGGCAAGGGGCCCACCCTTGGGGCTGGTTTTCGCAACTACCTGGTGTGGTCCCCAGGGATGTCTGCTGCACAGACATCGGACCATTGAAAAGCCGGCTGATTTGGCTAAAACCAGAGGGCTATTAACTTGAACTGCCTGAAACTGCCAATATTCATCTATTTTGGGACCTATACAAATAACAATCTCATAGAGTTCAAACAAATAAGAAAGTAATGAGCTAAGATGCAAGCTTAGGTTTTCTGAATATAAAATTTAGCTATTAATGAATAAATTAATCTTTGGGGGGAAAAGGTGATTTTTCTCTTCTTACATTAGCCCCCTAGCGTCTTTCAGAGACATTGGGCAGCTGGAGGCTCACTAACTCCTCTTTGGGGGCCAGGTGTGGGGTTAACCTGAGCATGATCTGAGTGAGGATGGAGGCTCTGGGGAGGTCCTGACCTGGGAGGGTCTGCAGCTCACCCAGACAAGGGGATCCTCATCTCAGAGCAGCTAGGACTCTTAGATCCCTGTCTCTTCAAATGCTCACAATAACCCAGGGGTTGTGTTCCATTTCTCCATTTTATGAGATGAAGCCAAGGTCCAAAACCACTCATTTAGCCAGCAAGGAAGGTGAGATTTTTGTCCTAAAAGCCAACATCCTTTCTCCCAGCCCATTCCTTCCACTCAGCCCTGCATCTCCATGTCAGGCTCCTTGATGAACTCAAGACATGCCCTCAAGAAGAAGCTGAGTGTTCTCCACAAGTGATGGATCCTGGAGAGCCTGGACATGGAGAATGTCTGCCCTCCAGGCCTGCAACTCAGCACTCAACCCTCTGCCAGCTCTGACAGTAAATCTACGGTACACATCTCAACCTTTTTATTTCCCCTAAATGCAGCACTTCTTTTAAAAGTCTCAATGACAAGTGTTTTCAGCAATCATTGCTAACCTTATTACATCTCAGTGATGCTACAAACCAGAGCAGAACCCAATTGCATTGCATACTGAAATGATCTTGCAAAAGAGAGAAGTGAAATTCCCAAGTCAGACAAGCGGTTTTGAGTGCAATATGTGCTAAGGCTGTGATAATTATTTGTTTGTAGAACCTAGGGAGGCAGCACCTACAGCCCTGGGACGAGCCCTAAGTGGAAGAGAGTGTAGAACGAGGCTCCCCACTGGTTATTCATAAATGATTCACAAAAGGGCAAGCAGGGAACTGGGGATGTGAACTGGGGAGGAATCCAGACAGCCTGTCTCAGAAGTCCACATCCTTGGGGTGCAATGTGAAGAGTCCTGCATTAGGACTGCATGGACAAGACTCCAGTGCTAGCCCTACCGCTGCTTATCCCTGACCACTGCCTGGTGCCTCTGTCTGTGTGAGTCTTGAGTCTTCAGAACAATGGAGTTGAGTGAGCCTAGTACCTGGTATGTGGTGAGCATGCAATGCAGTCATCATCACCACCACCATCACCATCCTCACCATCACCACCATCAACACCATCAACACCATCATCACCACCACCATCACCATCATCACCACCATCACCACCATCAACACCATCATCACCACCACCATCACCATCATCACCACCATCACCACCATCATCACCACCACCATCACCATCCTCACCATCACCATCATCACCACCATCAACACCATCATCACCACCACCATCACCATCATCACCACCATCACCACCATCAACACTATCATCACCATCATCAACACCATCATCACCATCACCATCATCATCACCACCATCACCATCATCACCATCACCACCATCACCACCATCATCACCATCACCACCATCACCTTCACCACCATACCATCACCTAATCATCACCATCACCATCATCAGTATCATCATCCCATCATTGTTGTCATTGCCATCATCATAATCTTTGTGGATCTCACTGTTTTTGTTATCCCTTCAATTAATTTTTGCTTAAAGAATGGACGGCCATCCATTAGTATCTCAGAGACAACACAGACTCCCTGTTGAAAATACTTTGGCATTTGGTACATCAAGGGTTCATCACCCCACTGGGGAAGGTAGATCACACACTTTGGTTTTCCCTTAACCTGATGCTGAAGGGGAGTAGATTCAGAAAAGAGCCCCTCCCAGCCTCCCATCAAGCTGGCCTCCCTACCTCCACCTCTTCATAAGGGACCCCTGGGTAGAACTGCCCTAATTCTCCGTAGCTCCTCAAAACTGGACCCAAACCATTGGCTCGAGCAAACACAATCATCAAATAATGCAGACGTCTTCTCTCTCTGACTCTTCATTGGAAGAAGGCCCTGGCAGGAAGGATTGTTGACTGGGTATGATGGTGAGGGATGGAGGAAATAAAACTAGGAGTCCAAGGGAGTGATGACTGTGCCCGCTTCTGGAACCAGGGGATCTTGGTGGGAAGAAGGGTGGCTCAGAGCTTCAGACACATATGAGTGTTCTTTGGACCCCAGGGTGGAATCTGCTTGTGGGGAACGTTTACATTTCCACAGAAAGTTTCCACCAGCCTCCCTCAGGAGCCTGTCTCCCAGCCCTCTCTGCCAAGAGGAGGACCTGTCCATTGGGTAAGGTGCAGGTGTCTGGATGCCCCATCAGACACGCTCCCAAGGGCAGGGTCCAGGTGTAAAGCTGTGCTCCATGGAGCCAGCCTGCTCACTCTCTAGATCCTCCTGGCCACACGTCTCTGTCCTCTTCTCTGGCCTGTGCTCTGCTCACCATGGCAGGCTCCCCCAACACTGGTAAGACTCTAGAAAAAATGCCCCTGGATTATCCTTCACTTGGCTTAGGTTTTATCAGTAGAAAGATGCTCTAGTGATGTATACCCCAAAAACTCATACACTCTGTATATTTTCCAGGAAATCTTGGTCATGACCCTTGATAACTAGACTGGCATTGAGAAACCAAAGGAGCTAGGGGTCGGCCGTGAGTCTGGTGTGCTGGGGTGGAGGGAGGGGGCTGGGCACTGGCTGGGGCCTCGCCACCACACTGGCCGTGATGTGCCCCATCTCCCAGCCTTGATAACTGACCTTCACCTGCAAACACGGCATCTGCACAGTCTATGTGGCCGGATCCTCTGTGTTAGAGATCCGGGAAAGGCAGAGTGGGAAAGGCAGAGTGAGGTCCTCAGGGATGCATCTCAGATGGACCTGGCCTTCTAGACCTGGAGACACAATGGTGACACAGTGGTGGCTGTGCGGTGTTGGGTTCAGTCAGTTCAGTCTCTCAGTCTTGCCTAACCCTTTGTGACCCCATGGACTGCAGCATGCCAGGCTTCTCTGTCCATCACCAGCTCCCAGAGCTTGTTCAAGCTCATGTCCATCAAGTCGGTGATGCCATCCAACTGTTTCATCTTCTGTCATCCCCTTCTCCTTCTACCCTCAATCATTGCCAGCATCAGAGTCTCTACCAAAGAGTCAGTTTTTCACATCAGGTGGCCAAAACGTTGGAGCTTCAACTTTAGCATCAGCCCTTCAATGAACACCCAGGACAGATCTCCTTTAGGATGGACTGATTGGATCTCCCTGCAGTCCGAGGGACTCTCAAAAGTCTTCTCCAATGCCACAGTTCAAAAGCATGAGTGAGGCTGGAGTCCAGGCTAGAAGGACAGGTGTGAAGAGACACAAGGTACTTGCTCAAATCCCACTCCCTCTACATCTTGTTTGGAAAACATCTGCAGCCAAAGAAGGGCTGGATGGTTTCCTACCACAGCCACAGAGCCCTGTGTCAGGGAGGCTCTGAGCTGTGATTGTGAAAGCCTGGTGGGTGCGTCCATGAGTGGGGTTAAGAGGAACTGTGGTCTTGGGGCTGTTGTGTTAAGGATGTAACTTACTGCTGAGCCAAACCCTCCAACAGGAAACCTTCGACTTACAGATCAGATGCCTTAGAACCAGGAAGATGCTCGGGAGCAAACCAAGGATCTGCCAGGGTGTCCAGGTGAGCAGAGGAAGGTTTGCATTCAGGGTGGGGTGAGTGTTGGGTTCTAAAGGAAGAGAGGAAGCCCACTTAAAAGGAAAAGCTGACAGCATGGAGCAGATACGTCAAGTTCGTGTCTCACAGAGATGGAGTGAAAAGAGGGAGCGTTTCGTTGCAAGTAGGACTGAAATGCTTTCTCTGATGCAAGAAATCAACAGAGAATGAGAGGAGAAAACTTGGAGGGCCGACCTGAGGGATGACCTGCCACCACCCAGAGAACAGCAGCCGTGAAATTAAGCCCCCCAAGCAAGGGCTTGGGAAAACCACCTTCAGATGCAGGGAAAACTGTGACAGGCAATGCATTCCCTCACAACGAGGCAGTGGAGGGGGTTCAGGTGCCACAGTTGCCCCATGCATGGGTGGCAGGTGTGGCGTGATCCAGGTACACAGGCCCAGGGAGCTTGGGGGTAGGCAGAAACCCAGAAGTCCCCTCCCAAAGGAGCAAACACCAATCTTGGGGTACACGTGGCACCCAGCCCTTCCAGGGGAAGGAGAGCAAGCCTTGTAGAAACCGTGGATGCTCTGCCTGGAGTCCCAGCTCCTGAATGCACAAATGGAGAACCAAACAGTAGAATCTGGAGGAGGCAAAGAGAATGAATTCTGAGCCCGCAGATCAAAAGCAAGTGCAGAGCAAGAAAGGTTCCTGACCCCTCACTGTGGCTCCTGCAAGAGAAGGACAAAGGGACGCTGCCAGCTGTTAGAAACGTGACAGCTCCGGATCCCCCGGGCGGGGGCCGATGGAAGCATCTCTCTGAGGCAGCAGCAAGATGTGACAGCCAGAAAGGGTTCTGCTGTCGTCTGAGGGGCTTGTCTGCCTGAGGCCCTGGCTGCTCCAACCAGAGGACAGACAGCATTCGGAAGAGCTCACGGCCAACGCGTCGGTCTGCAGGCTCCAGGGTGTCTTGGCTTCAGTGCCATCTGAGGCCGGGTCCGCTCAGAAATCTGATGATGGGGACTCGCGGGTGGAGACCCACGTTGGGTAGACAGTATCAGAGGCCCTGGCAATTCCCAAGCAAGAAGCAGCTGCCAAGGCCGTGTGGTCCCAGCAGCGGTGCCCAGGACATGGGCTCAACGGGAATGGCAAGTGTGTGTTTAACCAGGTGGGATGAGAAAAGACAACTCAGGACACAAGTGGGGAGTCAGGAGGGCAGGGGGCAGCCTTTTACCCGAGTGAGTTCTGCCCCCTGCCCTATGAGCTAGTGACTCATGGTCATAACTGGGCTTCCCTGGTGGCTCGGAGGGTAAGGAATCCTGGTAGCTCAGAATCCACCTGCAAGGCAGGAGACTCGGGTTCAATCCCTGGGTCAGGAAGATCCCTCAGAGAAGGGAATGGCAACTCACTCCAGTATTCTTGCCTGGAGAATCCTATATGCATGAAAAATGTTGCCTGCCACATCAGTAAACAAAAGATCCTGCAGCCACTCAGCAGCTGCTGAGGGCCTCGGCAGGGAGCCCTGAGGGGCCTTCCACTGCATCTGTCCAGGGTGGGAAAGGGGAGGGTGCTGGCCCCAGACAGCTGAGCTGCACGTCAAAGGTGTGACTTCAAGAAGCCCAGACTCTCGCATCTTCCCATATGCAGAAAAGCACTAAATTCCTTCACCTGAGATGTCTGGGTTCTTTAATTAACGGTAACCTTTCTTAAGGCCGTGCATTGCAGTGTGTGAGATCTTACTTCCCTGATCAGGAATCGAACCTGCGCCCTCTGCTTTGAGAGCACAGAGTCTTAACGGCTGGGCCACCAGGGCAGTCTCAAAATCCCCCTGTATATCCCAGCCCCTCCCTTACGTGTTCACAGCAGATCCTCAGAGTGCTCTGAGAGGCCGTGCCCCAAGCTTAAGTCCTCAGAAATCCCACTGGATAATAATTTTCCACTTGTAGGTTGTGCATCTGTGTTTTCTTAGTCCACATTGCCTTCCTGCAGGAAGATTATTCCAGGGCCATGGACCCCGATAACAGGACCCACTGGGCGGCATCAGACCAGGCTGCGGGCAGAATCGCTCTCTCTGTGCCCCCGTCCCCCCCGGCTCTCACGTGACACTGACACTCAGCCGCAATGGCCCGGCCCCCAGCTGCCCCAGACACATGGTCCTAGGATCACCGCTGTCCCAGGAAAACTGCCCTAGAGACTGGTGACCTGTGTAGAGGTTTATCAGTTCTGCGAGTGAGGGGCTAGCGCTGCATGCTTGAAAATGAAGGCTTGGGACTGGGGCTGGGGTTGTTGTTCAGTCCCTCCGTCGTGTCTGACTCTCTGCGACCCTGTGGGCTGCAGCACATCGCACTTCCCCATCCATCACCAGCTCCCGGAGCTTGCTCAGACTCATATCCATTGAGTCAGTGATGCCATCCAGCCATCTAATCCTCTGCAATCCCCTTCTCCTCCTGCCCTCAATCTTTCCCAGGATCAAGGTCTTTTTTAATGAGTTGGCTGTTCACATCAGGTGGCCAAAGTATTGGAGCTTCTGCTTCAGCATCAGTCCTTCCAGTGAATATTCAGGGTTGATCTCCTTTAGGATGGACTGGTTGGATCTCCTTGGTGTCCAAGGGACTCTCAAGAATCTCCTCCAACACCGCAGTTCAAAAGCATCCATTCTTCTGCACTCAGCCCTCTTTATGGTCCAACTCTCACATCCTTACACAGCTACTGGAAAAACTGTAGCTTTGACTATACGGACTTCTGTTTGCAAAGTAATGTCTCTGCTTTTTAATCTGCTGTCTAGGTTGGCCATAGCTTTTCTTCCCAGGAGCAAGCTTTTCTTAATTTCATGGCTGCAGTCACTGTCTGCAGTGATTTTGGAGCCCCCAAAATAAAGTCTGTCACTGTTTCCATTTTTCCCCATCTGTTTGCCATGAGATGATGAGACTGGATGCTGTGATCTTAGTTTTTTGAACGTTGAGCTTTTTCACTCTCCTCTTTCACCTTCATCAAGAGACTCTTTAGCTCCTCTTCACTTTCTGCCATAAGGGTGGTGTCATCTGGCTGGGATTAGCTCTGATCAAATGGTCCTGGGGAGCCCATGTTTGCAGGGAGAGTCAGGTCAGGCTTAGCGGATGAGGAAGGCAAACTGCTGGGACATGGCATGAGAGGGCTCTCAGCAAGATGAGAACTGGAAGGCGAAGGGGTTCAGTCATTCCTTTTCTGTGTGTATTTGAACATGCAAAGTCCTGGCTTAACTTTACAAGGCTATTCAATATTTGTACTTAAATTTTCTCCCAAGTCTTGAGCAGTGGGAGAGAGTGTTCTACTCGGGTATACTTTTAAGTCATTGACACGCTATTATTTATGACATCTGAGCTGCTGCATTGCTGTCTGGTCACTAAGTCCTATCCCACATGTTTGTAACCCCGTGGACTGTAGCCCACCAGGCTTCTCGGTCCATGTGATTTCCCAGGCAAGAATACTAGAGCGGGTTGCCGTTTCCTTCTCAAGGGGATCTTCTCACCCAGGGATAGAGTGCCCGTCTCCTGCATTGAGGCCAGTTCTCTGCTGCTGAGCCACTAGGGAAGTCTGAGCCACTGCCTAGCTGCTGCTGCTTTACACTGATGAAGTGAGGCGTGTAACTCGTCAACAGAATGAGGGCAAGCAGAATGGGCAGCGCACCTCGGAGGGAGAGACACACATCAATCAAAATGGGATTCTGGTCCATCCAAGCCTTCTGAACACAGAAGTCACACGTCCTGCCAGGGACCTTAAGAGGGTTCTTGACAGAGCGAGATGTTAGGGGAGAGACCCCTGAGAACATGAGCAAAACCCCCAAGGAGACTGTGGGTCTCCCCAGATGAAAGGACACGCACTCCCAAGTTGACCACAATTGGCCCAAAGGACCAAGAAAATAAGACTCTGAGTCAACATCAGGGACCTTCTTTCTCGTCCTATGTGTCCAGGAGCTGCTGGAGCAACACTTGCAGCGCCCCCCACCTTTGGGTGAGGCTCAGGTGTTACAGACCTGGGTCCCCATCGGTTTGTCCTCCTCTCTTCTCTTTCCTCGTGATGGCATCACCATCAGGCCTACTGCCGGGAGAGGGTGGATCAAGTCAAGGGCAAAGCAATGGGGATCTTGGTTCTTAAAACCCAAGCACACCCTCCAGCTGCTGTAGCCGAAATGAAGCTGCCAGGTTGACCACCAACTCCCTCTCTCCTGTAGGATTTGCCATGGATTTAGGAAAAGGCCTTCCTGCACTCCAACAGGGCCAGATGTGGAACACAGAAGGAGATGGAGAAGAAAGCGAGAGCTGGATCCTGGAGAGAATGAATTCCAGGCTCAGGAGCTGGCAAGTCATCAGATTGTCCTGAGAGCTTCGGACAGGTTTGCAGCAGGACAGAGTCATGCCCGGGAGGAAGGTTATCCTGGTGTCCGCGAGAAGGACTGTGGAGCCACTTTCCAGAAGCAAGAACTTTCAAAGACTAGACAGCATATTAAAAAGCAGAGACATTACTTTGCCAACAAAGGTCCATCTAGTCAAGGCTATGGTTTCTCCAGTGGTCATGTATGGATGTGAGAGTTAGACTATAAAGAAGGCTGAGTGCTGATGAATGGATGCTTTTGAACTATGATATTGGAGAAGACTCTTGAGAGTCCCTTGAACTGCAAGGAGATCCAACCAGTCCATCCTAAAGGAGATCAGTCATGAGTGTTCATTGGAAGGACTGATGTTGAAGCTGAAACTCCAATACTTTGGCCACCTGATGCGAAGAACTGACACATTGGAAAAGACCCTGATGCTGGGAAAGATGGAGGGCAGGAGGAGAAAGGGACAATGGAGGATAAGATGGTTAGATAGCATCACTGACTCAGTGAAAGTGAATTTGAGCAAACGCCAGGAGACAGTGAAGGACAGAGGAGCCTGGCATTCTCGGCACATGTGAGCCTCTGTGTTCTCTGCAGAAAGTGAGTAATTTCTCTTCTGCTGGAAATCTCCTGGTGCACGGGAGTGGCCTGCTCTTCTAATGATGACAGAGCTGTGTTAGTTTCCTGGATCTGGCCTAACAAAGCACTAGACTGGATGGCTTCAACCACATAGGCTGACTCTCACTGTGCTGGAGGCCTGAGGCCAAGGTGTTGTCAGGATTCACTTCTTCTGAGGCCATGAGGAGAACCAGCTCTGGCCCCCAACGCAAGCTCTGGGTGGGCGGCTGGCCGTCCCTGGTGCCCCGTGGCCTGTAGAAGCACCTCTCAAATCTCCACTGGTGTTGTCGCCTCTGCCCATGGCCCTCTCCCCGGATGCACATCTCCATGTCTGAATTTCCCCTTTTCAGAAGGACGCTGGTCACACTGGCTTGGGGCCCAGCCTGTCGACCTCACCTCCACTGATGTCCCCAAGGACCCTGTGCCCCAGTAAGGCCACATTTGGAGGTTCTGGAGCTCAGGACTGGACGTTTGAATTTGGAGTGGGGTCCTATTTCAACCACAGCAAGGACATCACCAGAATGAAGGGGACCAGCTGTCAAAGAGAACTTGGATGAGGATCAAGAAGCAAGAACTCCTCTGCGGAGCAGCAGGGCTTCATCTCTGGGGAGACCTGCTCATCAGGATGGAGACCACAGCCACCTGGGTGCTGTCCCGTCTGCTCCTGACCCAGCCCGGCACTGGGAGAGTGGACAAGACAGACACAGCCACCAGGAGGCCTTCCTGGAGGAGGAGGCATGCCCAGACCTTCACACGACTCGCGGCAAACCTCATCTGCCCATCCGTTTACAAAATGCTGACTGTGGAGCCTGACCATCCACCGTCCACCCAGGGCGGCCGCCTTGCCCGGCTGAGCATCACAGCTCTGGCACCTGAGCGTTCACGTATCTGGCCCCGTGGTCCCTGTGCAGATGGGCAGGCCCATAGCCTTGCCAGGTCTGGTTTCCCCCCTACAGGGCCACCTCTGGGGCAGCTCTGCTCATTCAGCCCTGAGAAAGCCCGCTGAGAGTTTTTTAATTGAATGTTTTTAAATTTTGTGCTCAAGTCCGGAGACTATGTGCTCTCAGAGGGCTTGATTTTACAAACTGGAAAAAAATAAATTAAATAAATGAAAGTTCTTTTCATCCTCTCCCTGTTCTCATTAACTTTATGACAAGATCAGTGTGACCAGAGTTTGCTGGAGAAAGTCTGTGAACTTCCTGTAAGATCCCAGAGGTGCATGGTACTCCAGGGCCCTGGGGGTCTGCCCACTTCTCAAGAAAGAATCTAGGCTCTGGTTCACGGCCTGGCAGGACCCAGCTCTCCTGAGCTGCTGCCCAAAGTCCAGTGCTTTTGCCAAAGACCCCAGTGCCCTGTATTAACTGCATGTAATCACACTCAAAGTTGTGAAATTAGCATGAGGTACAGACATCTGGATGACCAGGTCTTTGTCCCCTGCACACACACACACACACACACACCCCTACATGTGCATACACATGCATACACATATATACACACAGAGAGACATACACACATTTACACGTGAATACACACAGAGACACAGACACTCATATACATACACACAAGCATACACACATATAAAAAGACACACACATATAAAGACACAGACATGCATACACACATATGTACACAGGGACACACGGGTATACACAGACACGTGTACACACACATGTACACAGAGACGTGTGCACACGTATGCACAGGCACATGTACACATAGACGCCTGCAAGCGCATACACAGGCACGTGTGTGCACATGCCTGTACATGCATCTGCATGTGTGCACATGTGCATGAGTTTGTGTGTTTATAAACAGACACACATACACACATATGTATACAGGGACACACAGGTATGCACAGACACATGTACACAGAGACGCGTGCACACGTATACACAGACACGTGTGTGCACATGCCTGTACATGCATCTGCATGTGTGCACACGAGCGTATGTGTCTATACACAGACACGCATACACACGAATGCCCTCAGAGACCCTGACTGTTCTCTGCCAACTGTCCAGACAGGACCTTCCAGCATCTCACTCCCCAAACCCCGAGTCCAGTGAGGGGGGCCCATGGCGCAGATCCAACAAACCCGAGATCTTCTCCAGGTTTTTCCCAAACTAGACCCCAGAGAGGGTTGTCTGTCCGCTCTGGCTGCAAAAAGGTGAAGTGAAGCTTCTTTTCCTGCTGCCCTGTCGTTCAGTTTGGAGCAGCCCAGCTCTCCCCTGGGAGAGCCACAGACACATGGAAGGAGGAGGAGAGGAGAGACAGGCAGGCAGAGGGGGCCTTGAGCGCCTGCACCACTCACTTCGAGGCCTGAGGGCCTGCTTTAACCTGGCGCGAGTCACTTTTCTCTTACATGCCCCTGAAGAAATCCAGACACAGAGTCAGTAGCGCTGGAAGAAGGCTGCAAGGAGTGGGAAAGGGAAGCACCGGTCACCGCCAGGCGCCCTCAGTTGGGGAGGCGTCTCCTGAGCACAGCTCAGGGGGCTGGGGGGTTCGTGGGGAGGGAGCGCTGCCTGCAGGGTCTCCACACAGCCCAGACCCCCGGCCCAACATGAAGCCTGGAGGAGCACCCTGGGCAAAGGTCCACTGTGGATTTACGTGTTCCCACAGGTGGTGAGTCTGGGACAGGACCTGGGAAAATTGAACAGGGAGACCCCTCTCTGAGGTCGCTAGTGGTCCACCATTAGCTCATCGCCCTGGAGAAGCCCAAGCTCTCAACCAAACTGACTTTTCTAAAACATTAACATGATTGTGTCACATCTTGTTTAGACATGTTAACTGATTTTCCATCACTGAAAACCACTTAATTATCCATACTCTCTGTCCGTCTAATTATCCATACTCTCTGTCCATCTTTCAGACCTTATCTCTCATGCATCTGCCCCCAGACACATCTGGCTGCAGCCTCCCAGCCACCACTTCAAAGCACTGAGCTTCTTGTCCTGCTCTGTAACTCTGAGCCTTTGAAGATGCTTTGGCCTTTACCCGACAAACTCCTATTCATCCCTCCAAACCCAGTTTAAATATCCCAAACACAGCTGCTTTCTTTCTCCTTCCTTTGGAGTTTATGCATCTTTCCTTCACGTTTTCACCTTTTCCATTATGTCCCAGCCACAGTGAACCCCTCCCATTGGACCACAACCCCTCTGTGACTGGCATGGTATATAATCTGTTGCTAGGCGCCTGGGATGGCAAGCTCAGTGCCGTCCCAGAGCCAAGTGCTCAGGAGCTCCCTGGTGATTGAACGTGTGGCCCTCTGCTCTCCCAGTGACCTCTGCAGAGAATATACTCTGAGCACGGGTACCACGTGAGCTGCTGTCACATGCCATCTTTGTTTAGTTAACAAGTCCTGCTTGCAAAGCTCAGTGGGGAGGAGTCCAGGCTCAGAGGCGATCAGAGCAGAGATGGATTTGTGAGGTCCACCCACAAGAGAAGGATGGAGGAACAGAAACCTCAGTGCAGATGCTCCATCCTGACCTGGGCTGGCCCTGGACTTTGTCTGGGGGTGGCCAGTGCAGAGGGCACAGGGAGGGAGGAGTCAGGGGGAGGCCCCCAGGTAAAGAGCCCCCCAAAGCTGCCAGCCAGTGGCCTTGTAAGCACTCTAGATCTCTGTGCAGGAGGAAGCAGCTCAGTATGCCTGGGGCTGGAGATCGGGGTCCCGAGCACACGGCATGGACCTGAAACCAGGAGGTGCGGCCCCTCCTCCAGCCCCCTGAAGCTGATCGTCATGTTGTTCAGTAACACAGCCAATGTGCAGCCTGCCTTTCCCATGACACCAGTCCTTGAGCGGGCTGGGGACACACCGTGGGACTCCAAGTATCATGTTGATTGTGAACAGTAACGTCCAGAACAGGCCCCCACCGGTGGTGATGTAAGGCGATGCTCTTCACGGCTTGTGCCTTTAAGTGGCATGAAAACTGAATCCTGGTCTTGGTTGCCTGTGTCTCAGTGGTGTCTTATTTACGTCGTGCCCATGCGGTGTTTATGTATCTGGCAGCCCCCCCTTCCTGCTCCGAGCAGCATCGCCGGAGTCTGCTGCGAGCCAGGGAGGTGACACCGCATGAATATTTTATTGGGGTGTGTGCGTGGGTAACAAAAACAAGGCTCATGCAGAGTCTGACAAAGTGGACCGGATCCCACACGAGGTGGGCGACTCGCAGCCCCACTGTCCTTCCGCTTGACAAATAAGAGAGATGTCATGGAGCCTCGCGCTTTGTTAGAACACAGGGAAGAAATTAGGTCCTCTCCATCTGTCACGGCGATGATGGAGGGCCTCCACCAGCCTCCTGAGCTATGCCCTGCACTGAGCTGGCCTTAACTGCATTCCCCCGGCAGCCTGAGGCCAGAACACAGGAGAAGGGAGGTCGGGCAGGAAATTCATCTGCTTCACCTGCGGGTCAAGCATCACACAGATGCTCCTTGGGGAGGTCACTAGTGTGGGGTCTTTGGAGATGTTGTGGGTGGAAAACTGTAGATCCAATGCCAAGCTTAGCAGCTTTGAAGCTGATGGGGACAGAGTGAGTGGGTCCCTAAGAGGTCGATGTTCCTGAGGCCCCTGGACACGTGTGTTCCTTGTGACTTTTAATGACAGGAAAATACAAACCTGCATCGAAAAAGCAAGAGTTCCAGAAAAACATCTACTTCTGCTTTATTGACTACACCAAAGCCTTTGACTGCATGGATCACAACAAACCCTGGAAAACTCTTAAAGAGATAGAAATACCAGACCACCTGGCCTGCCTTCTGAGAAATCTGTATGCAGGTCAAGAAGCAACAGTTAGAATTGGACATGGAACAACAGACTAACCAAATTGGGAAAGGAGTCCATCAAGCCTGTATATTGTCACCATGCCTATTTAACTTATATGCAGAGTACATCACAAGAAACACTGGGCTGGAGGAAGCACAAGCTGGAACCAAGATTGCTGGGAAAAATATCAATAACCTTGAATATGCAGATGACACCACCCTTATGGCAGAAAGAACTAAAGAGCCTCTTGATAGAAGTGAAAGAGAAGAGTGAAAAAGTTGGCTTAAAGCTCAACATTCAGAAAACTAAGCATCCGGTCCCATCACTTCTTGGCAAATAGATGGGGAAACAGTGGAAACAGTGTCAGACTTTATTTTTTTGGGCTCCAAAATCACTGTAAATGGTGACTGCAGCCATGAAGTTAAAAGACACTTACTCCTTGGAAGAAAAGCTATGACCATCCTAGACAGCATATTTAAAAGCAGAGACATTACTTTGCCAACAAAAATCTGTCTAGTCAAGGCTATAGTTTTTCCAGTAGTCATGTATGGATGTGAGAGTTGGACTATAAAGAAAGCTGAGTGCCAAAGAATTGATGCTTTTGAACTGTGGTGTTGGAGAAGACTCTTGAGAGTCCCTTGGACACCAAAGAGATCCAACCAGTCCATCCTAAAGGAAATCAGTCCTGAATATTTATTGGAAGGACTGATGCTAAAGCTGAAACTCCAATACGTTGGCCACCTGATGCGAAGGACTGACTCATTGGAAAAGAATCTGATGCTGGGAAAGATTGAAGGTAGAAGAAGGGGACAGCAGAGGATGAGATGGTTGGATGGCATCACTGACTCCATGGACACGAGTTTTAGTAAGCTCCAGGAGTTGGTGATGGACAGGGAGGCCTGGTGTGTTGCTGTCCATGGGGTCACAGAGTCGGACACGACTGAGTGACTGGACTGAACTGAACTGCACACACAGGTTCACAGCTGTCAGAACGTGAAACAGCCCACGTGTCCATCCAGGGGGTTGGGGGAGCTGAATGTGGTGGATCCAGGTGATGAAAGCATACTGAGCCACATGAAGGGAGGAAGGACCCACATAGGCTGTACCAAGGGACCTTGAAAATACCTCAGGCAGTGGCAGTGAAATGAGCCACCACAGACACACTCCGCAGCTGGGTTTTTGTTCACCAGGAAAGTGCTGGATCTGGGCTGGGCCTCCCTGTGGATTCAAGTCTGAGGCTTGAGAGAGAGCACAATGTCTCAAAGGATCCCCACTTCCAGGCTTCGCCTGGGGAGCTGGGGTCCACTAGGGATCTGTCCAGGAAGGGAGGACAGACATCCTGGAAGGGCCAGACGGGGAGTGCATGCGGCCGCTCCCTCGTCTGGGGGGGAGGAGCCATGGATGACTCTCCTCTGACCAAAGGACCTGCTCTACTTGGAGCCACATGGGGTACAAATGGGGCAGCGCGGTGAGGAAGGCCCTGCCCCCAGCCTTGTCCGAGTCTTCAGCCGGCCAGGGATTCCCTGTTTCCGCAGGGTTTTCCCCACAGATGAAGTGAGGAGGGGAGGGGGGCAAGAGGCATGAGGCCGCCTCTGTCACCAGGGAGCTCCCAGCCCAGCTGGGATGGGGAGAGGACCACTGCCAGCCAGCGTCTCTGCAATGGTGACCCAAGGAGGTCTGGGCTCTGGAGGGGTGCAGGGCCTTGCAGGTCCCAGAGATCTCGGGCAGCAGAGGGGAGAGGCAAGAGCATGGCTGAGACAGCTCAGAAGGCAGGCCGGCCACTCCGAGGACCCTCCCTGGGCAGGAGTTCCGAGGACCCTCCCTGGGCAGGGAGACTCCAGGTCTCTGGGTGGGGACGGTGCCAGGAGAGAGGCTCTGGGGTCAGTGCCAGGGCGGGGCTTCGTGAGGGAAGGGTCTTGGTGTGGGCTCGTCTGCAAGGTAACTACAGGGTGTGCTTCCAGGCGGGGCAGCCCTTCCTTTCTTCTCCGAGATGTGCACACACACAGTCACATACCTGTACACACCCACGCAAATGCACGCACATGTGCACTCACACCCATGCACACATACACACATGCACCACATGCGGAAGCACTCACGTATGTACACGCACACATGCACACTCACATACATGCACACAACTGCACTGCATGTGCAGGCACATGTATGTACACGCACACAAATGCACACATGTGTGCCCTCGTGTGTGTGCATGCACACATCAACGTGTGCGCACAGGCATGTACACCCACACACATGTGTGAACATGCAGGCACATGCTTAGGTACACACACACGCGTGTATGCACATGTGCACAAATGTGCACACTGCACATGTGCAATCACACACACCAGGTTTGTGCACACGCACACAGACGTGTGGTACACAGGCTCACACACGTGTGCATGTACACACGCATGCACACCTGCACACCCAGATAAAGACGCTCGCCTGCACACACTCACCTTCATGTGCACATATACCCCACCATGCACATTCAGTTGCCTACACACACATCTACTTATACACATGCACACACACATACTCTCACATGCGTGCATGCACACTCCCCCACAACGCACACACACACCAGCTGAGCTCCAGGCTGTCAGGGAGGACGCCCACCCTGTCCAGTCGTGTGGAAGCCGCCCTGGCTGCGGGCAGGACACCCACGAACCTGAACAATCCGTCCCCTTCTGTGGGAGCCTCGCCAGCAGCCAGGGGAGCGGTGCCCCGCCCGGGGTGGGCAGGGGCCGCACAGGCGCAGACGCGCTGCCAGCCCCGCGGCCCGGCGCCCAGGCCCGGGAGCCCATGCTGGAGGGCCACAGCACACATCACCACCGGCGTGACCGGTGCCACAAGCGCGGCACTGGTGTGGCATCACAGAATCTGGAAACGGAGGAGACCCTCTAACTGGCTCTCTCGGTGCAGTGAGCCGATCTGGAGACGTTCTAAGGAAGCCGCCTGATGGTAGGCGATGGGGAGGGGCTGCGCAGGGGAGGAGAGGGGCCGGAGCAGGGAGACAGGGGGGTCTCTTCTCCTGGCTCTGCTCCTAGCCCCTGGCCCTGACCACCCAGGCCGGGACCCCAGCTTCCTGGTCAGCATGCCTCACCCGCCCAGGCTCAGGCTCAGGTGTGGACTGAGTTCCCTGAGTGAGCAGCTTGGTCTCCACCAGCCCCCACCACGTAACAGCTGAGAGAGTAAGACCCAGAGCTGGGAGGGGAGAGCCACACCCCCTGCCCATCAGTGGTGGGAGAACTGAGCCCCCAAGCCATGCGAGGTCATCTTGGATCCACCTCCGCTCAGTCTGGGGAAGAGAAGGTTCTGGAACAGGCCAGAGCAATCCCATCCCAGCCGCTGGAGGTTGCTGTGGACCCGGCCCTGCAGCCTGAGCCCCACCGAGGGGGGCGGTGGGCAGACGCCCAGCTGGCTCCTTCTGAAAGCGGCCCCCCGATTCCCAGGCCTGCCTGGGCACCAAGCACCTTCTGCAGGGGCCTCCTGCCCACGGCCGGCGCCCAGTGATTATCCTGCCCGCAAAGGGCCTCATGGGCGCTGTGGCCTTGGCAATTACTGAAAAGAAAGCATGGTTATTATTCATGTCGTGTGTTGAGAAATCTCTATAAAGTTTTACAGCCGCAACTGTAAAAAGGGTTTTGATCTGTTTCACATTCTTCCCCACTCTCGTGCCCTCTCCCAGAATCTAGCCTTTTTCTCCTGCCTCCTCCACTTGGGTGTTTAGAGACAGTATCCACCGTGCCCTCCAGAGGGGTGGATGGTAGCCCCCCCGGGGGAATGTGGATGCCACGGTCCCCAGATCCACCCCGACCTGTGGGGTCTTGGCCTTGTTAGGTTCCAGCCACTCTGGAGGACAGCAGCATCACTCAGCTTCCTTCTTTTGTTCAGTGAATCAGTTCTGAAGGTCCACAGTGGGTCAGAGACGCTTTAGGTGCTGAGAACAGAGGCAAGCAAGACAGACCCTTATTTGCTGACAGAAAAGAGAAAATAAAACAAGTCAGCGCTCATACAGGACACAGGTGTGGCGTGGGCCCTGACTCGAGGGCCCAGGCTGGTGTTGCCGCTCTGTGATAGGATGTGTAAGAAATGTGACTGCTTTCCTCGTGCACAATGCCAGGCACGGGGAAGGCTGGGAGCATCCAAGTCCACAAGGACGCGGGCGCCGGTGTGGGGTTGGCTGGGAGGGCAACTCTGGGGAGGGATGCAGGAGCAGAGAGCAGCACAGACCAGGGCCAGGAGCCCAGAGGCTGGGCTCAGGGGGCCTGCAGGGCAGAGAGTGTCCGGGAAAAGGTCAGGGCAGAGAGCTTGGAGGGTTTGAGCAGAGGCAGGGAGGCTGTGTGATCAGAACACAGAAGGACAGGCAAGATGCACGGGGCCTCAGCTCTGGGGAGGAGCCGGGATGCGGTTCAGGAATGCGGGCTGCCCTTGGAGCTTTCAGTAGAGTAGCTCGTCCCCTTAGAGAACTGGCTGTGTCCTCTTGGCTGGGGTGCGAGCATTAGGGTGGAGGGCAGGCATCCCGTACAGAGGGATGCTGCCGGTCGGGGGCTGTGACCCTCCCTGAGAGCAGCAAGGAGGAGAGGGGCTGGGGCAGGTGGTCCCCATAGGAGACCCGCCCAAAGGGTAGCCCCGACCTCAGGCTGGCCACTCAGACAGAAGGCACAGCATTCCGCCACGCTAGCTTCCCCGCCTCTAGCCTGCATGTGGTCTTCCTGCTGAATGGGTCTGGCTGACCTTGGGGAGGCGTTCTGACCCCATCCACTCCCCATCACACTTGGGGCACATGCAGACAGCCCAGATAGATCCCACAGCCTTTTAATAAGGGCTGACACTTGCTTCACTGGGGAACCTCAGTGGGGTAGAATCATGCCCAGAAGAATCTTTATTAACAGCAGCGGTACTGTGACCGGCCTGTGGGCCATACCACTTGCTGCAGTGTTCATGGCATCCTGTCCCCATTCCTCTGCCAGGAACGAGGGAGGGAGGAGGGCATTTTGCCAGCAAGGAACCTGGACCAGTCGTAAGCATCTCACTCGTCCTACCAGGAACCGTAGGGAAGCACCTCCTGAGCCGGCGTGATTACACATTGTATCTTTGTAAACACACAGAGAGACTTCCAGCTTCATCCTCTGCACGAAAAGAACTTGGAGGTCATCCCTCCGATCTTAACAACATGAAAAAAACAGAGCAAGCTGAAAATCAACAACTTAGCTCCGTCAGAGAATTGAGGTCCCAGGGCAAAGTGGAGAGACAGATGCAAAGAATCAGAGCTGAGATCAGCTTGCTTGGGAGCAGAAGCCAGCTGAGCTAGGACACTTAAACAGTGATTGATGAATCTCTGGAGGTGGAGTGTGGACTTGCTGGGGGACCAGTCTTTTGTAGACTTTACCTCTAGGAGTTCCAGCTGGGTCTCAGAGTGAAGATCTGAAGATCAAAGAAATACTATGCATCAGGGAGGGACAGGGGGAAAGTAACCGAATATGCCCAGTAGGTTCTGCTTCTGTAACAAACCCTTTCCCCAAGGGAAACAGCTTTGCCAGGGCCTAATTCTAACCTCCAGCCCTCTTGACTCACTCAAGTGAAAAAAAAAAAAAAGACTAAAAACACTTCGGAGGGTCACAGCACAAGAACTCAGGCCCAATAATAAAACCTGAAACGTACTCATAAGACTTCCCCTGCCTGATGCCTTACCACCAACAGGGCTCCCATGTAGACCAGATGGGGCTTCTCGGGTGGCTCAACTGGTAAAGAATCTGCTTGCCATGTGGGAGACCCAGGTTCAATCCCTGGGTTGGGAAGATCCCCTGGAGAAGGAAATGGCAATCCGCTCCAGTATGCTTGCCTGGAGAATCCCAAGGGTAGAGGAGCCTGGCGGGCTACAGTCCATGGGGTTGCAAAGGGCTGGACATGGCTGAGCGACTAACATTTTCACTTTCTTTCACAATAAGAAGAGCTGCAAAATACAGACTCTGTTTAACAAGGTTCTCCAGTAAACCCAAGCCAACAGGAGAGAAAACAACAAACAGAAAGGAAAACAGGAAGATCCGGGGCATCAGAAAGCACTGCACACAGCCCAGCTCCCAGGCAGAGCTGCACAGACCAGACCCTGACATCCTCAGCTCAACGGAACCTAATGTCCTCAGTTGCTATTACCAGATACATCATTTCCAGCTTTCAAGAAAAAAAGAAAAGAAGATCTTGCTAAAAGCCAAGGAAAAACACAGTCTGAAGAAACAAAGTTAAGCATCAAAACTAGACTTAGACATAACACATATGTTGGGATTATGACACGGGGAATTAAAATATCGGTGATTAATATGTTAAAGGTTCTAATGGAAAAATGGAGAAAACATTCGAGAACAGATGGGCCAATTTAATGAAAGGGATGGAGAATCTGATAAAGAATGAAGAGAAATGATATGAATCAGACATATTTTAACTGAAAGAAAGAAATGTCTTTGGTGGGCTATCACAATAGAGCAGACTCGGCCAAAGAGAGAATAGATGTTCTTGAAAAATGTGTCAATAAAAACTTGAAAACTGAACTAGGAAGAGAAAAATGTATGGGAAAATAGGGAACAGAATGTCCAAGAAATGTGAAATAATTACAAAAGGAGTTGGATATGTATAATGGGAATGGCAGAAAGACAAGAGAGAAGATAGAGAATATAAAATATTTGAAATAAAGATGGGTAAGCATTTTCCAAAATTAGTAACAGAAATCAAACCACAGATCAAGGAAGCTTTGAATACACCAAGTAGGATAAATACCAAAAATCTACACAAAAGCATATTAAACTCAAATTTCGGGACACTAAAGACAAAATTTTGAAAAAAAGGAGAGGGGAAAAACTTACTCTTTTGAGGAACAAGGATAAGACTTAACATCAAATTTCTCATCAGGAGCCAAGAAGAGATTAAAGTCAAATATTTAAAGTGTTGAAAGTAGAACCCGCCAACCTAGATTTTGGCATTCAACACAATTAGCTTTCAAATGTGAAGGAGAAATATTTCCTTAGACAACACACAAAAAAATAGGGGATTTTTTAACAGAAGATCTGCCCTTCAAGAATACAAAAGACATTTTCCAAAGAGGAGTTATACAAGTCAGAAACTCAGATCTACATAAATGAAGAGTATTAGAGAAAGAATGAAGGTAAAATAAAATCTCTTATTTCCTTACTCTTAATTTGTTTAAGAAATAACTGTTCAAAGTCATAATAGCAACAATGTGTTGAGTGATTGGGCTTCTCTGGTGGTTCAGCCAGTAAGGAATCTGCCTGCAAAGCAGGGGTCACAAAGACCCCTTGGAGAAGGGAATAACTACACAGTCCAGTATTCTTGTCTGGAGAATTCCATGAACAGAGGAACCCTGTTGGGCTACAATCCATGGGGTCACAAAGATTGGACATGACTGAGCAACCAGCACACACACACACACACACACACACACACACACACTCACTGAATGATCATAGCATATGAATAAATGACATGAGTGACAGCAGTGTCATGAAAAATAGGAAGAATTCCGAACCCTCTGCTTTACGAAACCTACGTGATCTCTGAAACTTTGACGTAATGCAGTCCAAAGGTGGCCTTAGATTAGCTATAAATGTATATTGCAAACTCTAGGAAAACCACTAATTTTTTTTTAAAGTAATGTAATTGATATGCTAACAGAAGACAGAAAATGGAATAATCAAATACTCAATGAAACCAAAGAAGGCAGAAAAAGAGGAGAAATTTTAATAAACTGGAAACAGCTGACAAATGTGATGAACAGAAAATTTTAAACATGGTAGATATTAATCCAACCAGATCAATAATCACTGTAAATGTGAATAAACAAATTAAAAGGCAGATACTATCAGAGCGGATTTTAGAAAAATATTCAACTACATACTATATACAAGAAATCCATTTTAAATATAAAGACAGATAAATTAAAAGTCAGAGAATGGCAAAAGATACACCAGGATAATACTAATCAAAAGAAAGTTTAAGCAGCTATATTAATTTTAGACAAAACAGACTTCAGAATAAGAGAAAGTGTCAGGAAAAAAGAGAGGTTTACATAATAATAAAAAGATTCAATTCTCTACAAATACTTGAGTCATTAATGTGTATATGTCAAATATACAACAACCGTGTCAAAGTATGTCAAAACCGAGGCAAAAACTGATAGAACTACAAGGAGAAATAGGCAACTCCACTAGAGATAGACTTCAACACCCCTCTGTTATAAGCGATAGGCCTCACAGGTACAAAATCAAAAAGGACACAGTTGTTCTGAACAGCATCATCTATCAACTGGACCTAATTGACATTTATAGAATACTTCACCCAACAATAGCAGAATGCATATTCTTCACAAGCTCACATGGGACATTAACCAAGATAGACATTCTGGCCATAAAACACACCTTACCAAATTTAAAAGAATATAAATCATAGGAAGCATTCTCACAAACCACAGTAAAATTAAGCTTGAAATCGCTGACCAAATGCTAGCTATCTGGAGTAAACAAGACACTGGTAAATAATAAATCGATCAAGCAAGTCAGAGAACAAATTTTAAAATATTTCTAAATGCTTAGAGGAAAATTTATGGTATTGAATGCATACATTAGAAAATAAAAAAAGATGGGAAATCAATCTTCTAAGCTACTGCCTTAGGAAACCCTTAAAAGAAGAGAGAATCTAATCTAACATAAGCATAAGAAAAGAAATAAAAATTAGAGCAGAAATCAATAAAATTGAAAAGAGGAACTAGAGAAAATCAGAGAAAATCAGTGAAACTAAAAGCTGGTTCTTGGAGATTAGTAAAAGTGACAAAGCTCCAGTCAGGCTAAGCAGGGAATGAAGACAGACACAGACTATGGATACCTGAAATGAGAGAAGAGTAACCGCTGAAGATTCCACGGATGTCAGAAGTTAATAAGGGAACGCTATGCACAATTCCACGACTATTATCAGTTATCAAATCTGGTTTCTCACCACTTTTACTCAACATTAGACTCAGAGGCCTGACTAATGCAATAAGACAAGAGAAAGAAATAAAAGATTTACGGATTGGGAAAGAAGAAATAAATGGCCCTTGCTTACAGATGACATGATGGCCTATGGAGAAAATTTTAAAGAAACACACACATGCACACCTTTTGGGATTAGTCGACAATAAAGCAATAAAGAAAGGTTACACAGTACAAAGTTACTATGCAAAAGTCGATTGCTTTCCTTTGTAAGAGCCAGGGACAGTTGATTTTAAAATTAAAAATACAATATCATTTACATTATCACTATAAAATGAAACATGACATATAAAACTAACAAACTTTATACAGGATCTGTAGGATATGAGGAAAACAACAAAACTGATGAAAGAAATTAAAGAATATAAAAATAAGTGGAGCCATGTTTCATCTTCATGGAAAGGCTTCAGATGTCAATTCTTTTTAACCTGACCTGTACAATCCCAATCAAAATTTTATAGTGTTACTTGGTGATACAAGCTGGTTTTAATTTTTATATGGGAAAGCAGAGACCCAGAATAGTTAACACAATACTGAAAAAGAACAAAGGTGAATGACTGATACCACCTGACTTCAAGACACAGTATAAAGCTGCAATAATCAGGAAGGCATGATTTTAATGGAAGAATAGACAAAGAGACCAATAGAACACAACAGAGATCCCAGAAACAGACCAGCACAAATGCAGGCAACCGATCTTTGAAAATGAACAAAGACAACTCAATGACAAATTGTCTTTTTAACAAATAGTGTTGACCAACTGGGCGCTCATGTGCAAAACACTAGATGAATTCATTAACAAAGGAGCTCATTCAAAGTGCACCTTAGACCTAAGCGAAAGCCAAAACTGTGAAACTTCTGGATGATAGCACAAAAGAAGCTCTACTTGGCCTTGGATTTGTAGGTGACTTTTCAGATAGAAGTGTGATCCATGAAGGAATCGGTATGTTGAATTTCACTGAAACCGAAAAAATTCAACTTTGCAAAAATACCATTAAAAGAAGGAAAAGACAGACCTCATACTGGGAGACAGTTGCTTCAAAATGCATATCTGATAAAAAGACATGTTTCTTTGAATGTAAAACATGCAAAGAAATTGTTTCACTCAGTTTCCCGAAATTATTAAAACTCAGCAATAAGAAAACAACCCAAGTTTTAAAAAATGAACTAAATATTTGAACATATATATCACCTTAAAAGATATACAGATGGCAAAATAAGCTTGCAAATAAGATTTTTAACATCATTTGTCATTAGAGAAGTTCAGATCGAAACAACACGATACCCCCACCACATACCTATTAAAATGACCAAAATGCAAAATTATAAGCAACATTACGAGGATGTGAAACTATAGAAACTGCCGTTCACCGCTGGTCGGAATGCTGATGGCGCAGCCTCTCTGGGGGACAGTTGGCAGTTTCCTAAAAGATAAGCACAGCCTTGCCATATGATCAGTAGTGACGCTCTCTGGTAGTTAGTTACCCAAACCAGTTAAAAGCAACATCACTCATTATCAGAGAAATGCAAAGCAAAATCACAATGAGATATCACTTTACACCAGTCAGAATGGCTGCCATCCAAAAATCTACAAGTAATAAATGCTGGAGAGGATGTGGAGAAAAGGGAACTCTTCACTGTTGGTGGGAATGCAAACTAGTACAGCCACTATGGAGAACAGTGTGGAGGTTCCTTAAAAAACTGCAAATAGACCTGCCATGTGACCCAGCAATCCCACTGCTGGGCATACACACCAAGGAAACCAGAATTGAAAGAGACACGTGTACCCCAATGTTCATCGCTGCATTGTTTACAATAGCCAGGACATGGAAGCAACCTAGATGCCCATCAACTGACGAATGGATAAGAAAGCTGTGGTACATATACACAATGGAATATTACTCAGCATTAAAAAAAATTCATTTGAGTCAGTTCTACTCAGGTGGATGGAACTGGAGCCCATTATCCAGAGTGAAGTAAGCCAGAAGGAAAAACAACAATACAGTATACTAACACATATATATGGAATTTAGAAAGACGGTAACGAGAACCCAGCATGCGAGACAGCAAAAGGAACGCAGATGTATAGAACAGACTTGTGGACTCTGTGGATGAGGGCAAGGGTGGGATGATATGGGAGAATGGCATTGAAACATGTAAATTATCATATGTCTAATCAATCGCCAGCCCAGGGTTGATGCTCGGGGCTGGTGCATCGAGATTTCCCGGGGGGAGGGAGGAGGGAGGGAGGAGGGAGGGGGGTTTTGGAGGGGGAGCATATGTAAACCCATGGCGATATCATGGCATTGTATGGCAAAACTAATAAAATAAAATAAAAGCATGTCGACAGCAATAAACAACCTCGCACAACTGTTTATAGTGGCTTTACTCACAACTGCCAGTCGCCAAAAACCAGAAGCAACTAAGAACTCTTTCAGGGGATGAACGGATAAACAAATTGTAATATAGTCATATATTCAACTATTATTCTGCAATTAGAAACAAATAAGCTCTCAAGCCATGAAAAGACACTGGCGGACCCCAAATGTACATTTTTAAGTAAAAGAAGCCACTCTGAAAAGGCTACCTCTTGCGTAACTCCAGTTGCATGGCATCCTAGGAAAACCATGGAGACTGAAAGTTGAGTGACGGGAAGTTGTAAGGGCAGGGGCGGGACGAGTCGGTGAGGCACAGGGGATTTGGAGGATGGTGACAGCCTTACTCCGAATGATGCTGCCATAGTGGGTGCATGATACTGTGCATTTGTTGAAACCCAGAGAGACTCACAACGTAAAGAGTGAACAGTAAACTAAACTATGAACTTTAGTTAATAATAGTGTGTTAATATTGGTACATTAGGTATAACAAATGTACCGCCCTCAAGCAAGACGTTAGTAAGAGTGAGAAGTATGTGGGGATGGAGGTGTATGGGGACTCTATATGCTATCTGTTCCACTTTCCTGTAACTCTGAAACTGCTCTAAAAATTGTCTATTGATTAAAAATACATATCCTGAGAAACTGTGTCAGGTTTATGAAGATGAAACAATTAAACAGACACAGTCTCTGCCTTTAATGACTCACTGTCTGGTGGAAGAGACAGCAGAATAAGTCAGCAATTACAGAGAGTCTCAGCAGATGCAAAACAGAAAACATAGGAGATGGTGGGGGGGGCAGGGATAAAACAATTAGCTCCCTGGGGGAAAGGAGGTCAGGGAAAGACTCCTATAAACCACAACTTGTCATAAAAATACAAACCAGTTATTACTGCGGTGGTTGTTATTGTTCTTATGGAACTTCCTTTTCTTTCTCAAATAAAAACAGGCAGGAAATCATAGCCAGCCAACCTGCTCTGCAAGAAAGAATCTGACATAGGTCACAAACTCAATTTTACATAAAGAAGAGTATCAGAGAAAGAAGGAACGAAGGCAAAGGTCTTTTATGTTTTATTCTTCATGTATCTAAAAGATAATTTGCTTGAAATGATAGCAATGTATTGGGTAATCTATTGTTGCTTGATCACCAAGCCATGTTGTTTGGACTCTTTGGAGACCCCAAGGCCTGCAGCCCCCCAGGCTCCTCTGTCCATGGAATTCTCCAGGCAAGAATCCTGGAGTGGGTTGCCATTTCCTCCTCCAGGAGATCTTCCCAGTCCAGGAACTGAACCTACATCCCCTGCACTGGCAGGAGGGTTCTTCACCGCTGGGCCACCAGGGAAGCCCATTGGCTAATACAGCATATAGATAATTAATATAAATGAGAGCAACATCATAATTGATGGGAAGGAGGAATTAGGAACATAACCACAGTGTGTGTGAGGTAGTGTCATATCAGTGAAGGCAGACTTCAGAGGTGTGACTCTACACTGAGAAATCTAGGAAGCTACTAAAGGGAGGACTACTGACGTGCTGAGAGAGGACATAAAGTTCAATCATATAAAATGCTCAGTAAAACCTGAAAAGGCAGACAAAGTAGAGTGAAAAAGGAAACTAAAAACAAATGCAACAGGTGGAAAATGGTCACGACATGGCAGATAGGGGTCTGACCGCATCAGTGACCACTTTGAACTGGAACGGTCCAAACACCCCGGTTTAAAGACGAAGTCATAGTGGGTTTAAAAAAGGAAAAGATCCAGCCATATGTTGTTTATGAGAAACTCACTTTAAATAGAAAGGCACAGGGAGGTCAACAGTACAGGACTGGACTGACATGTACACACTTCTATGCTTAAGGTAGGTAACCAACAAGGGTACTGTAAAAAATAAAATAATGATAAAAATACAAAAACATCTGCCTTAACCAGAAAGAAAAGTAAGGTGTTGAGTAGATATGTCAATATTAATCAAAAGAAAGCTGAAATAAGCATGTATTTTCAGACAGAAGTAATGTCAAAACAAGGAAAATTGTCAGGGGTGAGAAGGGGGACGACATACCGATAGAGGGCTCGACTGTCCACAGACGCATGACAATCCTAAATACACGCGCGCTGAACGGCATCAAGGCATGAGGCAAAAGCTGATAGAACTTCAAGGAGAACTAGATAAACTCTCTATGGTGGCTGGAGACTTTGACACTCTTCTGCCAGCAAGAGGTCCCAGTCAGTGGTAAGAACATAGCTGGACTGAGCAGTCTATCCGTCAGCTTTGGTGTGATGGACGTTTGTGGACTATTTTACCCAACAGGAGCCCCACACGTATCTCTTCCGAAGTTTTCATCAAACATTCGCCAAAACAGACCACATTCTGGGCCACAAGACACAACCTGATACACTTCTAAAAACAGAAATCAGACTGAGGAGATTCTCAGATCACAATAAAATTAAACCAGAAATAAATAGCAGAAAAGTAGCTGGAAATCCCATATTATTTTCATATTAAACAACACAGTGTCTAAATAATGCACGAGACAAAAATAGAAATCTCAAGAGAAGCGAAAGTGAGCCAGATGAAAACGAAAATACAGCAGATGGAAGGACATTCTGTAAGAAGCCTGATGGCACTCTCCCACACTGTCCAGATCATGAGAAACAAGTGTGAATAACTGCCACACCCGAGAGGCCACTAGGAGGGCCTGGTGACCAGCGTCTCTGTCCCAAGAACAGAAAAAGGACCTTTCTTAACCACTAAGAAAATTTGAACAAAGTATGGGTTTTAGATAATAATACTCTATCAATATTGCTTTATTTGTGGTATAAAGGCACCACATCAATGTCAGATGAAAATATAAAGGAAACAGGGTATAGGGGAAGGAACTCTGTATCTTTGCAATATTCCTATAAACCTAAAACTGTTCTAAGACTTTTTAAGTTTATTTAATAAAAACAAAACATCAAAATTTGTGGAATGCAGTGAAAACAATGCTTAAAGGGAAATTTGTAGCTTTAATGAACACATTAAAAAAGAAGAAAAACCTAAATCTAGTAATCTATGCTTCAAACTTAGAAAACTAGAAATAAAGATCAATTGAACCTTAAAGCAAGCAAAAAAATAAATGAAAATTAGACAGGAATCAATGGAAGCTGAAAACTGGAAGGCAAAGAAAAACCAATGAAAGCAAAAATAGCTTCCTGAAAAAGATGAATAAAATTGAAAACCTCTAGTTGGCCTAGCTGGAAAATAAGCTATAACAAACCTAGACAGTGTATTAAAAAGCAGAGACATCACTTTGCCGACAAAGGTCTATAGAGTCAAAACTATGGTTGAGCACTGAAGAACTGATGCTTTCAAACTGTGGTGTGCGAGAAAATTCTTGAAAATTCCTTGGACAGCAAGGAGCTCAAACCAGTCAATCCTAAAGGAAATCAACCCTGAATATTCACTGCAAAGACTGATGCTGAAGCTGAAGCTCCAATACTTGGGCCACCTGATGTAAAGAGCCGACTTATTGGAAACGACCCTGATGCTGGGAAAGATTGAGGGCAGGAGGAGAAGGGGACGACAGAGGATGAGGTGGTTGGAGGGCATCACGGACTCAATGGACATGAGTTTGAGCAAGCTCCAGGAGCTGGTGATGGACAGGGAGGCCTGGCAAGCTGCGGTCCACGGGGTTGCAAAGAGTCAAACACGACTGAGCGACTGAACAACAAGCTAGTCTAAATCAAGAAAATAAAGAAGACATAAATTACTGATGTCAGAAACGAAGAGGAGCCATCCTGTCTGATCTCAGACATTATAAGGAAGATAAAGGAATCCCAGGAACCACTCTATACCCCAAATTTGACAACTTAAATGAAATGAGCCAATTCCTTCAAACATCACAAGTGGCTCATACTTACTGAGGAAACTGAATCAGATAATTGATAATGTTCGGGAAAAAAAAAAAAAAAAGCTCCAGGTTCAGACAGTTCGCTAGCAAATTCTATTGAACATCTTAAAAGGAAACTATACCGGTTCTTTACATCCCCTCCAGACACCAGAAGCCAAGGAAACACTTCCTGTCTCATTCTATGAGGTCGGCAATTCCTTAACGCTAGTTGAAGTCATTATTAAAAAAAAAGAAAAACTGCAGACCAGTGTCTCTCATGAGCATAGATGCCAGCATCAACAAAACACGAGAGAGTGGAATCCAGCAACGAATAGCATGACCAAGAGGGACTTGGTCCAGGTACGAACTCTGCTTCTTTCTTGAAACTCCTCAGTATCTTGTCGACTTTTTGCAGCTCTGAATGGGCTGTGCTTTCTGTTCTAAAAGGCTGTCTTGGTGTGTCGAGGAGGTTGCAGCGCCATCTCCAGGAGGGAGGTCCCGGGGCCTGGCTTCATGCAGTGTCTGGCTTGCAGCACAGAGCAAAGGGCTCTCTGCTTAGTGGGTGCTCCTTAAACTCCTGATGAGTGATTTACTTAGTAAACAGGCAATGAAGGAATACGGCTCTCTGCTTTTTGTAGTGAGGTGACGCGTAACAGAAGTTTCCCTGCTTTATTGTGACCAGCGGACCTCCCATCCCCGTCGAGGGATGCTGAGCCACACGTATGTCCTGAGTCCAGATGATAGGGATGGAGCTCCTGGCAGGGGTCTGGTTGAGGAAGGTTTGTCTCCTCTTTACACAGATTACACGTGCTTGAGTCTAATGGGTCGATGCAAGCTGATTGTATTTAATTCAGGGGCAGTTGAGGAGGTCAGGTTTCCCAGGTGGGGCTAGTGGTAAAGAACCTTCCTGCCAATGCAGGAGGCATAGGAGTCACGGGTTCAATCCCTGGGTCAGGAAGATCCCTTGGAGAAGGGAATGGCAGCCGCTCCGGTGCTCTTGCCTGAAGAATCCCATGGACAGAGGAGCCTGGTGGGCTATGGTCCATGGGGTCAAAGAGCGGACACGACTGAGCGACTGACACACACATGAGGTCAGGGAGCATCCCTGGAGAAAAGGCATGGAGTCCCCATGAGCCCTGCGAACTGAACACTGGTGGTATAGGAGAAACAGCCAGTGCCAAGGCCCTGGGCCAGGCCAGAGCGCCCTGTTTAGGAAGTGAGAGCCAGCCAGAGAGGCTGGAGGGGGGCGACCTTGGGCCTCAGCCTGCAGGGCCGTGGGAAGCCAGCTGCAGTGTGGACTCCGCCTGCTCTGTGGCACCTGCGCTGACCACAAAGGAGAGGCCACGGGAGAAAGGCAAGCCGCAACCAGCATGGTCGGGGTTCCCCGCAGACACAGGGCCAGGCAGACACGGTGGTGGCCCTGATCAAGGAGGTCTGGGGAAGAAGAACTGAGGGGTTTAGATACAAGCAGGAAATTGGCAAGCTGGGCTGGTTGACTGGACATTGGGGAGCAGGGAACGAGAGGAGCACACCAAGAAAAATGCCAGCATTTGCGGCCAGAGGGCCTGACCTTCAGGAGGTGGCAGTGGGGTGGAGGTTTAGGGGAGAAGATTAGGCTGAGCCCACTGTACCCAGCTAAGGGGGCCTCCTGCAGACCTCCAGGGCCCTTGACCAGGCCATGTGAGTGGCAGGAGGCAGGCCTGGCCCTGGACACCCGGCCAAGGGCGGGCCTAGCTCAGGGTTGCAAGAGTCTCTGCACCCCTGCCGGGCGCCTCTCTCCTGCCTTCACTAGAGGCTCCCCAGAAGTGCCCAGGGGTGCGCTGGGGCCTGTGGGCATCTATGCTCAGCAGAGCCTGAGGGGTCTGCTGTGGACATCACTCTCCCATACACCTGCACGCATGCACCCCTGCCAGCAGCACTGGGTACCGGGGAGGAAGGCACTGCTCCCCACACCCAACCCTGGATGGAGCCACCAGCCAGGAGAGCGTCCACACCCTCTGACCGTGTTTCCTGGAATGGAGTCTCCCTCTCAAACGCCTCCAGGAAGGGATCTTCCTGGACCCAGGTCTCCCCAGAACCTCACGTCTGTGCTCCCACTGTGCTCAGAGTTGATCCTGTTTATGCACTTATGAGCTTATTGTCTGTGGGCACATGCACACACCATGTAGAAACACATTGCACACACCGCACAGCCCATGCACACACCACGTACACCACACACAGTGTACACGCCACACACGCAGCATGCACACACCATGTACACCACACAGTGTACACACCACACATGCAGCATGTACACACCATGTACACCACACACAGTGTACACACCACACACCCTGTGCACACACCACGTACACCACACACAGTGTACATGCCACACACACACACACACCATCTACACTCCACGTACACCACACACAGTGTACACACCACACACCCAGCATGCACACACCATATACACCACACAGTGTACACACCACACACCCCATGCACACACCATGTACACCACACACAGTGTACACGCCACACACCCCATGCACACACCATGTACACCACACACAGTGTACACACCACACACACAGCATGCACACACCATGTACACCATACAGTGTACACGCCACACACACACACACACCATCTACACATCATGTACACCACACACACAGTGCACACACCACACACACGCACCATGTACACTCACATACACACCAGACACACACCATTTACACCACACACACACTGCACACACCGCACAGCCCATGAACACACCATGTACACCACACACAGTGTACACACCACACACACACACACCATCTACACACCACGTACACCACACACAGTGTACACACCACACACACAGCATGCACACACCATATACACCACACAGTGTACACATCACACACCCCATGCACACACCATGTACACCACACGCAGTGTACATGCCACACACGCAGCATGCACACACCATGTACACCACACACAGTGTACACACCACACACGCAGCATGTACACACCATATACACCACACAGTGTACACACCACACACACACACACCATCTACACACCATATACACCACACAGCCCGTGCACACACCATGTACACCACACACAGTGCACATACCACACACACGCAGCATGTACACTCACATACACACCAGACGCACACCATGTACACACCATATACACCACACACACACTGCACACACCGCACACACACACCTTATACACTCACACGTACACCACACACACAGCACACACATCACACACACCGTATACACCCACAGACGCACCGCACACACACACAGAGGCAGCCACGCTCACCTCATGTCCTGGAGGTCACTTCATGCCAAGTCCAGCCCCTGAGCAAAGTGGGTATCGACAAGGACAAAGACAGAACGAGGGGTGGTGGGCGGCAGCGGGACGAGGGATGCAGCCCCGCGCACCTAGGTCTGAGCCCGGGCCCCGTGATCAGCGGTGTGGGGCTGTGGGACCCCTCAGCCCTCCTCCCGGCCCTGGCTGCAGGCGGCAGCCTCAGCTCTGCTCGGCTCGAGCAGAACAGCCGCGCCTGCCCCGGCGGCAGACGGTGGAGCAGGCGGGGCTGCTCGGAAGGTGCTCGGAGCCAGCCTGGCCCAGGAGCAGCCCTTCCGTCATCATCGCACTTTCAGGGACAAAGGAGAAGGTCTAGAAGGAAACACCCACGGAGGTGGTAGGTGTTCTTAGGTGACTGGATTGGTACTATTTTCTTTTAACTTTTTGCTTCTCTACAATGTGTGTGAGACAGTTTTGCTATTGGATGGTGAAACACCCCTAAGAAGTGAAGGGAGCGTCTCAGGGCCAGGTGCTGGGGAGGAAAGCGGGGGGCAGAGGGAGCGTGAGCCTCGTCCCCTTCGGACAGACCCACCTGAGTCTTCATCCCGGGGCGGCTGGCAGATGGGGCCCAGCCCCGCAGCCTCCAGGGCCCCGCGCCGGAGCGCTCGGCCTGCCCAGCGCAGCCGCCTGGGGTGACCGCCGGCCTCTGGAGGGCTCCATGTGTCCATGAAGTCCTGCTTCTATCCGTTTAAACCTAGAAAGTCTGCCCTCCTCAGACACGGGGCTCGTCCCCACTCCTGGGGGGTCGTGTGTCTCTCCAGGTGCAGGCAGGCGATGGCTTTGGGGGTCACCTGAGGTTCCCACCTTCCTCTCCACATTCTGCAACCTTGCAGACATACTGAGGGACCCTGGCAGCCCCTCACATTGGACGGCAGGGAGGAGGGGACATCTGAGGCTCCAATCCAGGCTTCCGAGGTTCAGTGATGGTCAGCCCTGGAGGACCTAGGATGGACGGGGCATCCTCCTCCCAGCCCACGCCTGAGGGGAGTCCAGGGAGCTCCTGGGGGCTTGCTGTCTACCCACTGCTCCTGACCCCAGCACGGTATTCCTGGAATTTCTGGATGTCTCTTAATACAGTTATTTTGACAGGAAGACATTTTGATAAGGAACCAAAAATTAAAGCAGAATGTCATCTTTGTAAAATCGCCCAGCTTCATCACCTCAATCCATCTCCCATCCACTTTGTGGGGAAAGATCTGGACAGGCTGGGACTTGGCTCCAGGTGGGACCAGTTCAGAAGTCCCCCTGTCCCCTCACCTGCAACCAGGGCCCCTCGTGGGTGAAGAGGGGCCTGGGGAGGCCATGGACCGTGCAGGCTGCACACGGCCCTCTGTCCCCCTGGAAGTTCCAGCTGCCGCAGGATCCGAGGCCCCTGGTCAGGATTCTCTGCATCTCGTGGCAGGATTTCTTCCCTGGCTGTCCTCCCCGAGACCCGCAGGGATGACCTTAGCCGTTCAGCACTGTCACCCCCGCCGGCACACAGGCCTTGGGCAGACTTGCAGACAGGAAGCGGTTCTCAGTGACACTGGGGAATCAGGCTGATCGCGTACCGTGTAACCAGACCTTCCCCCGGACAGGGCACTCCGTGACCATGGACAGCTGGGGAAGCCGAGACTCTGTCGGGCGGCGGGCAGTGCCTGGCTCTCTCCCCCTGGGCACTGAAGGCTCAGCCTGAGTGAAGAGGGGCCAGTGAAGGAGATGAGAGGGGTGGCAGGGTGGATCCCCACCCTGCCCCCCAGCTGGGTCACTGTGGACAGGAGTCCGGGCCACCCTGGGCTCTGGGCTCCCTCATGAGAAGAGGGGTTCACAGGAGCGACCTCGTGGGCTTTGTATCCCACGAAAACACAGACAGGACCAAACGCAGTAGGCACGCTCTGACCTTGGGGATATCTCAGAAGCCCGATCTGGCCACCCTAAGGGTATCTCCGGAGGAGGAAGTGGCAGCCCACTCCAGGATTCTTGCCTGGAAAATTCCATGGACAGAGGAGCCTGGAGGGCTACAGTTCAGGGGGTCACAAAGAGTCAGACACGACTGAGCGACTAGCACTTTCACTTTCAAGGGCGATCCCTCACCCCAGTCCAGGAGGCCACCATCCCTCTAGCCAAGGGTCCCTCAGAGAGACTGGACAGAGCGTCATGGGAGAGAGAGGCTGTACCTGGGGAGCCAGCTCCCTCTGACCCCCTCCCCCCACATCCCTCATCCTGTCTCCATCCCTCTGCCCAGGGGGCCTGAGGGCAAGCGACCCCAGCTCAGCTCTGCTGTCTGCTCTCTGGGTGACCTTGGGAAGGTCTCCGGGAAGACAGTCAACATTCAGGCCTCAGCTGCATCCCCCACTGAGGACAGCAGCCCTCTCTGCCTTTTCCGAGGGCTGCTCCAGCCAGTGTCCTGTCCAGGTGCCATACTCCCAGGGGTATCTACCTGCAGTGTCTCCCAGCAGCCCCTGAACTATCAGTCAGGCTCGTGACGCAGGTGATGAGCGGGAAAGGGGAGGGGCGGGCGGAGGATGGGAGCCAGATCCATCTTGATCCTTGTGGTTCACCTAGCAAGGTCCCCGTGCCCCTGTTCCAGACAGTAGCAAAGGAGAGCCCACTCTGTCTGCCCGTTTCAGCCCCACTTTATGGGAGGGACGTGAGGTGGCAGAGAGCCACAGAGAGCATCTTCCACAGCTCAGCAAGCGTTGAGGGGTGCCTCCCTGTGCTCCTGTGTCTCCCAGCTCCAGGCAGGGCCCGTCACTCAGCTGGATGGGAATGAACAGGGGTGGTGTCCACACAGGTGAGCTGTGGCTGGCGCCAGCCCAGCTCGGGGCTCTGCATGCTGGGCCCGCAGTGAGCCAGACGGGAGCAGTGACCAGCGCTGCGTGGTCTCTGCCCACAAGTTCAGGATGTCCCCAGCTCCCTCGGAAAGGAGGGGACCTCCCCAATGCATTTTAATAAGGAAAAGCCCTATGGCCAGGGTCTCTGCGTTTAATAGACAGCCATTTATGGACAGGGGAGAAGCTGTCCTGCCAGTGGATTTTTACGGCCGTGGCTCAGGCCGCCCTTTCGTGGATAAATGGCCAAGAGCCATTTTTTCATAAATTAACAAGAGAGGAAAACCCATAAAACGTGTTCGGAGGCTTTGGAATTGGGCCATTTTGAAACAGTGAGCTTTGGGGTGAGGTTGGAGCCACCATGAAGGCGGGCAGCCCACCGACCTCTCCCCCAGCCACAGGGACGCTGCCCCCGGAGGGACTCACGGTCGACTGGGACCACCCAGCCCGGTGTCCCTGGGGGTGTGTCCCTGCCCCTGTGAGGGGAGGGAAAACTTGAAATAGTAACACTGAGGTCATACCAGGAGCTCAGAATGGGTGAGGCTACCACACCAGCACCCCGGCGTGGGCAGTGAGGACATCCTGACCCCTCTGGTGGGCAGCCCAGACCTACCAAGGGCAGCAGCTTGGAGTGTCCCCTGATGATCAGGGGACAGGCACACAGACTGGGACCCTGCCGGGGGCCCCCAGACAGCTTCCCAGGGCCACCGCTCAGCCCCTGCTGGGCTCCAGACAACTGGCTCAACTCCTGAAGCCAGCCTCCTGGGTTGGGGGTATCGTCTCCACAGTGCAGCTGGGTGGTGCTGGGGCTCAGAGAGGTGAGGACGCCTGCCCAGGGTCTTGCGGGGCATCAGTGGTGGCGTGGAGGCTCCAGCGCCGTGGGATTTCCAGGACAGCCGGGTGGCCCCAGGCAGCTGCACCATCCACTCGCCTCCGGGCTCCCCTGCGTGCTCCTGCATTGTAGGAGGGCAGGTTCACAGTTCGTGCACCAGCTCAGACCACTACAGAGCATTCCAGCTGGTGAATGCATGCTCCCCATGAAGGAGCAGAGGAGGGACGGGAGGAGGTTGCCGGTATGTCAGGTGGCCCACGTCTGTGGCCAGTCAGTAAGGACTGCTGTGTCCCCCACCCCGCCACGTTGGAGCGGGGAGGGGGAGAGAAAAGGAAGGGAGGAGGGAGGGAGAGGGAAGGCAGGGGGGAGGGAGGGGGGGAAGGCAGAGGGAGAGGGGAGGGGGGGAGGCGGTGGTGGAGGAGAGGGGGCTTCCTCCGCTCCGAGGACCAGTTCGCCACTCTGGCTCCCTGTGACCCTCTGGAGCCGGAACCGGGTCTTCAGCCCCCACAGCACTCAGCACAGCCCAGGCCATCGCCTCTTTCCGCTAGAGTCTCAGGTCCTCCAAAGAGAGGCCTGGAGAAGCCCTTCGTCCCTCGTGAGTGCAGGGCCCAACTTCAGGGCTGCTCTGCCCCCAGCTCGCCACTGCCTCACCTGTCCACCTCCAGGCTTTGTGTCATCATCATACCTCACCTGGTCAGGATGCTGGTCCCCACCAAGCAAGACCACAGCAGGTGGGGAACTGCAAGGAAGCAGGGGCCTGACTGAAGCCCCAGGGCCCCGCATCTGAAGGTCCTGGATGTCCATGGATGGAAAAAGCCCTCCCGAGTGAGGACCTGACAGCTGAATTTGAAATGTTTCCTCGCAAATGAATTCTAAACTAAACACACCGGAGCCTGCGTACAATTTCTGTGCCCTGCTTCTCGGCACAGCCAGAGGTTCACTGACGATCTTGTTGGTTATAAATTGCAGACTGCATTTCTCATATCAAAATGCACAGCTAGTGATATTTAACTCTAAAGAAATATATCCTCCGGCAATGAATACAGTCAGAAATTACTCACTGGGTTTAACCAAGGAGAGAACGATGCCATATCGATGTACTGCATAAATTCAGAAATGTGGGACAACGGCCACCATTTATTAACATTTTATCTCCTCGTGGAGATGTTTGACCTTGCTTCAGCAGTTTTATTGGGAGCAAATGCTCTGGAAGCTCCCATCTCCCCCCGTCGGCAGAGCAACCTGAGCTGCTCTGAGTGGCAAATGGCACTTACACTGTCATTTTCCTGATGTTTTCTTTAACCCAGGAGGGGGGACGCAGGAAAATGTGAGGGAAAAGAGCCCCCCAACAAACTGCCTCTGGAATGCATGGAAATTCAGGTCATTTAAACAGGATTCAGTTCATAAAGGGAAATGAAAGCAGTTTAATAGTGAGGGACTGAGTTTTCTGACAGGCGCTCAGGACCCGAGAGGCTTGCATATTGGAGAGGGGAGTTGAGGGGGGTGGCTGTACCTGGCAGGCATAACCAAATTAAATCCATCCATTCCTGCTAGGAACAGGCGCTGAGCAGTCGCTCTGCCCCTGACTGTGGGCGGGAGGTGGGGGTGTGAGGCTGTCGGAAGAGGGCGGAGCTCCCGGCTCCAGGGAGCCGGCAGTCGAGGCAGGGAGATGACAGTGGCAAACCCTGTGGTTCAGGGGGTCTGCCTGTCCTTTCACCCATGCCCCCTGACTCTCCGTTCCTCTCTTGCTCACTTGGAGGCCTAGGGGCTGTGTACCCCAGGTGTGGACAAGCAGGTGGAGGGCAGGGGACCTGGCTGGGCCTGGCTCCCCCTGTTTGAGCTTGCCGAGCTGAAGATGGTTAACACACTCAGCTACAGCCGTCTTTCACCCCTTGTCCAAACACCCTGGATAGGATGGATAATGGCTCGGAGGGCAGTTACCGTGTGTGCAGATCCTGAGTGGTGGGCTGGAGGTGCGTGACCCAGGCCCTGGCCCCTGCCCAGGTGAGCAGCCCTGAGCAGCAAAACCAATATTAATCTGTTTCCATGTAGCGTGACATCATAGATTTTGCAAATATAATATGTACTTCTTGACCTCCAGCATCATTTTTCTAGATTTTTCCTGGGATAAAGGGAAATGATGACATGAAAACTTTAGGTTGGTATTGTTTCTCTGCAACATGCTTTCATTTTATTTTGTGATTCTTCTCAGAGGAAGATGAAAACTCTAACATTCTTGCTGCCCAGCCCTCCTCACCTCCAGGTTTCCAGATGTTTCCCAACTCTGTTAGTTTCGTGTTTTACATTGTCAAGTTTTATAAAGGCACATTTTGTTCTGATACAATAACTCACACAATATTTTTCATTTTGTCCTAATTTTTTAAGGATTCAGTGCTCCTTGCTGGGCCCGAGAATCCTGCATCTTCACAGTCTAGTAATTTATTTTGATTCTCTAAAGAGATATTTTTTTGATCTGTTTCATTTTTGAGAAAAGCTGATAAAGCCTATCTCTTAAGCTCCTTCAGGCTAGAGAAGGTCTAAAAGTTGATTGGATACTTAAAGGTGATTTAGCTGGGTATAAAAGTTTTAGTCAATGCACTTTCCCCCCCAGGAATATAAGTGACTTTTGTCCTTCTGAGTTGATATTTAAAGTTGAATTTGTTGTCTCTGGTTTTTATCCTTTACTTTGCCCAGATTCTGCTTTTAAGCATTGTTTCAAGAAGTGTTCATTGGTGATCTTTCATGCTTGAGGATGTCTGACTCACGCATTTATAATCAAATGACAAAAGTTAAATATAAAGCTCTTTGCTTAAATGGCAAAAACTCATAGGTCAAAATGTTCTCCCTTTAAAGTGCTGCAGGTGCTGCTCTCTGACTTGGGCCCGTGGTGTGGGCAGCTGAGCCCCGAGAAGCACAGAGACCCCAGAGTTGCCTCCAGGAGTTCTGAGTCTGGAACGCTTCCCCCACCACACCTGAGTCCACCGTCGAGCAGAAGTTTGACGTCAGCCTGGGTGACTGGGTTTGTTTTTTTCAGCTTATACATCCAAAGGATTATTTTATTATCTCTAAGGTCCAATAACCGAACCAAGATACATCTTGAGCTGTTTTAGTATCAGCTGATTTTCTGATAAGATCTTCTGTTTACTCATTCCAGGGAAGTTGTTTTTCTTTTCCCCTCCCTTGTATTCTCTTTAAATAACCCCCTTCCCATCAGTGGGTCTCTGTTAGAGGGGCAACAATTACTCCCTTGTCCTCCACTTGTATTATCGACTGCTTAGTTGTCCTCTCTGTATTCTTCTTCCACGTCGCTGTGATTATCTCACACTTTCCCTAATGTCAGTAATTCCAGCGAAGCCAAGTTCATTCTGTTCTTGTCACTTCTAATTTACTTATCGGCACTCTGCTGGTGCTGATTGTGCCTCTGTGTTTTTTTCTCAGCTGCGCCTTCTTCCTTCCATCCTTCACATTTGCTTCACCATTTGGTCTTTTAGCTCTTGGTTATGTTTTTTTAATTACCATTAAATATCTCTCTTAATAAGGTCTTCACAGAGCAGGAGACCTCCGGAGAATTGTCTGGCTCATGGGGTTAGCTGAGCTGCAAATCAGAGTCTGCTCCATGAATTTGCTCATTTCCCATGCCTTCCCCTTCTTCCTCCTGCTCAGATGGGGACTGGGTTCTTCCCTGCTCACCTTAAGAGACATTGCCTGTCTTTCCTTCAATTCCCTCTCTAGCCTGTGGTTCTTGGGTGGGGAGTGGGCAGGTGGGTGGGTCATAGACCAGTTCATCTAAAGCCAGTTCACCTTTTGGGAAGAACCAATTAATTCATCCTGGTTTTTTGGGCTGGTCCAGGGCTCTTCATGGCACTGTTCTGCCAAGAGCTCTGCACAGCCTCCCATGCCTGGGGCCATCTTTGGGTCTGAGTCACTGTCTGCATCCAGAGCACAGAGGCCCCCTCTTCCCCTCCTCCCTGACTCATCTCCCCCTATGCACCACCATCACCTTATAAACCAAACATTAAAGTAAAGCCACTTCCATAATCCATTTTACCAGAGAATGCTCCCCCACCGCCACATGCAGCACAGAAGCCCTCAGCCTCTCTCTCTGCCCTTCCGGTGGTGCGGATCCCCCCAGGTCCTCCCCATGCCCCTGCCCCCTGCACCGTGATGAGGCTCTCTGAGTTGTCTCCCACTTAGGTACAGACCCAGCCAGGAGGTGCACAGCTCTGATCCAGGACCCGGAGGAAGCAAACATCTGACAGAAAAACAGTGGAGCCTCCCCAGGGTCTTCTCTCAAGTGCTGCTTCCAGCATTGGGTGAGGGGGGGCCCTGGGGGGCCTAAGGGGCCCCTGGAAAGGAGATGCAGGCTTGGGAGTATGAGGGCTGATAGTGGGGGGCCAGTGCTGGTGAGTGGCAGGCCACAGGAGGCAGGACTGGCCAGGAAAGCCTTCATGCTTTGGTGCAGACATGACGGTCCTGGCTCACCAGGGGCTGCAGAGCAAAGAACCCTGGGCACCTTGGGTGCGGCCAGCACCGGGCAGAGGCCCGGCTCTGGGCTCTCAGGAGCCCAGCACCCATTCAGTGCTGGCTGCCCACAGCCTTCGCTCTGGCCCGAGTGGGATCTTGCAGATGCTGAAGTGGGAGTCCAGGCCATCGCCTGCCACACTCCTGAGGCTCTGGGCAAGTTCTTCCCGAAGGACAGTGCGCAGTGCTGGTCCTCAGCTGCCTTGCCTCCGCCTGCCCAGGCACCTCCCCCAGCAGCGTCCAGACAAGGCTGGGAACAGAACCACTGCAAGGACGTGGGTACCTCCACCTCCCCAAGTCAGCCCAGAGCACCAGCCCCAGGCTGCAAACTGGCCCACATGCTCCAGCCGACCCGGAAACCAGCTCCTGAGTAACAGTGGGTGTTGAGTGTGGAGCTTAACGACTTGGAGCAGAAATCGGCCTCTGGCCTCTGGTGGCCTTGGGTCCTGGTGCAGCCCTAGCCTAGGCAGGCTGCCTGGTGTCCTATTCTCCCAGGACCCCTTGGGCCCCCTTACTGGTTCAGGATCCCAACGAGGAATCTGAAAGCCCTGGAGGCTCCACCCAGGTTAAGACCTTTAACCGTGTGCCATTTAGAGCTTGAATCCCCACTCTGATGTTTGGGAGGACCTTCTTAGATGATAAAGGGCTGATCTCACAGGCTGGGGCACAGCCCCGCCCCTCCCACCAGCCGGGCACGTGTCCTGCACAGTCCCCTGCTCCACCCCAGGGTCCCCGGGAGGGGTCTGGGAGCTGCCTTTCTGGAGGGAGCCAGCAGTCCTGTGAGGCGGGGGCAGGCCTACCTCCTCTGCCCCCTACACCCACCAAGGTTAAGTTTGTCTTAGATAAGACGGTGTAATAAACTGATTTCTTTATCATCCCCAAAGGCAGCTAATAAATTCTGCAGAAGGAGCTGCAGCCTTGAAATTGGAGAGGAGAGGAGAGCAGAAGAGAGACTGGAAGGCACAGGAGATCTCCGTGGAATAGGAAACACTGCCACATGCAAATAAGCTCCTCCTGATTTAAATAAGACATTAGCATATTGTGCCAGAATCCCAGAACTCAAGGATCAGCCGGGAGCAGTCCAGGCCGCTCTCCTCCCGAAGGCCCAGAGGGACCGTCCCAGGTCAGCCAATGGCCACGTGCAGGCCGTTCAGGGCAGGGTGCTCCCTCGGGGCCAGGGCTGGAGAACCAGGCTCACTAAAGCATCTTCCAGACTTTTCCCTCCAGGGGCAGCTGCAGAGAAGCGACAGGTGGACTTGATGGACAGGCGGCTTGGAGCAGGTAGGAGGGAAGCTGAGCTGGTCCTCAGCATGGGTGGTGACATCTCAGAGCCTTCACCCAGCCCCCCGCTTCCTGATTCCTGGGGACAGGATGTTGTCAAAGGGGCCACCGAGAGCACGGCCAGCCCCCACCACCCACCCTGCCGCAGCTGTCCTGCAGCCCCCGAAGATTACCCAGAGGAGAGAGACAAGCACGCAGAGGGCCCGAGCCCTGTGTGGGGAGCGGCTGAGGGCCTGGACGCTGATGGCTTTGCTCTTGGGGCTTGGCAGTTCCCAAGTCTCTGGAAATTCAGCGTGTGTGTTGGGGGGGCCGTTACAGAAGAGTCCTGCCTGCAGGACAATGACCTCCGCCCCACCATCACCTACACGTGCCCTGCCCAGGCCTCCCACCCAGAGACCCCTCCACGTGGATCCTGCCCCTGCAGTTCCTGCCCCCAGCCCACCCGGCCTCTGCAGGGCTGATTCCACCCCCAGAGGCATGTGCAGGGTGGGGGCGGGTGGCGATGCATCTCAGGAGCCTTATAGGCACCGAGTCCCTGAGTCCACACCCTGGCCCCACTGCTCCATGCCTCGCCTCCCCCAGGGCCCAGGCTCTGAAATGCGGTGGTGAGCCCGGAACTTCCTGCCCACTCCGTGAAGCATGGCGAAAGATCTCCGTGAGCCCTTCTCCAAGCCTGCACCCGCCTTGGGGTGGATCCCTCTGCCTCTCGTCCGCCTGGCGTCCTCACCATCCCTGACACGAGTTCTGGACGCAGCGGGCGCCGGGGATCTTTAACGAGGTTATTAGACAAACGCGACGCGCGGTTTGTAGGCTCAGTGTGAGGAGGACCCTGCAGAGCTCTCGGCTTCATCACGAGCGTTGGGCTCTGACGGGCAGTGACTGAGCTGGCGAGCACACGGAGGAGTGAGCGAGTGGATGAATGACGAGGCCTGCCTTCTCTGCAGATAAAGCAAGAGAAAATCAGGTCCTTCAGCAGCCAGGGTGGAGCTCTGAGCTCTCAGACTCAGGAGGAGTCTGTCCCTCTGTGGTGTCCAGAGGTAGGCAAAGGGCGTAAGACAGGCAGGACTCTCTCGAAGCAGGTGAAGGGGGCGCAGTCCGAGTGGGACAGAGAACAGACAGCTTGGCCCAAGGAGCCCGTCCAGCTGTCCCTGCCAGGAACCGCCACCATCCACAGCTGGATGCCTGGTAATGGCCTGTGAATCAAACCAAGCAACTCGACGTGAGGCTAACGACAAAATCTGGAAGCAAACCCACCTTCCTGGTACCCGTCAAAGCGGAAGCTGTGAAGGGAGCAAATGGAGGAGTGAAATATTTGTGGATTCCAACCACCATCTGGACACAATTGATGGCCCGTCTGAGGGCAGGTTATTATTGTCGAGTTTTTAGCATCATTAAGGACATGTTGTTTATCTCTGCTTGATGCGAGGCCTTGGGAGACTCTGGAGCTTTTCTCTTCAGGGACCTCTGGTCTCTTCTGCTCCATTCTCGGGGTCTCTGGCCGACTTCACCCTCCGTTCAGGAGGCTGATTAATTAGGCTCTGCCTTCCTGCACTGGCTCTGCAGCCTTGGTTATGGACCCAGGCTCATCTTTCACCATTGGTCCTCGCTTGTCATTTTTAACTCTGAAAACTTCCCAAAGATTCCAATGTTCATGCTACACTTCACATTGCTTCTGCCCAATTAATCCCTGTCTTTCTTACTTTAAATTTTATTGGGTGGGGAAAATTGTCTCTTCGTTTACAGATATTTGACTTTCTGGCTCAGACCTCCGTCGGCAACAACACAAATTGTGTCCTTATTTCAGCTGGCCATTTTCACCGGGGGCTTCCAAAAACACAAGAAGTGTGTGTCAGAAAGGGAGGGAAGGCATTCACGAAATTCTCCAAGCCATCTGCTCACAGGCAAAAACACTGGGCTCACATGAGAAAAGACAGGAAATGTGTGATGGCTAAGAAAATTCTTTAAGGGGAAAAAATATATAAATTTTTGTCCCTGATTGGAGATGAAAACGTAACTGTAGACAGTGGAAATTATACACAAACAATTGCTCAGATGCATCATTTTAGTCAGAGATGTGCTGTTTGGGGCTTCCCGGGTGGCATTAGAGGTAAAGAACCCACCTGCCAATGCAGGAGACATGAATTCCAACCCTGGGTTAGGAAGATCCCCTGGAGGAGGAAATGGCAACCCACTCCAGTATTCTTGCCGGGAGAATCCCATGGACAGAGGAGCCTGGCGGGCTTCAGTTCCATAGGACTGCAGAGTCAGACACGGCTGAAGTGACCTGGCACACACGTGCTGTTTAGCTGTATTGCTGGGTGGTTTCTATAACGCATCGGGTGCTCCAGACCTGAGCGGATTACGTGGACTGAAAGAGACGGAAAGGTCTTCTTCAGGGTCAGCTCCCAACAGGCACCAGCTCTGATGAATGAAGCGACCGAAAGAAGTAACCACACCAACCCGGGCTGAACTCGGGGCTGGGCATCCCAGGGATCGTTTGTTGTTTTATCACCTTAATGTTGTAGTAGGACATGTGTGTGCTGTGCCAGGCTATTTCAGCTCTGTCCAACTCTTGGCAACCCCATTGACCATATAGCCTGCCAGGCCCCTCATTCCATGGGATTTCCCAGGCAAGACTCCTGGAGAGGGTTGCCATGCCCTCGTCCAGAGGATCTTCCTGACCCAGGGATCAAACCTGTGTCTCCTGTGTCTCCTGGTTTGACAGGCGAGATCTTCCCTGCTACCCTCTCTGGGAAGCCCGTATCAACTCACCGCAGCAGCATCTTAAGTGCACGGTCTTCGGCCCTGAGCACGCTCGCGTTGTGCGGCCAACCCCCTCCATCCCAGCACATTCTCGTCTCCCCAGGGCGGGCCTCCACCCACGTCAAGCACGCGTCCGCACCCCCCCCCCCCGGCAGCCGTGGCCCCACCACCTCCTTCCGCTTCTGTGACTCTGACTCCCCCGGGGCCTCACACGGGTGCAGTCACACGACGTTCGTGTTTTGCTTCGTTTGTGTCGCTTTCACGTCCTCAAGGCCCACCCACGACGCGGCAGGGGTCAGGGTTTCCTTCCTTCTGAGGCTGAAGAATAGTCGCCTCTGCAGTGGACCACGCTGTCTATCCAGCCATCTGGCCATGGACCCTGGCTGGTTTGTTGTCCGCAGGCGACTACGAAGACAGAACGTCCGTGCGCGAAGAGCAGCTCGCCTTTCTGCTCTCGGTGCCTCAGGGTGTCGCCCCAGAAATGAGGCTGCAGGTCAGATGCGGCACTTCTGTGTTGACACTTTTGGAGAGGCGCTGTCCCATTTCCCAGAGTGGCCGCACCGCCCTGTAATCCTGCTGGCGGTGCGCCGGGGTCCCAGTCTCCCAGGGTGTAGAATCTTATGACTCCGTTGAGCCAAACCCAGCAGAGCAGAACCTACGCCGGGCACAACAGCAGGAGGCACCCGGCTGCAGGCCACCCTGCAAAGCCACCGGAGTACCCAGAGCTGGGCCAAAGGGAGGCGAGCCGGGAGCTGGCCGGCTGGTGACCGTGAGCACAGCACTGGGAGCCGGGCTGAGCGCAGCACTCTGCTAAACCTGCACACTGGGTCCCCGCTGAGCCCCAGCTCCTCAAAGGGGGTGCCTCTGCCCTCTCACTCCACGCACCGCCCGCCTGTCCTCACCGCCCTCATCCCCCTCTCTGCCAGCACTTCCTTGCTCCAACCTGAGCCCCCTTTGTTGAGTCCACCCTGCTGCCCTGGAGTCTGGCTGGAGAAGTTGGGGGTGGGGGCTTCCCCAGCAGCGCGCAAAGGGTCACCCAGCACAGCCAGCCACGTGGACACACTGGCCTTCGGGCTGCCCGTGCCCTCCGCAGAGTGCCAGCGAGCTGCTCATGTGTCCGCAGGGTCCGCTTACCGCAGTGGACACACCGCCCGCTGGGCCGCTCGCAACATGGTCTCTTTTCCGCCACATCCCTCCCTGGCGCCAGCGGCCCGCGGTGCCCGGTGTTCCGCAGCTTGTAGTTCACTGACTAATTGGCAGGAACAGACGGGCCAGGAGTGGGGCTGCTGGAACCAGTCTGGTGCCGCCTCGGGCACTGCCACCTTCTGCCGCCTTCACCAAGCTCGCGGAGCCGTGTTCTGGCAGCTTCTGCACTGTCTGCGCTCCTGGTCCACGTGGCTGAGCCAGAGCTTCCCCAGTGACGCATCCTGGGGTCCTCGGAAGGGAAGGGGAGCAGGTGGCCCCGGGCATTGGGGGCTCGCTGCTTGGGGGCCCGGACGTGGCCCCGGGAGGGCCTGGCAGCGCTGTGTCCTTGCCCCCACTCCAGACATCACAGGAGGCCTGAACTGGCCTCGCTGGTCTTACAGAACTGGGCTTTGGGAGGGGTAGGCGGCCAGCGCAGCAGACTGTCCCCCTCGGCCAGAAGCCTGGACCCAACTTTCATCACTGGTGCTCCAAAGCGGGCTTCTGTGACCAGTCAGTCAGGCAGGGCCAGGAGGACTCCGGACAGCGAGGCCAAAGCCCTCCATGTCCTGAGAGTGGACGTGGCCAGTGAGGTGCCAGCCATTTGCCCACGACCTCTCCTCGCTGCAGGCATGGGGGATACGGGCACTCCTGGCTCAAGGCCACGCAGAAGGGCTTTGGGAGGCGCTGTGGCCTCTCTGCTCCACATCGGACCTTATGCAGTGAAGGGTGGGAGATGGAACGGCGATCTGGGTGTGGGAGGAGCTGGGAGCAGCTGGCTGGACTGAGGGGGTGGGGGCAGCAGCACAAAGCATGGGGTGACAAGGCACCATGGATGGCAAGTAGGGGGGATGGGCCCCCCAGCCCAGCCTCTGGGTGAGGACTCGACACACAAGCTGGCCCGGCACAAGTCCGGGGGTGGGGGCATCCGGGAGAAACCTCTGTGCCTCCCCGTAGCGCTGTCCCAGGGCCCAGACGTTTGGTCAGACATTCCTGGATGTTTCTGGGAGGATGTTTTTTCAGAGAAGATTAACATTTAGTTTGGATTTTCATGAAGCAGAAGCCTCTTCCCCCGCCCCCATCACCGCCTGCCTCCGATGAGGGTGGGCCTCATCCAACCAGGTGACGGGCTGAATGGAAGAAAGACCGCTGTCCCCAGGCGGGAAAGCGGCCCCGGCCTGGCCGAGGACTCATCCACAGCAGCTACAGGACCCTCCTCCAGGCCCGGAACCACGCCCAGCCCAGCCCCAGCCCTCCTCCGCCTGGAGGCCTGGCCGCGCCCAACAGGCTCCTTCACCTCTCGTGTTTTCATTTCTTCCTCCATCAAGTGTGGCTACTTCGCAGCGAGATTGTCCTGGGGCTCGAGAGTGATAAGGAGAGGTGCTCGAGAAATGTGAACTGGCCCTCGGAATGTCAGACAATATTATTTTTGAATCAGCTTCAAGAGACCACTTCAAGAGGCAGTATTGGAAAATTGATTTTTTTTTCTCCCTTTGGTTTAACCAGATGCCTCCCCGCCGTGATGTCACTGAGCCGTTGTCGTTCACTTGTGGGGCCGCTGCTGGGGGTCCGTGCCTGGAGCCCTACCAGGGCTAGGAGAGGTGGAGGAGTGATAACAGGGGGATGGCCGAGGGCGGGAGATGCTGGATGCCTTGGTCCTTCTGTGTCCAGACCCCAGGCCCCCCCGACTCTGTGTTCCACCATGTCCATCACTTACTGGTCTGGTCACCAGGGCCCCTCTGCCCTCTCTGAGAGATGAGGAAGCTCTGTGTCATCCTAGAACATTCCAGGCTGGAAGGGGCCTGAAGGTCACCTAAGCCAGCCCTGGTCCAGGGCAGGTGCCCTGCTAAGAGCCCCCGGCTCTGTGCCCACCTCCATCGTCTGGCAGCCCAGGCATCACGCTGGCCCTGGGTCTGGGGCTGGGCTGGAGTCGGCCAGGGTCCACTGAGGTGAGCGGAGGGGAGCCTCCACCCCAGTTGTCCTCCCAGGCCTTCTCTGCACCCCTGGATGGGCCCAGTGCCCTCCACAGATCATGCCCAGCCCTCGGCATTGCTGGGTGCCCCCTGCCCAGGCCGGTCCTGCCACGACCACTTGGATCAGGGATGCGAGTTGGTGCCCCTAGGCCACCCCCCAAACTCTGAGTAACCCAGCCTGGATTTAGGTCTGCGCCCACCAGGCGTACCACCTTATGGGGTCTCTTGTGTTGGGTCCTTCGATCTGTAAAATGGGGGGTGGACAGCCCTGGCATTTCGAAGTTGTCCTGAGGGCACTGCCAACGGCAGAGTGACAGCCCAGCTGACAGTCACCCCATCGCCCCGGCGGCAGGGGCCGGAGCACAAGCCAGCTGGGCCCAGCACGGCACGGGGACAGCTGGTGAGACCAGCCCCGTCATTACGGTGGGGAGAAGCCGCTGGGGTGGGGTGCAACTCAGACCCACTGATGAGGTGTGGCCGGTCACGCACGCACAGACAGACCCGCGGATGCAGAGGGAAGCTGGCCAGCCCGGCTCGCTGGGTGCTGACAGGCCCCCAGCCCGGCCCCAGCCTCCTCCAGACCCAGGCCTCCCGCCCACAGGGAGGGCCCCGCGTCCTCCACCGGGACCGGCTCTTACTGCCCAGAGCGTGGTCTTCCAGTCCTGCCCACACCTCCAGCCGCAGCCTCCCCGCCCGGCCTGGCCCCTGGGGTGTCCACCCTTCCCACTGGAGGCCTGAGTCATCTCCCACCTGACCCCTTGGGGCTCCAGCCAGAGCTCAGGGTTAGCTGGGCCCCTGGGGTCGAGGTGGGCGCCCCGGTCATGATCAGCCCGCCGGGAGGGTTCTCTGGCCCCCGCAGCTGCACTGCTGCCCTCTGTGCTCTGCCCTGGTGGCCCCAGGGAGAGGAGCGCCAGGGCACCAGGGGTCCCATGTGTGCCCTTCCCTCCCTGACATCGCGGGCTTCTCTCCCCAGGCCCCCTGGACTGTGTTTCTTTGGGGCCCTCTGAGGTCATTGCTGGGGGTCCCACTTGGCTGCTCTCACCCCGTCATCTGGGCGCGTTGGCCGCTCTCCTGCCCTCAGGCCTGGCCAGCCAGCCGTCTGCTCCGTGGCTGCAGCTGAGATGGGGCCTCGCCTGCCTCCTCCCCCAGGACTGTGGGGGCTGCTGTGGGACCACAGCTCCCCTGGGGCAGAGCCAGCCTGCCCACCCGTCGGGGCTGCAGGTGTGTGGCCCGCAGGAGTCCGCAGAGCGGAGCCCACGGCCAACCCCCCGCTCCAGCGCCCGAGGCCCACGTGGCTCCCTGGGGCCGCCCTCCCTGGGGCGCCTTCTGGGGCCAGCCTTGGGGGCTGCCGGGGCCAGACGCAGGCCCCCCACGCCCTCCGAGCACCCGCGGATGGAGGCACACGCCCTTTGCCTGAGGATCATGTGGACAGTACAGGAGGCGGCCTTGCCCCCTTGGGGCCTCCCTGGCTGCACCCACGGCCCAGGGTCTGGGGAGGCCGGGGGAAGCATGGTTGGCAGCAGATGCCCAGAGGCGCAGGAAGCGGAGGGCTGAGTCCTGGCCCCGGTCTTGTCTCCGTGTTTATTGGACACGGAAGCGCCAAAATGAGCTGACTCCTGGGCCCAGCTCTCTCCTCTGCAAGTGACAAGGCCAGTATCGATTCGTTCTTAATGTGCTTGTAATGGGGCTTGAAATGAACACAGGCTCGTTATTTATTTTCCTTTTTGGTTCCCGGCACCATTCATGGGGCTGGCAACCGGGGACCGGGGGGAGGGGGCAGGGAAGCCTCCCAGAGGCCCTGTCCGCCTCCACTGCCGGGGTCCAGGGCTGGACCCCAGGCCCGCTCAGCCCCTTCAGCCCTGCTGCTGGGCAGAGAGACGGGGCATCGGTGTTTTGTGGGGACAGTTTCCATCAGAGACGATGAGAGCGTCCTGAAGATGGATGGGGGGCTGGGGGCCCGTGAACGTGCTGAACACCACCGAACTGGGCACTTGACAGCGGCGAGATGGTGAGCTGCAGGCTCTGTGTGCTTTGCTACAACACAGTAATCTTTCATAAAGACGCACTGGTCACGTCCTGGTGCTGGCCATCCTGCCCTGAGAGTTCTCTCCAGCCCCTGAGGAAGTTCAGGGTTCCGTACTGGCCAGTCCAGCAGGGGGAGGACCCTACTCTTTGTATGGAGCATCCCCTCGAGTCCTCCCAAGGCCCTTCCAATGTCTCCACCTCCACCCAGCCCTCCCCACTTCCAGGCAGGATGAGGGAGACTACCCAGACCACGAGTGACCATGGGCCCATGAGGATGACCACAGGGACCCAAACTGCTCCAGTACCTTGTCCCTACTTGGGTCTAGCAGGGAGGTGGCAGCTTAGCAGTGCCCAGGACCATCCCCGGTACCCTCAGCATACAGAGATCCTGATCCTGAAACCTGGCAGATCTGGGGAGGGTGTCCAGTGGGGGTCACAGCATCTCAGCACCAAGCAAGGGTGTGAACCACTTGAGGGTGGTGGGGCAGCAGAGGGTGAATCCAGCCGTGGGAGAATTGCTGAGTCCCATGCAGGCTCCACGGCTCCCAAGTGCCCAGAGCCCCGCGAACCTGCTGCCACCCAGAGCTGGTTCTGAAGCCCTAGGCTGAGTCAGCAGCAGCTCCTTCCCGGGGGTTCAGGAGGGGCGAGGCAGCACACTCTCTCCTAAACAAACACCATCCCTCACAAGGGCTTCTCACAGCTGGGCCACTTCAGGCCACACAGGGTGAGAAACACACTGTGCATCCTGGAAAGAACGGCAAGCTGTGATACGCTGGACCCCACGCGACCGGCTGTACATAGATGCAGAGAGCGATTTTCATAAATTCTTTATGCTATTTACTTAGAGCCTGTGTTTATTAAGCTGGTAGGCTTCCAAAAACTCCTTGTAGATTTCTTCCTCCAAAAGTAAGTTTTATTTCTCCAGCCCACCATGAATTAAAAATGGGTCTTTGATATACTCAGCAGATTCTGCCCCATCGTTTTAGACTTACATAAGGAGCAGAAATAGACGGCATTCATCAGCAGTGCAGACACACACAGTTCTCTGCAGTCGTCGAAGCTGAACAGACTCTTAGATGGGCTTCTCCGAGTTCCAGCTTTTGTCCTTCTTTGTTGAGATACTGTGGATGGTCTTTGAGATTCTTGCAAGCTGTGGTGAGGCCTTGAGGAAGCCCCTCTTCTGTGCACACAGCTCCCAAGCCTGTGCATACTTGAATTCATGTAGAATCACTGCACAGCTTTGAAGACCAGCCGATGATAGCACCCCTTCAACGGTTGTGAACCAATGATAGTGGGTTGCCCAGGTCAGAGGGCAGTTGAGACAGCGCAGAGCCTCTGCGGCATCTGGCGTGCTGCCCACAGGGACCACCAGCAAGGGGTCTAGGGAGACCGGGCAGGTGGGTAAGCTCTGTGAGCAGCGTTGGCTGGGGAAGGCAGGGCTTCCAGGGTCAGACAGGGGCTGCAGGGGTGAGGGCGGGAGATGTGCAGAGGGACAGGCAGTGACGGAAGGGAATCTCTACTCCAGGGTGACCTTTCGGTCACAGTCAGCTATGTGATCTACCAGGCCAGTGAAAAGGGCAAAATTTGGTGTCTCTCCTTCAAAGGCAGGAAACAAGTGCCAATAACAATCTTAAAATATAAAGCTTTTTTTTCTTTAAAATATTTTATTACCTCTAAGTAACTTCTTGTGGCTCAGATAGTAAAGAATCTGCCTGCAGTGCAGGAGATCCAGGTTCAGTCCCTGGGTCTGGAAGATCCCCCTAGAGAAGAAAATGGCAACCCACTCTAGTATTCTTGCCTGGAGTTCCCATTGACAAAGGAGCCTGGCGAGCTACAGTCCCTGGGGTCACAAAGAGTCACACACGACTGAGTGACTAACACTTTCACTTTTCAATGTGCAATAGGGATAAAAATGATATTCAATTAACAAGAAAAACTTACAAATTATAAAATAGTATGTTGAATTCATAATTGTATGTAAGGTAATAAATAATGACACTTTATTAATACCATGTCTTGATTAATCGTAAGATTACTTTTCTGACTGCAAAAGTATTTATTAGGTTACCAAAACCAATTCTTTCAGCAACTTCATTTTTCACCAGTGTAATTGAAAATGATGTCAACTGTTCTTGGCAAACAGAAGATTACAAATAATTTTTGATCATTTTTACTCTTGTGAAGGATCTCTCTGTTAATGTAACAGTTACTGGAGTTGTTACAAGTATTTATTGGCTATCACAACATTGAGATAAATCTCTGATAAATTAGCTTGAAACAGAAATTTCTGAACATCTACAGTTGGCCATTCTTACAGAGAAATTTTTCTAAAAAGATTTTAACTTTATACAAACCGGTTTGGGGTAGTTCTGAAATCAGTTTCAAGTGTAAGTTTATGCGATGGCAGTTTAGAGTTCCATCTGATATTGCTGGACATTTGTAGCATTATACAAGAAGTAAAAAGTGGGTTCTTGATTCGTATGTAATTCAAACGCCTGCTTCTGTATTCTAATGCCCAATCTTCAATGAGAAGGAAAATCTTAATTTAAAAGTTGTCTTTCTTACTAGTAATTGACTCATCTGAACCTCCCTATGAAAATAGCATTCTTTTCTGTCGAATCAGTGGTTATTTTTTGGCTGCCAATCACTTCAAACGGGCTTCCCTGGTGACTCAGCTGGTAAAGAATCCGCCTGCAATGTGGGAGACCTGGGTTCGATCCCTGGGTTGGGAAGGTCCCCCAGAGGAGGGCATGGCAACCCTCTCCAGTATTCTGGCCTGCAGAACCCCATGGACTGCATAGTCCTTGGGGTCACAAAGAGTCTTTCATGTTCGCTTTTCACTTGAAACTCAGGATAAATAGTCCCGAGTTTCATCTGTGGAACGTCTCTCCACAAGAGAAGATGCAAACCCTCTGAGAGGATATCATTCACTCTTAGCAACAAGCAAAATTACCATCCTCTTCCTTGAAAAAAATAAAAACAGCTCTTTTCCAAAATACTCAAAACTCATTCCATAAATAAACTTCTCTTTCACTTTATTTCACATCCACAACCATATTATTGCCCTCACTGAAAAGAAACAAAAGCAGCGGTGGGCACTGGGCCACCGAAGCCAACATCAAGGGAAAAAATTTAATTTAGAGGTCAGGTTCTAAGGACCAGATGGAGATGCTTACAGAGCACTTGACCTTGAACGGGTGACCGCACACGAGTGGGCCACCATCTCCTCACCTAGGCAAGGGCTGCCTCCCAGAATCACGGGGAGTGACTGCAACCACGTTCGGGGAACAACTGTAACGGCAGTCACTTGTGGCTGAGTCTGTACCAAGGGTCAGGCGTTAGGGAGATTTTTGTGTCGACTCTGTGCAGTAAGGCTGCGGGGTGGGTGCCAGTGTCTCCTTTACACAGATGAGATCGTTGGCACGTAAACCAGTGAAGCAACTTGCCCAAAATCCCATGGCCCATTTGGAACCCACCCACTGGAGGTGGTGTCGGAGCCCAGGGCCTGGGGATTTTTAATGCAGGGAGTAGAGTGTCTGGCATATAAAGGATCGCTTGGGAGAGCTAAGTCAGTGTGTTCGCTTGCTGGGCCAACCAACAAAACATCACGTTGCTCAGTCGCTACGCCGCACCCGACTCTGCCACCCCACGGACTGCAGCGCGACACAGTGCAAGGGTTAGCGTCAGTTTATGGTCTCGGGGTTCTGGAGGAAGGACGTCTGAGCTCAAGCGGTGGGCAGGGTCGGTTTCTCCCGGGGCCCAGCTCCTGGCTGCTTTCTCATCACGTCCTCACATGGCCCTTTCTCTCTCATCACGTTCTGGGGTCTCTCCCTTTCCTCCTGAGTCCATGGCCGATGTTGGAGCAATGACCCACTCCACTGGCCTCATTTTAACCTGGTCGCCTTTTTCAAGGCCTTATCTCCAAATATAGTTATATTCTGAGGTACAGAGGCTTGGGATTTCAACAAGGGAGTCAGGAGGACATGCTTCATAATATTCAGTACCTGTCATAGACATACCCCCAAGAGGTAGGTCTGTGTACTACTAATCTCTGGAAACTGTGAACATGACCTGGTTTGGAAAATGGAATTTTGCAATGCCATTGGGTTAACAATCTCAAAGGGAGACGGTCATAGATCGGGGACCTTAAATGGGTGTGTAGATGGGACATACAGAAGAGACACACATGGAGGAGCCTGGGGGTGGGGTGGAGTGATGGTCCGTCAGAGCCCAGGAATGCCAGGGGCCCCCAGAATAGACAAGGAAGGCTTCCTCCGGAGCCCCCAGTGGGCACGCAGCCCTGCTGATACCTTGATTTTGGCCTCCAGGGGCCTGCGTGTCTGTTCTTCCAAGCACCTGGTCTGTGGTCTCTCACTGCAGTGACCCCAGGACGTCACAGCACCTTCTCCGACTCACAGTGTCAGGCTCTGGAAAGAAGTGAGACCCTTGGGGGGGGGGGGGGGCGGGCGGCTGATGTTGAAGAGAGGCCCATTTGAAGGAAGGCACGGCGTCTGCCCAGGGCCCAGTGTCGTCTTGCTGTGGCCTCTCTTTAGACAGCCTGGCTTGGGTCTCCCCCCGCCCCCAACACTCCACAGGGAGAGTTAACCGCCAGCTCCTCTCCTGCATGCTCAGCGAGCTCTTTAGCTCCCTTTTGGGAATCTTGTCTATTTCTTTCTTGCTGCAACTCATCTCTTTTCTTCCTAGAGATGAAATGGCTGGGTTTCCTATTCAGGATTTCGTATTTAGCTGCCATTATGTAATTTTGCAGAAACCTTTTGCCCTGCCTCTGCAGGGTGGTCACAGTCAGGCTTAGCAGACGGAGCTCTGCCTTTGAGAAGAGATTTGCTTTGGCATCACCACTGCATCTGCCAGGATTTCGGAAACAGGTTTCTCCCTGGGTAGAAGTGCAAGCTGACGAGGGTTGTACATATCCACCAGGACGGGTGACCAGTCCCGGCAGGGGTCAGGGGGCGGGTCTTTAAGTGGACTCTGCCTCCGGCTCCTCCAAGGGCTGAGGTGCTCAGGAAGGGGTGCCCAAGGCCCGGAGCGTTTGTGCATTTGAATCTCTGAGAACCAAAACAGTAAAAGCTGTAAAACAGCCTATATTTTGGAACCTAAGCTGTGAAACCTTTTGCAGAGCAGATAATGGCCACTAACATCCATGCTCAAAAGGTCAGTTTTCCTATTTGGACTTTGACTTAAATGGAGAAGTCTTAACTCCAAATGAAGTACTGCTCGGGGAGTGTGTGGTGAGGAGCCTGCCACCATCCGTCTCCACTCACGGCAACAGTGCCGGGAGGACCCCGACCCCCAGCCCGTGCTCTCTCCTCTCACCCCCAGTGAGCAAAAGTCTCTGTTTCTCAGACTCACCTCAGGCAAGGCCAATGCCTACTGAGTCAAAACTCAACCTTGGAAATAGCCGTCTACACAGCCACCCGGGTCTCCTGGTGCTGCCCAGCCTCTGGCCCCCTGTTTGAAAGACCCTTCAGCCCCGTGGGCAGCCCCCTCCGAACCAAACCCACCTTTGATCATGCAACCTCAGGCCCACCTGCAGCTGCCCAGCCCTGTCCCCAGCTTGCCCTCACCATGTCCTTCTCCTCCCCACACCACCTACACACACCCCAGAAACATCCTCAGACTTGGTAGCGCTGGATACTGCAGATCCCAACCCTGGACTCAAGCAGGTCCCCCTCCCCACAGCCTCCTGTCTCCCCAGCTCACGTCCTTGGGGAGAGAGCTGGAAGCCGACCCTGGCCTGGGACAGCCTTCCCATGAGACCCCAGTCGTGGTCAACAGCTTAAGGGACTTCACCAGAGTCCCAGGCCTGCAGATCCATCCAGGCACACCTGGATTCCAAGCTCACGGAGCGTGCGGCGTAATGCAGGTATCTTGCTTAAGCTTTAGACTGCAAGGTTGTTTGTTATCCGGCAGTAGGTAGCAGACACACTCTCCCCAACTGTGTACCACGATGCTATTCAGCACAACCCACCAGAGGTTCTGCAGTGGAATTAAAGATATTTCCACAGTAAAATGTGAAATAGAGACACAGAAACTCCATCAGAAAATGCCAAAAACAGAGAGACAGGGGAAGAATTAAGTTCTAAATATCAACCCTCCTTGCAAGTGAGAGTTCAAAAGCCCAAAGGGATCAGAGTCCCTTTGCCCACGTTACTAAACATCCGGAGAATCACCACCATGTCCCAAGTCCTTTCCTGCTTCTCAATGCAGGGCTGGACTGGGGCCTGACCGCCCTGCTCACTCAGGAGTGCCGTGAGCTCAGGGAAGCATCTCCTTGGCCCAGCTCTTTGATTCCCGGTCGTGGCTAGAACAGGCATCGTAACAGACACCAGGTAAATCCCCAAAGTGCCGGAGAAGAACCTGGGGTGTCCTGGTTCACGCTCCGCCTCCCCACGCAGGGTGCACACTCGTGCCCCTACCTTACCTGAACCCTCTGCCTTCGGATGACTTTTCCCTCCCCCGAATGCCCCCCTCCCCAGCCCTCCTGTCGTCACCCAGTTTCCCCTTTTAGCCTCCTTCCCGCCCCCAGCCTTCCTGATGACACCGGGCCTCCCAGGGATGACAGGTGATGGGTGTGATGGATGAGCATCTCCGGCATGCACACACATCAGACTCCGGCGGCTTGGAGCCTCCTCGCCTCCATCACTGGTGGCCGCCTCGTGGTGCTTCTGCTTCCGTGTCCATCCAGCCAAGGAGCACGGGCGCTGCTCTGCCCATCCATGCCGCCGGCGCCTGGAGACAAGCGCAAGCCTGCAGATGCGCGAGGCGGCCAACATGGACCAGTGGCAGGGGCGCTCCCTGGAGATGCGGCCGCGTTGGGTCACGTCCTGAGGAACAAGGAGGGACCCTCACGGCAGGCACTTCATCCCAGGAACTGAGGGGTCGGCCAGGACCTGGAGCAGGCCCGTGGCTCAGGAGCCCTGTGGGAGGCGGTGTTAGAGCCACAGGCTGTGGATTTCCTTCTGGGGCCCGACTCCCCTTGGTTTGCTCCCCATAGAGGTAGGGGCTCCCCTCAGTGAGGCAGATTCTTTATAATCTGAGCTGTCAGGGAAGCCCGGGGCAGGAGGGGAGGGAAGGAGTCAGGTTATATAGACGCTTATAACCAGGGGCAGGTAGTCCGAAAATCAAAAGATTGTTGTTGATGGGGAAACCCAGGGCTTCCCTGGTAGCTCAGACTGCAAACGATCCACCTGCAATGCAGGAGACCTGAGTTCGATCCCTGGGTTGGGAACATTCCCTGGAGGAGGGAAAGGCTACCCACTCCAGTATTCTTGCCTGGAGCACCCCATGGACAGAGGGGCCTGGTGGACTACAGTCCATGGGGTCACAAAGAGTCGGACATGACTGAGCACAGCACAGGGAAAACCAGGGAGCTCGAGTTAAGGAATTCAGCCCTTTCTAGTGCGTGGGACTGGAGAAGAAATGGCCACTCACTCCACTGTTCTAGCCTGGACAGAAGAGCCTGGTGGGTCCCAGTCCGTGGGGCCGCAAAGAGTCACCCAGGACAGAGTGACTACACTTAGGCAGGGGAAGTACAAGAGTCTGGCCTTGCTGGACTCTCTCCTTCGTGCGCATCGCAGCTCTCTGGGGCCAGGTCAGTTCAGCCCTGCTCAGTCACTCAGTCCTGTCCGACTCTGCTGCCAGGGAGCAGGCGCTGCTCCTCTTGAGCTCAGAATTTCACTTTTGGAGGCCGGGCTCCCGAAGGCGGTGAATCCTTGCTTACTGACGTGGCTGGAGACGTTCCGTCTCACACCTGCTTGACCCGGGGACCAAGGTCTCAGCAGCCTGGGGGCCACAGGGAGGGGCGAGGTGGTGGGGCAGGAGGCGGGGCGGGAGGCGGGGCAGCCCCGGGGCGGCCCCAGCCCTTCCCCTGACCCATCCCGCCAGGGGGCTGGCTGTGCCTATCTTCCAGGGCAGACCCCCGGATGCTAGTGACTGAGCCTCATTTGGGGCCCTGACGGTGAGCTGCAGTGGGGCATTCTGCAGGGTGAGCACCTCCCTCCCCCACTGCTGCTCCAGGAGCCCCTGAAGCAAACCGAGTAAGGGGGTGAATAGGTGTGGCAGATTTCGGGGCGGCCGCCAGGCCCGCGTCTCAGAGGGACATGTGGCTTCTGGGAGCAGGCCCCTCCCCCATAGCCTCCGTCAGTCACCCTTGGGGTCAGCCGCGGTGACCACAGCGCCTGTACCCCACTCCCCTCTCCCTTCCCTCAATCCAGACGCCATCCCTTCCCCACTTGGTCCCCAGGGGCCCTTCACAGACACCCGTGTGCCAGACCCCATCCCGGGGTCTGTTTTCAGGGATTCAAGTTGGAAACAGGAAGGAATGAAGGAGTCAGAGATGTAGCAGGGTCATCGCTTTTATGTCAAATGAGACTCGGAAAAGACAACCAGCTTGGTCAAGGAGTCCCCGTGACGACTGCAGGAAAGGCTCAGGAGCTGTCCTCCTACCCGCGGGGTGACTCCGCCGGACGGCGAGACCAGCCCTGTTCCCAGGACAACACTGTCCCTCGGCCCCTGCTGCTCTTCCCTGGTTCGTCCGGAACCACTGGAGACTCCGAAGACCTTTATTCCCTCACGCTTGGCTTGAGAGTTGCCTCGGTGGGACTGGGGCAAGAATAGGTGTTTTTCTCCCCAGAAATAGGTCTGTTCTCTTTTGGAATCATTTCCCCCAAAACCGTCAGGGCTGACAACAAGCCGGCTGTGTTCAGATGCTTTCCTGAGGCACAGACTTCTCCGTGCTGACAGCGTCTCCCACAAGTGCTCTCGTCGCTCCTCAGGAGCCTTCTCACCATGTCTTGCTGGGCCCACCCACTCGCCCTGTCCCCTCCTTCCTGTAACTGAACACATAGTTCATTAAGATCTTTGGTAGTGGCGGAAATGTTACCGAGGAAGGAAAAGCTGTTGACAATTTTATTTTTAAAAGTAACTAAGAATAGGGCAAACCTTGTAAAAATAGCAAGCCTGCCAACAGGATTATGCCCAAGGCCAAGTTCTCCTTCTGAAAATCAGAGTTTGGGGTTTAACAAGATGGCAGAGAAGCTTAGTCTCACGCACAGCCACGGAGGTCTTGGGGATGAGGGTGGACACTAGGAGGGGGTCCCTGCCTGGGCCACCAATGAGCAACAGCTTCTGCAGCCCATGGCCTGCTCCTTCCCACCCAGATCCACCTAAGGCAGAACCTCCTGCCCACCCACACCCTTCAGAACACGAAGAAACTCACCTGATCTACCTGAATTAGGTCCACGCTTTACCTGATGAGACGAGGGAAATGTCCTCTGAGATCATCTTTCATATGATCCCTATTACCCGAGAGCTTAGGAGACACACAATGCTACTGGAGGGACTGGATCCTATGAAACTCCCGAATATTTATTGGGAGGAAATTGCTGTTTCCAACATGGCTCTTGTGTTCACCTTTGACCCGTGGCCAGAAGGGATGGGTGATACAGGGTGAAGATCTTCACCGAGTGAAGCAGGGGAGACTGGCGGGCGGTGGAAGCCCCAGAACCAGAAGGAAGCCAGCGCAGGCGAGCGGGGGTCCGGAGGTGAGGAGGGCAGCAAACCAGGTGTCCTGAAGGCCCAGCCCAACCCCGCGTCTTGGGCGGGCAGAGTCCCTTGGTCCTGGGTCAGCAGTTTCATCAGGCAGGGGCCCCCGAACGTAGCTTGGGTGTGGACAGGTCCTTCAGGGCAGTGGGGAACTGCTCTGGGAAATTGTGAATGCACCTCACGGTTCTTGGATTGTCAGAAAGGCCCGGTGAGGCAAGTCAGGGGTGCAGAAGAGGGGGTTTACCTGAGAGGCACAGGGAGAGGACGCGCAGGCTCAGATCCTGGAGCCTTCCAAGAGCTGATCCTGAGAGGTCCAGAAGGGAAGGCTTGTGGCAGTGGACCATCAGGGGCTACCCGGGGGCAGGAGGGGGAATGAAGAGCCCGCCCACTCCTGCACCAGCCACCCTCCCGCCATCAGCGATCTGTTTTTCCCTTGGTTGGCTTTGCTTTTCTAGAATAGCTTATGAATGTAACCATACAGCGTGTAACCTTTTAGTTCTGGTATCTTGTCCTCAGAAAAATGTGTGGAGTTTCATCCATTTGTTGTGTGAACCAGTGGTCTGTGCTTTCAGCACAGAGCGGTGTTTCACTGCAGGGAGGTCCTGCCGTCTGTTTACGGGACCCTGAACCTGCTCTGTCTTCAAGGAGCAGAGAGTAGAGGGGAGATGGGAGGCAGGCCATCACTGGTGAAACACGTTAGAGCTCTGGGCTCCTCGGATACTTGTGGCATTTCTTCACTAAGTATCTAGAGAGCACCTGCTGTATACCAGGGTCACTCCGGGCACTGAGGACGCAGAGATGACCCTGGAGGAGACAGTCGGGCAGTGGCAATGCCGTGCAGCCAGGACGATCAGCCGGGGAGGCACTTTGTTCCCTGGGGGCCACAGAGGGGGGAAGGGGAGTGGACTAGAGGTGACACTCCTGTGAGGCTGGGACTCCAGATCTGGACCGAATCAGACGCCCCGCTTCGTGATGCAGCTTCCCAAGTCCTAGGGATGGAGACCTCTTGCCCCACGCTTCATGTTGGCCAGGGTTGATTCTCTGTGGTGGACAGAATTTTGGAAGCAGGGCCTGCGGTCTGGAAGCTCTAAGACACAGCTCTATGGTGGCAGAGTCGAAGATCAGATGTGGGTCTTCAGGATCGTACTTCTGATGAAAAATAAAAGCCAAGATGTTGATTAAACTAAATCCTGGGAAGTACAAGTATCTTTACACTGTGTCCTTCTGAGGCTGAGCCCCAAAGGCCCCCTTCTGTCAACCCCTGATTCCCCAGGTGGGTCTGTGGAGGGGCGTGGTTATGTCCTGCAAGCGAGCATGCCTTGAGTCCACTGAGTGGGTCTCCCTGGGGTCCCCTTGGTACTCACGCTGCCAGCCAACTCCCACCAGCTGGCACCTGTGTCTTGGGGAGGGGCTTGCCCTCAGATGGCAGAGCCCCTCTCCCACTGCTTGGCATGAGCAAGTGCCAGCAAGTGGTCAGCCTGAATCCCAGTCCACCCTGGGGCCAGCCCTGTGACGTGGCTGGTGGGCATGGGGTAGTGAAAGCCCAGCCCACCCTTGACCCTCGGTGGGGCAGGTTTCATCACACCCCAGATCCTGCTGGTTACCCTGGGGGGCTGACCCACCTAGCCCCACGTCTCCGCCCCTCGCAGGGTAGCCGTGCTCTCTGCTCTGCGCATCGCTGCCTCCTCGCCCTCGAATCTCCGCTCAGACTCTGCGCCTGGGGAGATGTGACATGCACGAGGGCTTCTTCTGTGTGTGCTGCACCTTCAGCTCCATCTTTGCTAAAACAGCAAACACACACTCTTCTGAATCAATAGCGGGCGCTCCAGAGCTGTGTGCCTTTAACAAGCAGGTCTCTGGCGCCCCACAGTAAAGCCTGGGACCCCAGAAAGAACACGCGTCCATCCCAGCTTTTCACACAGCAGTGATGTGGCTTCGGTAAGACCCTTATCGTCTGAGGGAAGTCCTTCATCTTCAAGAGGAAATCGCAGGGACTTCCCCGGAGGTTCAGTTGTTAAGGCTTCACCGTCCAATGCAGGGGACACAAGGTCGATCCCTAGTCAAGGAACTAAGATCCCACATGCGCAGGCCAGGGGGCACAAAGCAAAAAGGGAAAATAAGCGGCATTGTAACAAACTCGGCAGAGACTCTAAAGTGGTCCACATCAAAAAATACTGGGGGAAAAAGGAAGTCTCTGCACCAGCCTGCCCAGCAGTCGAGGGTGTCGAGCATGGCTGTCCTCCGTAGCTGCAGAGTGACAGCGTCGCCCCGCCCCGTTCATCCTGGCCCTGTCCACGGGCACCAGGCTTCCTGCAAGCAGCTAACAGAGTCCCACACGGACTTGACGTTCTCTTCCCGCACAGCTGATGCTTCGCTAGCTGGTGACATTTATGTGCAAACATCTCTGAAGCTCTACTGTGTGTGGCACAAATAGAAACTCATTCCAGGCTGCAAAGTGGCTCCTAAGCCATCCCCCGGCTCCAAATGAGAAGACTGGGGCTCAAAGAGGCTTCGTCCCTTTCCCAAGGTCACACAGCTTAAGAGTCAAGCCCAGGAACCAAGCCCAGACATTCTGCCTCCATCACCCAAACTCTCAGACTCCTTGCTCTCAAGGCCTAAGGGCCTGACTACTTGTCTAGTAAACACTCGAGAGACCAGTCACCAGGGCAGAGGAACTAGCTCACCGGCTGAGTTACCTCCTCTGTTCATGGAGATCACGTCTCAGGCAGCATTCTTAGACAGTCTGGCGTACAGCTCCCTAAGACTGAGACTGGAACGAATCAGCCCTACTTACTAAAAATACACCTGGTATACACGCTGCCTCTCACACCTCCTCGAGGCGACTGGCAGGACCAACAGCATCTGGCCCTGGGAGCCTGCCGAGCTGGCGCGGAGACCCCGGGGTCGGGAGGGTCAGGGTGGGGGCGTCCTGGCTGACTTGTGCCTGTCGCAGGTGATGCCGTTTTCTGCGCTCTGCCTCTAAGCAAACATCCTAGGTCCTCCAGTATCGAGGTGGCCCAAATAAGTTAAAAAAAGACCAACAGACAAAGGAGAAAGTCCAAGATAAGAGAACAGGTCCCCTATTTCCTTACACAAAGGAGATGGCCACACAGGGGAAAACTCACAACCTAAATGGACTCTTTTTTCGCTGCTCCACCTGCTTCCTAGGTTAAACACAAGCCCATGAAGATACGGCTCAAGGTCCAGGAATAAGATCTGCCCAAGGATGGAGGGAAGAGAACAGATACTCGCTGTGCACCTACTGTGTGCAGGGCAATGCCCACCTCGCTCCCATTGCTAACCCCACCCTCCCCTCATCCTGGGTCCTGCCTACATGGAAGGAAACTGCATGTCAGGGAGGTTCCATCACCCCCAAGGCCATGCCGCCAGCAAACACCCCCTGGAGCCCACTCAGCTCCAGCTCCTCCTCACCCCCACTCCAGGCTGCCTCCCAGGGTTTTAGGAGTGAGGACAGGGTGACCAGGACAGCTTCCGAGGGGCTCTGAGTCAGCTCAGGAACCACCAATGTTAGTGTCCCTGGAGAGGTACTGCATTCCCTGCAGGCAGAACAGGTAAGCCTGGGCCACATCCAGGGCACCTGTGAAGCATCACCAGGACATGTAAAGCCTGGAAGGGTCTGTGCAGAGGGGGCACCATTGGGCCTGAGTCCCACAGTGGGGAACGTGAGGTGTGGTTGGGGGACACGTGGGGACAGGCCAAGGCAGGGAGAAAGAGGGTCAGCTGGACCCCACGCACCCTCCCATCACAGGAGTGCCCCCCGCCCCAGGCACCCTGACACCTGATGGAAGAGCTTGCTCTGACCTGCTGCCAGCAGGGACGGAAAGGCGTGTCCTAATGCTGGCATCAGGGCTCCAGGGACGAGTGCGTCTGCAGACGTCCATCGGTCCCCGTCCTGGTCAGCCAGAGCCATGGGGGAAGGACTCGGGCTCACAGCAGCCGCTCCCTGAACCCCGAGGGGAACTTCAGCCCTGCGGGCAAAGCAGCCACTGAGCTCACGACCTCCTGCTCCCGCCTGGTGCACCCAGAGCCTCAGAACCCCCTGTGCACCAGGCATCATCTCAGGCCGGCGCCAACCCCACAGCGGGAGCCGCACAAGTCGAGGACCCAGCCACAGAGGGCGGGGCGGGCACCGCGGAGCCACGCGGGCTCAGGCAGCCACGCTGCACACCCCTCGGGCTCTGCCCTGAAGTTGGGGGCAGAGCCTGTCACCCACGCCTGGGACAAGAAGATAAGGCAGAGAGCATCATCAGGGGTCAGCTTTCCGCCCGTGACCCCCGACCGGATCATAGAACCTGCAGCGGGGAGGGCGGGGAGCTCCGAGGCTGGGCCCGGAGATGCCCCAGAGCCCTTCCGACCTGATCACGGTCTGGGCAGAAAGTGGTCCAAACCCTGGGGAGGGTGGAGACCCCATAGGCCTTCCAGACCGAGCTCTGTCCCAGCTTTTAACCCAATCATCTCTATACTTCAAAATTTTTGGAATTCAGATTATTCCAACCAACAGACAAAGTGAGCTCTGTGCCCAGGGTGGGGGTAGGGTAGGGATCAATGTCATAATTAACAGTAAGAGAATTCAGGAAACTGGCTATGCCCACAATTCATAAATGCTGTGCCATGAAACACTGCCCTTTCAAGAAGCATGAAAAATGCTCCCCATGAAAGAAACGCCTACTAGCTTCATTTGTGTTTCTGAAGTTTGTATGTGTCGCTGTAAATTTTTGAAGCGTGATGTCCAGGCACATGTGTGTGTAATGTGTCTGCTGAGAGTGGCTATAACCTCAGAGGACCAGCTGATCCCCGAGTCTCATCAGCCTGCGGTCACCACACAGCCCCCCATGCAGGACACATGGGCTTTCTCTGCAGGGTTTGCCTCCCCCAAACCTCTCCACTGTAGCATAGTTTTCAGGCCCAACTGTGTCCGACTCTTTGCAACTCCATGGACTGCGGAATGCCAGGCCTCCCTGTCCATAACCAACTCCTGGAGCTTACTCAAACTCATTGAATCTGTGATGTTGTCCAACAATCTCATCCTCTGCCATCCCCTTCTCCTGGCTTCAATCTTTCCCAGGGTTTTAGGAGTGAGGACAGGGAGACCAGGACAGCTTCTGAGGGGCTCTGAGTCAGCTCAGGGACCGCCGAGGTCTTTTCCAGTCTTTTCCAGTGAGTCAGCTCTTCACATCAGGTGGCCAAGATATTGGAGCTTCAGCTTCAGCTTCAGAATCAATCCTTTCAATGAATATTCAGGACTGATTTCCTTTAGGATGGACTGGTTGGATCTCCTTGCAGTCCAAGGGATTCCCAAGGGTCTTCTCCAGCACCACAGTTCAAAAGCATCAATTCTTCGGCGCTCAGCTTTCTTTATGGTCCAACTCTCATATCCATACATGACTACTGGAAAAACCATAGCCTTGACTAGACGGACCTTTGTTGGCAAAGCAACATCTCTGCTTCATCTGGCCCAGTGTTTTTCATGATGTACTCTGCATAATCTGTATGCATGTCAGAAAGCAACAGTTACAACCGGACATAGAACAGCAGACTGATTCCAAATAGGAAAAGGAGTATGTCAAGGCTGTATATTGTCACCCTGCTTATTTAACTTAAATGCAGAGTACATCATGAGAAACGCTGGGCTGGAGAAGTACAAGCTGAAATCAAGATTGCTGGGAGAAATATTAATAACTTCAGATATGCAGATGACATCACCCTTATGGCAGAAAGTGAAGAAGAACGAAAGAGCCTCTTGATGAAAGTGAAAGAGGAGAGTGAAAAAGTTGGCTTAAAGCTCAACATTCAGAAAACTAAGATCATGGCATCTGGTCCCATCACTTCATGGCAAATAGATGGAGAAACAGTGGCAGACTTTATTTTGGGGGGTTCCAAAATCACTGCAGATGGTGACTGCAGCCATGAAATTAAAAGACGCTTGCTCCTTGGAAGGAAAGTTATGACCAACCTAGACAACATATTAAAAAGCAGAGACATCACTTTGCCAACAAATGTCCATCTAGTCAAGGCTGTGGTTTTTCCAGTAGTCATGTGTGGATGTGAGAGTTGGACTATAAAGAAAGCTGAGTGCCAAAGAATTGATGCTTTTGAACTGTGGTATTGGAGAAGACTCTTGAGAGTTCCTTGGACACCAAAGAGATCCAACCAGTCCATCCTAAAGGAGATCAGTCCTGAATATTCATTGGAAGGATTGATGTTGAAGCTGAAATGCCAATACTTTGGCCACCTGATGCAAAGAACTGACTCATTGGAAAAGACCCTGATGCTGGGAAAGATTGAAGGCAGGAGGAGAAGGGGATAAAAAAGGAAGAGATGGTTGGATGGCATCACTGACTCAATGGACATGAGTTTGAGTAAGCTCCAGGAGTTGGTGATGGACAGGGAGGCCTGGTGTGCTGCAGTCCATGGGGTCACAGAGAGTCAGACACAACTGAATGACTGAACTGAATCAAACTGAGCTCTGCATATAAGTTAAATAAGCAGGGTGACAATATACAGCCCTTTTGATGTTCACTTCAGCTCTTTTGTGATGTCAATCAATTACACTACACTTCAATTTACACTACAATTTATACTACACTTTTTTATGGCCAGTCTCATTCTTAGTGGCTGCAGCTGACGAAGGGAAGCTTGACGTGAAAAATACTCACTTGCTCCCTCCTAAGCATCCATGCACAGCCCCAAGGCACTCAGCAGGGTGAGGTGTCCTACACAGATGGGGATTTCTTACTCTCTCACGTAAGGAAGGGTGTGGCGCAGATGGTCCACGGTGCAAGGCACTCCTTACTCCAGGACACATGGCCTCCAGCCCCTGGTTCGCATCACGGTATAAAACTGCTGCCGCTGCTATAGCCGTCACGCCTGCATTCCCGCCAGCTGGCCAGAAGGCAAGGGAAGATCAGGTACCCTTCCCTTTCAAGGGTTGCATACAATACCGCGGCCACTTTCTTGGCCAAAACCTTATCTCCCAGCCACATCTAGCTGTAAGAGAGGTTTTATTTTGAGCAGGCTTGTGCCCAGCTAAAATATGAATGTGAAAAGTGAAAGTGTGAGTCACTCGGTCGTGTCCGACTCTTTGCGACCCCACGAACTGCAGCCCTCAGCCTCCTCTGTCCATGGGCTTCTCCAGGCAAGAGTACTGGAGTGGGGTGCCCTGCCCTCCTCCAGAGGACCTTATGTCTCTTATGTCTCCTTCATTGGCAGATGGGTTCTTTACCACTAATGCCATCTGGGAAGTCCCAGCTAAACTGTGGGAGTACTGCTATGAGAGAAGAGACAAGACGAACGTCGGGGGCTGCCGGCAGCCTCTCTCACAGTCAATAACACGTATTAATGCCATAAATCTACTAAACTTGATTGCACTCAGTTAATTATGCTTCTTCTTTTGTGCATGTACTCTAAAATAAATACATTGCATTCCTGAGAGCAGTTTTAAGTTTACAGAACAATTGAGCAGAGAGTTCCTATACATTACACACACACACAGAGGCATGCACACAATTTTCCTTATTAACATATTGCCTTAGCGTGATGAATTTCTTACAGTTGATGAACCAACATTGATACAATACTGTTATCTGAAACCCAGTTACATGAGGGGTCACTCTTTGTGTCATAAATTCTGTGAGTCTGGACAAACATATGACGATGTCCACCCGCCATTACAGTCACACAGGGGACTGTCACTGCCCTAGCGACCCATGTCCCACCTACTCACGCCCCCATAATCACTTATCTTCTTATTATCTCCATAATGGCGCCTTTCCCAGAATGGCATCGAGTTGGAATCACAGAGTATGTAGACTTCTCAGGTTGGCTTCTTTCACTTAACAATGTGCATCTAAGTTACTTCTATGTCTTTTCATGACTTGATAGTTCATATCCTTTAGTGCCAAATACTATTCCATCACCTGGATGGATTGCAATTTATTTATCTATTCATCTACTGAGGGACACCTTGGTTGCTTCCAAATTTGGACAGTTATGGGCAAAGCAGCCGAAAACATTGGCCTGCAGTTTTTTGTGTGTATATAAAAGTGCTGGAGAAGACTCTTGAGAGTCCCTTGAACAGCAAGGAGATCAAAACAGGCAGTCCCAAAGGAAATCAACCCTGAATATTCACAGGAAGGACTGATGCTGAAGCTGAAGCTCCAATCCTTTGGCAAAGAGCCAACTCATTGGAAAAGACCCTGATTCTGGGAAAGCTTGAAGGCAGGAGGAGAAGGGGACGACAGAGGATGAGATGGTTGGATGGCATCACCGACTCAATGGATGTGAGTTTGAGTCAACTCCGCGAGTTGGTGATGGACAGGGAGGCCTAGCGTGCTGCATGCAGTTCATGGAGTTGCAGAGAGTCGGACATGACTGAGCAACTGCAAAATTTGACCATACAAGAGAAAATGCCAAGGAGCCCGACCACTGGATCCTATGGTGATGGCTTGTTTTGCTTTCCAAGAACCTTCATCCTGTTTTCCAAGGTGGCTGTGCCACTTTGCATTCCCATGGGTGATGCCTGAGTTCCTGTTGTTCCACATCCACACTAGCACTGAGCGCCATCGGAGTTCTGGATTCTACCCCCTCTAATAGGTGTGCAGTGGCGTTTCCTTGTTTTAATTTGCAATTCCCCAGAGCGATGTGCTTATTTGCATCTGAATACCTTCTCATGTGAGATTTCTCTTCAAACCTTTTACCCACATTTTAATTGGATTCTTTGCTTATTATTGAGTTTTAATAGTTCTTTGTAGATTTTGGACTTGCAGGTCCTTCCTCAGACGTGTGCTTTGCAAATATTGCCTCCCAGTTGGTGGCTTGTCTTTCTCTTCTCTTAGCAATGTCTTATGAAGAGCAAAAGTTTTTAATTTTAATGAAGCCCAACTCATCTTTTTTTTTTAATGATCATGCTTTTGGTGTTATATCTAAAAACTCATTACTAAAGTCAAGGTCACTTGGATTTTCTCCCATGTTATTGTCTGGGAACTTAATAATTTGCATTTTACACTGGGCTCTATGATCTATTTTTGAGTTAACTTTTGTGAAAGGTTTAAGGTCAGTGTCTAAATTCATCTTTTTGCATGTGTGTCTCCTTGTGAATATTTTTGTACCATTAAATATTAATTGTAAGGACTACAAAGAGACTGGAAAATATCATGATATAATGTTAAGTGGAAGGCAGCAGGCAGTCTCCTCTCTGCAGTAGATACACCTGAATTAGTAAGAGGAATGGGCACTGGCAGAGAGAGAGGAGCGCTGATGGAGGGTGGGGGAGCAGCGGTCTGCAGGAAGCCTGGAAAAGCTGATGCTGCCAAGGGGATGCCCCGGGCCTGTGGCAGGGGACAGAGCTGAGGACCGTGATGTAAGCCACTGAGGTGTCTGAGTGCCTGTGTGTGCTCAGTCACTCAACCGTATCCAACTCTGTGCAACTCCAAGGGCTGTAGCCCACCAGGCTCCCCTGTCCATGGAATTTTCCAAGCAGGAATATTGGAGTGGGCTGCCATTTCCTACTTCCTGACCCAGGAATCAAAGTTGCATCTCTTGCGTCTCCTGCATTGTCAGGAGGAGTCTTGACCATTGCAACACCTGGGAAGCTTCAAGCCACTGAGATGAGGGGAGGTCCAAACAAAGCGATGGGAAGGGAAGGGTTGAGAGCCAGATGCCTCTGCTTGCAGAGAAGCCCTCCTGCAGACTCTGAGGTCTGTGCAGCCCCACCAGTCATGGTATTAGTCATGCTCCAAGTGGCAGAAATGGGGCTGGAACTAGGTCCCTTGGGATGCAAGCTCAGGAGGATCTCACAGTTGTGGACAGACAAAATGGGTGAGAGCCCGGCGCCATTTATCCCCCCAAGGCTTTGGCCCCGACCCCCCACCTGGAAACCCTGGTCCCGCAGAACCTAGGTTGTGTCAGCTGAAAAAAGATGCCCAGTGTGAGATCTGAGAGTTAAGTTTTATTTGGGGCAAAATGAGGACTGCAGCCTGGGAGACAGTAGTGGGAGAAGGTCAATATATACGATTTTGCTGGAGGGGGAGTTCACTGCAATCAAGCAGTTACTTTACAAAAGGTTGTCTGCTGGTCACGGGATGCTGACGTCATCAAGGGGAGACTTAGTGCCTTTACAGACACGAGGAGAAGCGTGGATTGGATTATGAAAACAGTTCCTGAAACTACCTATCTAAAGACCTGTCCGCCCGGTTTCCCTGGAGCACAGAGAGCCTCACCCCCCTCCTGAACTCTGCTCAGAGGGTGTGGAAGGTCGGCAGCTGCCTCAGTGCAGAGGCAGAGGGCGAATGCCCTTGTTGCTGTTCAGTCGCGAGCAAACGCTGTGGGTAGTGTGAGATGAGGACGTTGCAGGTGAGGGTCCCGCGGGCCGAAATGACTCAAGGCAGGGCCGGGCCTGTGACTTGGGCCCTGTCTCTCCCCAGGTCTGGAGTCCGAGGCCAGGTATTACCTGACTGACATCCCACGTTGCTGGGAAGACCTCAATCCCTGTTCCTTCCCGGGAGTCAGCCATTTGCCCCCAGATCCCAACATAAGTTCAGCTCAGTTCAGTCACTCAGTCATGTCCGACTCTTTGCAGACCCATGGACTGTGGCACAACAGGCCTCCCTGTCCATCACCAACTCCCAGAGCTTGCTCAGACTCATGTCCATTGAGTCAGTGATGCCATCCAACCATCTCATCCTCTGTTGCCCCCTTCTCCTCCTGCTTTCAATCTTTCCCAGCATCGGGGTCTTTTCAAATGAGTCAGTTCTTCCTATCAGATGGCCAAAGTATTGGAGCTTCAGCTTCAGCATCAGTCCTTCCAATCAATATTCAGAGTTGATCTCCTTCAGGATGGACTGATTTGACCCCTTGCAGTCCAGGGGACTCTCAGGAGTCTTCTCCACACCACAGCTCAGAAGCATCAACTTTTTGGCACTCAGCTTTCCTTATGGTCCAACTCTCACATGACTACTGGAAAAACCGTTGCTTTGACTAGATGGACCTTTGTCTGAAAAGTAGTGTCTCTGCTTTTTAATATGCTATCTAGGTTGGTCATAGCTTTTCTTCCAAGGAGCAAGCATCTTTTAATTCGTGGCTGCAATCACCATCTACAGTGGTTTTGGAGCCCAGAAAATAGTCTGTCACTGTTTCCACTGTTTCCCCATCTGTCTGCCATGAAGTGATGGGACCAGATGCCATGATCTTCGTTTTCTGAATGTTGAGTTTTAAGCCAGCTTTTCCCCTCCCCTCTTTCACTTTCATTAAGAAGCTCTTCAGTTCCTCTTCACTTTCTGCCATAAGGGCAGTGTCATCTGTGTATCTGAGGTTATTGATATTTCTCCTGGCAATCTGGATTCCAGCTTGTGTTTCATCTAGTAGGCATTTTGGATAATGTATTCTGTATATAAATTAATTAAGCAGGGTGACAACATACAGCCTTGACGTACTCCTTTCCCAATTTGGAATCAGTCTGTTGTTCCATGTCTAGTTCTAGCTGTTGCTTCTTGACCTGCATACAGATTTCTCAGGAGGCAGGTCAGGTGGTTTGGTATTCCCATCTCTTTAAGAACTTTACACAGTTTGCTGTGATCCACACAGCCAAAGGCTTTGGCATAGTCAATGAAGCAGAAGTAGATGTTTATCTGGAATTCTCTTGCTTTTCCTATGATCCAACAGATGTTGCCAACTTGATCTCTGGTTTCTCTGCCTTTTCTAAATCCTGCTTGAACATCTAGAAGTTCTCAGTTCACATACTGCTGAAGCCTGGCTTGGAGAATTTTGAACATTACTTTGCTAGCTATGAGATGAGTACAATTATGCAGTAGTTTGAGCATTCTTTGGCATTGCCTTTCTTTGGGATTGGAATGAAAACTGACCTTTTCCAGTCCTGTGGCCATGCTGAGTTTTCCAAATTTGCTGGCAGATTGAGGGCAGCACTTTCACAGCATCATTCTTTTAGGATTTGAAATAGCTAAGCTGGAATTTCATCACCTCTGCTAGCTTTGTTTGTAGTGATGCTTTCTAAGGCCCACCTGACTTTGAGTTCCAGGATGTCTGCCTCTAGGTGAGTGATCACACCATCATGGTTATCTGGGTCATGAAGATCTTTTTTATACAGTTCTGTGTATTCTTGCCACCTCTTCTTAACATCTTCTGCTTCTGTTAGGTCCCTACCATTTCTGTCCTTGATCAAGCCCATCTTTGCATGAAATGTTCCCTTGGTATCTCTAATTTTCTTGAGTAGGTCTCTAGTCTTTCCCATTCTATTGTTTTCCTCTATCTCTTTGCATTGATTACTGAGGAAGGCTTTCTTATGTCTCCTTGCTGTTCTTTGGAACTCTGCATTAAGATGGATCTATCTTTCCTTTTCTCCCTTGCCTTTTGCTTCTCTTCTTTCCCAGCTATCTGTAAGGCCTCCTCAGGCAGCCGTTTTGCCTTTTGGCATTTCTTCTTCTTGGGGATGGTTTTGATCCCCGCCTACAGTACGATGTTAAAAACCTCCATCCATAGTTCTTCAGGCACTCTGTCTATAAGATATCATTCCTTGAATCTATTTGTCATCCCCACTATATAATTGTAAGGGATTTGATTTAGGTCATACCTGAATGGTCTAGTGGTTTTCTCTATTTTTCTCAGTGTAAGTCTAAATTTTGCAATAAGGAGTTCATGATCTGAGCCACAGTCAGCTCCCTGTCTTGTTTTTGCTGACCATATAGAGCTTCTCCATCTTTGGCTGCAAAGAATATAATCAATCTGATTTCAGTATTGACCCTCTGGTGATGTCCATGTGTAGAGTTGTCTCTTGAGTTGTTAAAAGACTGTTTGCTATGACCAGTGCATTCTCTTGGCAAAACTCCATTAGCCCTTGCCTTGCTTCATTTTGTACTCCAAGGCCAAAGTTGCCTGTTACTAAAGGGATCTCTTGACTTCCTACTTTTGCATTCCAGTCCCCTAAGATGAAAAGGACATCTTTTTTTGGTGTTAGTTCTAGGAGGTCTTGTAGGTTTTCATAGAGCTGTTCAACTTCAGCTTCTGAAATACTGGTAGTTGGGGCATATTGGATTACTGTGATAATGAATGGTTTGCCTTGGAAGCAAACAGAGCTCATTCTGTCATTTCTGAGACTGCATCCGAGTACTGCATTTCGGACTCTTTTGTTGACCATGATGGCTACTCCATTTCTTCTAAGGGATTCCTGCCCACAGTAGTAGATACACTGGTCATCTGAGTTAAATTCACCCATTCCAGTCCATCTTAGTTCACTGATTCCTAGAATGCCAACGTTCACTCTTGCCATCTCCTGTTTGACCACTTCCAAGTTGCCTTGATTCATGGAGCTAACGTTCCAGGTTCCTGTGCAATATTGCTCTTTACAGCATCGGACCTTGCTTCTATCACCAGTCACATCCACACCTGGGTGCTGTTTTCATTTTGGCTCAGCCTCTTCATTCTTTCTGGAGCTATTTCTCTACTCTTTTCCAGTAACTTAGTGGGCACCTACCGACCTGGAGAGTTCATCTTTCAGTGCCCTATCTTTTTGCCTTTTCACGCTGTTCACGGGGTTCTCGAGGTAAGAAAGCTGAAGTGGTTTGCCATTCTCTTCTCGAGTGGACCACATTTTGTCAGAACTCTCCACCGTGACCTGCCCATCTTGGGTGGCCCTACACGGCATGGCTCATACTTTCATTGAGTTAGACAAGGCTGTGGTCTGTGTGATCAGACTGGTTAGTTTTCTGTGATTGTGGTTTTCAGTCTGGCTTCCCTCCAGTCGAGAAGGAAACATAAACCCTCCAACAGCCTGAGTGGTGTCCTGACCACAAGCCCTACACGCAGGCTCCTACTCAAGGGCCTTCCTTACCGGGAACCTCAGCACCATTAGGAAAGGGAAGAACGTTGTTGACAACCTGGACATCTATGAAGCCCAAATGAACTTGCTAAAAATAAAAAGGTGCTGATGATTATTTGCTATGAATTTAATCCAATTAGATGGTTTACTTAAAATAATAAGGTTTTGGGGGATGAAAACAGAAACTGGGATTGTATTTCTGGGCTTTGAGAGAGCTTCTTCACCACAGCCTGGATCCATTTGCCAAAGCAGACGTTGTTACCTGCCCTGCATATCCACCCACAGGACAAAGAGGTCACAGGTCCCAGCCAGATGGGGTGGCCGTGGGTCCCGTCCAGATGGGGTAGCCATGGGTCCTGTTCTGATGGGGTGGCCATGGGTCCCGTCCTCATGGGGTGGCAGTGGGTCCTGTCCTGATGGGGTGGCCGTGGGTCCTGTCCTGATGGGGTGGCCGTGGGTCTTGTCCAGATGGGGTGGCCATGGGTCCTGTCCTGAGGGGCTGGTCATGGGTCTCGTCTTGATGTGGTGGTCGTGGGTCCCACCCCAATGGGGTAACACAGAGCCCTGAAAACATCCCTTCTTTCCTGTGCAGAAGTGCTCATGCTGAGCTCCATGGAGAACCCTAAGGGGTCCCTGGTCTTCTGTGCCATTAGGGAGCCTCGTTCTGTTTTGTCTGGAGTCTGGAGGTTGGAAGTGGACCTGGGGGTGGGGGAATCCAGAGGGAAGACAAGGGCACATCACAGCAGGGGGCTTGGATGCCTTGAGAAGTGAGGACTTCTCTCCAGACTCTGTCCCAGGACGTGGACCACTGTCCATAGCGAGGGGCATCTAGGGCCGTCTGCCATCTTCCCTCCACCCCAGCATCCTGGCTCCCTGGGGCCATGTGGACTCTTGGCTGTCACTAAAGCCAAACTTCTCCTCCCGCCCCCATCCAGAAAGCCTGCAGATGAGCCCAGACAAGTGGACAGCCTCCTTCTGCTCCAAGCTGCCCGTGGACTGGGAGCCTTCTGGCAGCCCAGCACATCTGAACTGTTCTGGAAGTCACGACATTCAGAACCCGCTGTCTGGATGCAGCCATCTGTCAGAGCCACGTCTCTTCCCCACAGTCAGCCGCACAGAACAGACCTGCTCCCACGCCCTCGGCAAATGGGACAGGTCCTGCGTGTTTGAAAGTGGCCATCCTCTCCCCGGTGCCTGCCACCACCTCTGAGGACTTAGAAGTGGAAAACTGCCTCCTCAGAGGCACCTACTGCTTGTCAAGTGTTTTATTTGGGTCAAAGCATGGTCACTCCCATTTAGAGGTGAAGAAGCTGGATGTGGAGAAATTATCAGCTCTCAGCAAGGAGATCAAACCAGTCAATCCTAAAGGAAATCAATGTTCATTGGAAGAACTGGTGTTGAAGCTGAAACTCCAGTACTTTGGCCACCTGATGCAAAGAGCTGACTCATTAGAAAAGACCCTGATGCTGGGAAAGTTTGAAGGCAGGAGGAGAAGAGGACGACAGAGGATGAGATGGTTGGATGGCGTCACTGACTCGATGGACATGAGTCTGAGCAAGCTCCAGGAGATGGTGAAGGACAGGGAGGCCTGGCGTGCTGCAGTCCACAGGATCGCAAGCAGTCAGACACGACTGAGCGACTGGACAGCAGCAACAACAGTCGGCTCACCCAGGGTCCCACAGGGAGTCGCTGCTGCAGACTCAGTCTGTGTGACTCTGAGCCTGCACTGTCTACATGGTGCGGTGATGGTGCTGAACACCCCCAGTCTCACCAATGCCCCCCCAAGGGCAAAGGCCCCAGTCCCTCAACCCCTGTTAGCCTTCTTCTACAGAAGTTATCTGAATGCCCCACTTCAGTGGCAAAAGTACCCCTGTACCTCCTTCTCTCCTCTATCTTTTAGGAAGACATTCAGGTCATATAACAGAAAGCCTGTTAAACTGTCTTAGGCAAACAGGGCGGTTTGAGATCCTGCGGTGGGCACTCCAGGCTGGCACAGCAGCTCAGAGGTGACTGCGCCCCCAAGCTCGTCCTGTCAGCGTCTTGTCTGCAGCGGGCATTTGCAAGAGGCCCTGCGCCTCCAGGCGTGACATCTTTCAGGGAGAAGGACAGACAAAGCCTTTCTTCTCAGGCTGCTCTGTCTTTACACCAGAAGGGAGGAACCCCCACACACTTCCTCCTACATCTCAGCCAGAACAAGGCATTACGCCCTGCAAAGACCAACCTGCGGCCAGAAGAGCTGAAATGAGCAGGGCTGGTTTAGATCAGCCATGCTTCTTCCTGGGGGGGTGGGGTGGGGGTGGACACTGTCCTGCCTGCACCCCACGTCCCTGGAGGCTCCCTGGAGACAGGAGCTCTGTGTAACCATTAAGGAGGCCATGGAGGGTGTCAGTTTTACCCTCTAAAATGTAATCATCCTGAAAGCCTCTGTTGGAAGCATTTCCTTTTAAGAGAAGATCAGAAATTTTAGCAGTTTGCACTGGAAACCATACTAAACAGTGCAATTAAACCGAGAAATGTCTCTCTTTTTCAAAAAATAGTATTTAATAGGTTTCTGACAACGTGGATGGTTTTGCACATAGCTTTATCAACTTGAAAGCATTAATAAAGTGATTTTTTTTAAGGGAAAAAAGAAAGAAATTTTAGCAAGAGTCCCGGCAGTCTAATACTGGAATCTCAGGCACCTCCTGCCAATCGGCCATAGTGTCCACAGTAGGGTTGGCAGAGAGAGGTCATCAAGGTATCTACGGGCAGTGGGTGTAAGGAAGGACAGGGAATGGGTGAGGAAGAGGGGCCAGCCGGTGGAGAGGGGAGGGGTGGCTGGGAGGTGGGCGTGGGTGGGCTTGGAGTCGTGAGTGGCCGGGTGGGCAGGTGGGCACAGGGAAGAGCCAATGGCGCGTGGGGGTGGGCATGTGGAGAGGAAGGCGGTGGATGGCTGGATGGAGGAGGGGAAAGGTGAGTGGGTTGGGAGAGAAGGAGAAAGGAAGGGAGGGAAGGGTTGTGAATGGTGGGTTTACGTAAGGACGGAAATATGGACGGACAGATGGACAGATGGATGGGTGGTTGGGTGGATGGACCAGGTGAGCTGCTCCACAGCGCTTCTTTTAGAAAAGACTTTTTCTGCTCGTCTCAGCTCTTGAGGACCTGGCTTCGGGCGGAAACCCCCGGGGGAGTTGTTGAGAGCTCACTGTCAGTTAGACTCCTCAGAGCTGGGGTGTCTGAGCCGGGAGCCCCACACAGCTCCCAGCGGGGACAAGGGCTGGCCGCCCTGATCCCTGGCAGGCTGACGCAGTGGGGTGGACAGCGGCCCTCCTGGGAGAGGCCTTTTCTTCCCCGAGCACTGCCTTCGCCGCCGGCAGCAATGAGGCTGGTCCACCTGTGACAGGCTCGTCATCCCCACGGCGGCAGCAGGCAGGCGGCTCAGAGCCCCGGCCTGGAGGTGGGGTGCAGGTCCAGCAGGGGCTGCTGGGCTCCTTGTGACCCCGAGGGGGCTCCACCCAAGCTGGGCCTGTTAGTCTCCATCAAAGTTGCTGGGAAGAGGCGGGCATCCTGCTCAGAGGCAGCTGTGGGTGTTGGGGAGTCAGAGGAAAGGGGGACAAGGCAGGGCCCCAGGCTCCTGCACTGAGAACCCCTTCCTCCCACTGCCTGGCTGCCTGTGGGGGAGGGAGCGACACCCCCTGACCCTGGAAGGCCCCTCCCCAGGGAAATGGCAGCTCTTGACATGGCAGGTGGTCCCTGAGGTGGGAGAGGGGACAGTCAGCCCCCAGACTCTCACTGTTCTCCAAACAGCGAGCATGAGCCTCCAGACCTCCCCCGGATCACAGAAAGGGCCAAGGGGGCAGACCCTGCCCCTTCTGAGGGCAGGAGTGGGTGCCCACCCCAAACCCCAGGAGCAAGTGGGGTGCCCGTGCCAGGTGGGCATCTGGTAGTCAGCACCAGGGTCTCTAAGGCCCAGAAACCCGGCCGCGGGGAGCTGGGAGCAGGTCTATTTACGGCCCGCCTGGGCTGCGCATGTTTTTTCTTGTTTTCCCTCAGATCTCAGCAAAGTCCTTTTGGAAAATTCCAGGCTGGATCAGCTATGCTGAGAACAGGGGACGTTTGAGAGGCCCGTGTCTGGGGGCACCGGTGATCAGAGCCCTGCATGTCCCGGGCTGAGGGGGGCAGGGGCTAGCAGAGCAAATGCCTGCGTGGGAGTGGGGGCTCACAAGGGGGATCTTCTTGGCTGCCCCAGAGATCCTTCAGCTCAGACCTCAGGAGCTCTGGTGCCTCGGGGAAAGTTGGATTGTGGGTACTAGGGAAGGCTGCTTCTTACAGGCTGGGAAGAGCTGCCCTGGACAGATGGGACGCCCTGGACAAGTAGGTGCAGGCCAGGCCTCCCTCCGAGTCACCCTGCACAATTTCCAACCTCTTGAGCCACAGCCCCGTCTATGGCAGGAGGGCTCCTGGCCAGGGGACCAGACGCCACAGTGAAACCCAGCGCACAGTGGGCACTCACGGAGGGACAGCCAGGGCGTCGTCTCTGAAGGAGACTTAGGACCTGGAGGAGCAGAGAGGCTGCATCCCTCACATGCATACGTGTGCACACACCCTGGCTCACCTCCCTCACATGCACACGTGTGCACACACCCTGGCT